>JASAUF010000147.1:0-413252 GCA_030180095.1 Magnolia changhungtana | reverse complement strand
CATGGCATTTCAAGGTATGGCACCCCCCCAAGGTGGCCAACTAAACATGGCATTTCAAGGTATGGTACCTCCCCAAGGTAACTTACCAAACATGGCATTTCAAGGTATGGCGCCCCCCCAAGGTGACCAACCAAACATGGAGTTTCAAGGCATGACACCTCTCCATGGTGGCCAGCCAAACATGGCATTTCAAAGTATGGCACCCTCCCAAGGTGGCCAACTAAACATGACATTTCTACCAAGGGCGCCTGCCCACAGTGGCCAACCCATAGCTGGGATGCCTGAAGAAGACCTTAGGAAAACCGTGAAGGAAATGTTCCGGTTCGCCATGAACAATCATTGGGAAGAAGTGGTGACCATTTACAAAGAAAAACCATCCACCCAATCTGCCAAGATCAGCAGTTCAGAAGACACAATATTACACATAGCAGTCACCACAGATAAGATGCATGCAGTAGAGAAGCTCGTGAAGGTGGTGACCAGCATGAGAATCCTAGAGCTGGTGAATGACAGGGGCAACACTGCACTTCACTTAGCAGCAGCCATGGGGAATGTGGGGATGTGCATATGCATGGCAGATAAGCACCCTCCACTAGTTGCGAAACGCAACAAAGATGGTGAGACCCCACTCTTCTTGGCTGCTTTGCATGGCAAAAAGAATGCCTTCATCTATCTCCATTCCAAATGCCCCCCAACACATGGCACTGATTACTGGAGAAGGAATGATGGTAACAACATTCTTCATGTGGCAATTTCAGGGGAATACTTTGGTAAGACTTCAAATCTGAAAGTCATTTGATACTATGGTGGACCACACATTACATACATGTAACCCAAATTAAATAGTCAAAGTTTGGACCCCACTTCAGATTGGTCATAAAGGAAAAAAATGCTGATTGTTGAAGATCCAAGTTGATGGTCCAAATTCAACAACAGATATGACCTATCTATAGTGGGTCCTACAACATGGACGGTTTAAGTTGAATTACATGTGTTGTTTACAATTTAGAGTGCATGTGTATGGACCTAACGACTGCAAGAATATCATATAACTTCCAAGTTAATCCCTTCTGTTTATTTTCATGTACTCATACCTTGATACTATCTACTTGCAAGATTTGGCCTACCAAATAATAAAAAAGTACAAAATGACTGAGTACCCAGCTTTGGATCTTGTCAACTTTGTGAATGAAAGAGGACAGTCAGCTTTGCATTTTCTAGCAAGCAATCCTTCTGCCTTCAAAAGTGGAAGTCACCTGGGACGACTTGAGCGCCTCATCTACCATTGTAAGCCATCTCTCTCTACCTTAATGCCATCTCTCTAGTAAGTCCCTCCATGACATGGAACGCATACCTATCCAAACTCAGGTGGTCCAATGAAGCTTACGGTAAGATCAAGCTGTGTAGGACCCACCATGATCTGTATGTGACATCTAAACCGTCCATCTAGTAAGTCCCCTCCATGACATGGAATGCGAGACCTCCCCCGTAGGCCCCAAATCACATGGGTCACCCACCCCGAGTATGTCCCGCATCCCACGGGCTACCCCACTCGAGCCCGGTGTGAAAATTCCCCTACATTATGGACCCCATTCAAAACATTCGCTGCTTCTTTTAGTAGTCACCAGTAGAAATATTGTAATTACAATGATGCTTTTGCAGGTATTGTGGTCGAGCGGCTCGAAGTGACGCCTCTTGACAGCGTCTTCGATGATGAATCTCAAAGAAAACACATTGTCAAATTGCCAAAGAATTATACAACATGCATGCAATTCTATTTGCTGCTGCAAAGGCTGGTTCATTTCTCATTAGGAGGTTGATGTTTCTTACATAGCCACCATCTTTCACTTCATGATTTGGTATTGAAAGGTTTAGTGTTTTCAGTTTGTACCAGGGCTCTTGGTTCAGTTGCCCAAACGGTTGATATTCTGGGCCACAGAAAAAAATCAGCTAGATTGGAAGATTCAAGTAAGTCAATATTGACGGGTTAGGATTCTTCCAATCTGGGGAAATCTTGTTACATGGACCATCTACAGTGATGCCCGCCTTATCAAATGTTTGGATCACTGAACTGAACCATATGCCGCATTTTCCCCACTCGCATAAACCACAAAAACCCAAATGGTTGTGAACAACCTTCAGATTTCTATAATACCTCCAGCTAGGCCCGCAGCACCATGTTTGAGCTAGAAGCCTGTGGAATGATGTTGACTCCTTCCATGGGATGGACGGAGGGGTTCTGCTGCACACTTGCCAATATGGCACACATGTGTGGCATCTAGTCCACTCATCAGTTAAGCCACAAGTGCACATTAGCTGATTTTCGTATCCAAATGTCAACAGTTTGATGGAATGGAACACTTGTGGCAACATGTGGTCCGCTTATCAAGGAGGCCACAAGTGCAATCTGAATACAGAATTGATTTTCTTATACATTTGCTGTCCATTTGATAAGTCAATCGGTATGATTTTTTGGCTAGGTCACAACAATTTGCCCTGCCTGATGATTGGCCCCAATCTTGTACACATGCCATGTGGGCACACCTATGCCATGAATAGACACTCATCTCATGGCAGAAGCAGGTACCCTGAACATTCCTCCTATAAGCCCTCTAGAGCGCACATAGCCATGTGGCCCATTATGAAACTTTCAACCTGCATGAGCTGCCTGCCAAGATCATCAGGTGAAGAAAATTAAGCATGGAAGAAAAATAAGGGTGATATAATGCGCATATGGCGAAAGAAAACAAAGAAAGGCCATTTATGGGCCAATATATCAGACCCCACCAACATGTCCAACCCATGGGCAAGTATATAGCATAGTTCTACAACTCACTGACTGGACCTGAAACTCACCCGAGTCAACTCGACTCGGTGAGATTCAAACCAAGTATCTTGGGCCGCTTTTGGGACAGACTCTGTCCTTGATAGGAAAAGACTCATCGAGTCGACCCCTAAACTCTGTCAACTCAACTCACGGTGACTTGTACAAGTCACTTGCCCATTCTCGTGGCATTTTCTTTATAGAAAGTCAAAACATAGAGATGGAGTGTTGAACCTACAACCAATAACAATAACAATAATAAAATATGACATATAACTAGTTTATATGTTGAATCCTAATACAAATGTGTTACTTTAATTAATTATAATATCAAGTCAATCTGAGTCTACTCCAGCTGAATCTTCGAGTCAATCTGACCTGCTGGAGATTGAGTTGAGTTTTCAGGTTTTTGAACTACAGTATTTAGTTCTTCTCAAGCATTTTGGTGGTCCCTCAAGCATTAATTTTGGTGGTCCCCATGGAAGGCTGTTTGATTTTCCAATCAGATGGGCCCAACACAATCGTTTCTGGAAGAGAAAACAGTCCACCAAACACAATGGAAGTACAGAATGCACAAAGATCATCATTTGTGCCTCTTCTAAAGTATAAAACACGCAATTCAATAAATGCAGATGGATGATTAGAAAGTAGATGGAAAGTATCCAGGAAATCATACTAATCTTATTGGATGATCCTAATCATCCAGCGAGTGGCATCAATGGATGATTAAAAAGTAGATCATCAAAGTTGGACTTCGGAGGAATCCTTATTTGATCTGGGAACAGGAAGTGACCAATGGATTTGATGATCGGTCCACCTATGCAAAGAAAGCGCTGCTGGGGGTACTTCAGTCAACCCCAAATCTTCCCTTGCATAAGTGGACCACCAGTGAGTGCATAGGTCTCTTTTTCTTATGCAGGAAAAGGTGCATAGTATTACTCTATAAAGGATTTCTGGTTTATTACTGTGAAAGCAGAATTAAACAAGACGCACCATATCCCCATTCAAGCACTCAGGGAAAGCTAGATAGAGCTTACAGTTGAAATTTTGAAATATGTAATACTATGAATGCCATCCACAATTTTGGATATCGATATCAAATCGGTCGATACAGTCATGTTGTATCTGTATCGGCCTGATAAGAATATGCCATACAGGGCTGAATCGGGCCACCCTAAAAGAATGGGCCATCTTGGCACTAATACAGGTGCGATATGGGCCAATGGACCCATAATGGCCCAATTTTTATTTTTTTATTTTTTACTCATTTTTCTTCTTTTTTCATTTCAACTATAGATGAACCTTAGAAAATCATTTTAGACTAGATTTTGACCTATTTTTTGGGATGAAATCAAAAGATTCGAGTGGTATTTGACGAATCAAAGTGGAATAGACTATTATGGGGTACATCAGGAAAAAAAGAAGAAGAAAGAAGGTAAATCTCCACATATTTTTCATGATTTCATCTTCTTTTTGTTGTATTTCAATGTAATTGGCCCTAAATTCATGAAATCATGCTTGATTTATGTTCAATTAGGGCCTTTGATTGACTTTTAATAGTTCAAACCAATAGACAAAATAGTTATCAAAGAATAGTCTGATACACCATTATATACATGTCCAAAGTAGGAAAAAGATCATAGATTCTTGAATCTCTCTCTCTCTCTCTCTCTCTCTCTCTCTCTCTCTCTCTCTCTCTCTCTCTCTCTTTTTCTAAATTCTTTGGCTTTAAAAAGAATTTGACCGATACAAGCCAATATGGTCCAATACAGGCTGATATGCCTCCCAATACCCTATTCAGAACCATGATGTCATTGATGGAACATGTAATCAATTATACTGAATTTATACCATCCAAGCATCCTAATCTAGTCAGGAAAGAAAAGAGGAATCAGATAGTAAAGGAAGTTCTTACTTGATACAAACTAAAAACTCTCTTAAATCTCTAAGAGCACAATTAGATAACTAGTTGAGTAGATGAACAATGAAGATCTAAAAATCTCAAAACTCTTATCCAAAATATATGAGAAACCATAAAAATAGACAGTAATGATAACATACTTGTATCTGTATTTGACACTATTTTCTTTTCAGTTCCCAAATGGGCGCAGCAATGTCCCCCAAACCAAAGAGACAGAGAGAACCCAGATGATGTGAGATCTGAACCAACAGGTGAGGGGCATCCAACAATATTTGTTATGCTCATTCTACATGCATGTGTGATATTTTATATATGGAAAATGATTGCGTGGTGTTAAAACCACCACAATTGTGGCGTCGAGTTCAATCTAAAATATGTGATGAATCTTAAGAATAGATGGTGATAGTGGCATACCTGAACCTATATTAGAAACCAATTCTCCTTTCAGTTCCTCAATGGCTATGGTCATAGTGATGATGGACAGTCCACATCCAGTGATTGGAGTGTCCAAGTGTCCTGATGAAACTCTATGAGGGGCTCATTTCCCTATTTTATTTACTTCTAATAAGCATGTTGTCTTTTTATTTCAATGAAAGATGTTTGGGTCTAGGCCTCTCCTAGCCACTGTGTTTCCATGCCCATGTTAACCTTTAGACACATATTATTGCAAGGTGGTGGTGGTAGCAGTAGCGGTAGCAAAAGCAGAAACAATCAAAGTGAAGGAAGAAGTAGCAACAACCATGAACACCCATTTCCACCTAATTATGTCACGTGCTATGATTTCTTTGAGCTTGCACTGGTGGTACTTCAAGTTCTCGGATTAGGTTAGTACTCTTTACCAAGTAATCAAAATTTTTAACTATATTTGAAAAAGTGTTGTTCTACTTCATTTTTTGTATACCCAGATAAAAAATGACGTTGAAATAGACAAAATAAATGCAAATTCACTAAAGTAAACAAGAGAATAAATTCATGTATTTCAACTTCCACCATTCTGGTGAACGATGTTAAAGTTCAATGGACTGTGTTCATCCCTCTGGCCCATCCAATATATAGTCAACCCCATTGATAAGACAGTCCAAATGTCGCACTACTTAGATTCCTTTAGCCAAAGTTCAACAACTTGAAATTGACTAGACACCGTGTCCAGTTGGGTCAAGGTGACTCAAAGACGTGACCGAGTTTTCACTTGACTCAACTCGATGTTTAATAAATAAATTAAGGACATCTAAAGTAGGATTTGTTCATCTTTATTCATGATATTTGTTAATGTTCTTTTCTATTTCAATTGATCATTCTTTGGGCTCCTAGAGCTCAGTCATAGAAAGAGTGCTTACTTACCAATGACTTTGACCATTTAAAAGAACCGATATAGTTATGGATACTCAGGTTTTTCCAGGATCTACTCCACCTGGCCCCACAATCCATGACGTTGGATATTTGGTTTATTGATTGATCTAACAAAACCAACCTTGCTTTTTCAACTGTCTTACATAGGGTCTTAATGTGAAGAAGATGACACACATCATGACAGAAGTGGAGAGAAGAGGTCAATAAGAACGGGTTTTGATAGAATGCAGGGGTTGGTTCCCACCATTGGAAGTGTGCATGTGATGATATGATCGATTTGGGCCATTCACAACCTAATGCGAACTATTTCATGCCATATTCAAAAAATCAATGCAGTACACTCATTAAACGAACCATACGTGCATTCAATTTGGACCGTTGGACTTTTTTCTAATCTTCTATTTTTATCAAACAAGTGTAACCTGCATAATGGACCAATATATATATTTTTTTAACAGCGTACACTATTTGATGAATGGCTCAGGTCTCTACCATCAATGCCATCCAAGGACCGGCCCCACATGGTAGCTATATGTTGGACCCGACATTCTATCAAAACCCTACAAAAAAAGAGATCTTCTAGTGACTTCACCTTTGCTAAACCAACAATAGCCTTATTCCATGTTAACTCACTTGGCCTATTAAATCTAGCTAGGATAGGTTCCATCACAAACCAAAATTGAACCTATGACAACTACACAAGACACCAAACCAAATTAACCTAAGGTCATAACCATTGGGGGCACACTTGTTGGACACGAAATGAAACACGGAGTAGAAGTAGTTAATATGTAGGGACAATAATGGGCATACGAGACCCACGAAATGGAGTCGAAACAATTGATTGGCGTAGTGATTCATAATTCAACCACCATAGGAAGGAAACAAGATCTTTACTCCTTAAATCCAACAGCGTAGATGGTAACCAAAGGGGAAGATCGCCTTTGAAGTGGGTGCTCGAGAGTCCTTTTCCAATGGTCAATTATTTCATGCACCCATTTATATGAATTGGAGGCTTTAGCCTTGATGGCATCTTTTATTATCCGCGTGGACTTGTACAAAGAACCCATCGATGGATGTCTCGTTATCCACCTTCCTTGACACTGTATATATGGGCTCCAAAATACCCATCACACCACGCACACGGTCCCAAAAGGAGCTGCACAAAACAAGCTCCTCAATCCTCCATGTTGCTCCCTTGTCACTTTGATTCCACACAGAATACTCCCTAGAGCTGAAGAGCTCTCTCAGCCCCTGCCTATGTTTTAGGAGGTTGTCCAAGGTGATGAAATTTGTGGCAAACCGTGTGCCCCAGGCTGCACTATAACCCCACCACATCTCCCCCACATCCCAACTAATAGCTAGGTGTAGTTGTAGACAGTGTTCAAATTATCTCCGATATTATCTTTATCTCCAGCTCAACGATACTGATAATACTAGTAGCGATACCGATAACGTTGGTAGTATCAGATATTTTAGGTATTAACAATGTATCGCTAAGTATCACGAACGTATCAATATCGCTAATGTAATTGCCAATATTTTTAACTATATAAATTCTAGTTGTCACTTGTATTGCCAATGCATCAATATCGCCAATATTTTTGACTATGTAAATTCTAGGTAATGCTTGTATCACAAGTGTATCGACGATATTTCAACAATATTGCCAATGTATTGATATCATCAAAATTTTGTTTATTAGAAAAAAATTGTTTCAAATTTTTTTTTTTTTCATGGGCACATGGTTGTATGTAGTGTTCAATTTATCATTGATAATATTAATAACATCTCAATATTATCGATATCGCAACATGCATGATATTGAGACCACAATCTTTCGTTTCCTTTCCAACCGTTGATGATTTCTTGGTGAAATATCATGTGTTGTTGATATTTTGCAATATCGATGGATGTTTGGATGGAAGGTTGGATGGTTAAATAGTCTGGATGGGATGGTTGGACTGATTTCTTACAACACATGCTTTTAAGGCCCCATTAAATGGAAACTAGTTATATATATGCATTCTTTGTGCATTTTTTTTTTTTAATTTCTAAATATGCAAATATGTACATTTTTACATCTCCTGAAGTTTCGTTAAAAATTCCACCATTTTCCCCATGTTTCCTTGCATTTCCGGTTATCAACGATATTATTGGCGATATCGATATTGTTTTTGTATCCCTGGCCAGCGAAACTTGTAGCGATACCGATACTTCAAACATTGGTTATGGGTAAGTTTACCTGTTTGTAGCCCAAAATTCTTTCAATAGACCTAGCTCTCAAAGAAGTGACTCTTGCAAGATGAAGAAGCGACTCTTTAACAGGTTAATTTTCTGCCCAAATACATCCTCATAGGATTGCAAAAAGCCTTTGACCATATGGAGGGATTCAAACTTGCCATTCACAAACAGAATTTTGTGTCATCCACGTTGGAGATGGAAGGGCAAGCAGAATCCCCTAGATAGCAGACGCTTGAAACCAGCGCTAAGGACCTCCGAGGTTATAATAAATAGGCTCGACGAGAGGATCTCCCTACCTAAGCCTATGAGAAGATTTGAAGAAACCCACCGCTTGACCATTAATGAGCACTGGGAACCAAGAATTTGACCAACAATTTTCAACTGGGCTCACCCAATTCTCATTAAAATCGAACTTAAGGAGGACTACTTTGAGAAAGCCCCAATCTAATCTATCGAAAGCTTTTTCCATGTCTGGCTTCAAGATAACATTTCGGCCTCCCACCTTTCTGTCAATCTCCCTCATCAACTCGTTAGCAAGGGCCACATTTTTCGATATGCTTTGACCTTTTTAACAAACACCCCTTGTTCTTTGGAGATAATCTGATGAAGTAGATAGTTCAGGCGGGTTGAAATTAGCTATCGAAAAAATTTATACGTGCAATTGCACAAACTTATGCAAGCTTTTTAAGGCACTTGGCCTTCGCAATGAGATAAATAAAAGTGCTAGAGAACACGTGAGGAATTGATCCCCCTCTAAACAGATCACGGGCCACCGCATGAATATCCCTGCCAACTATATCCTAGCAGACAGTAAAGAAAGCACCCGAGAAACCATCCGGACCTGGGGCACTATCCCTTGGAAGGTCCACAATGGCATTCTTATCTTCTTCAAAAGAAGGCTCCATTAACAACTTCATATCGTCCTCAGCTGTTATGGCATTAGGGTTGCAATCAAGCAATTGCCCAGGGCCAAGAAATCTACGATTGAGAAAAGGTGGAAGAAATGCGCAATACCTTCCTCTTGAATCCTATTCTGGTCCACGATTCTTTCTACCAAATCTAGTTTAATACACCTTAAGGAGGATCTTCTGTTTCGTTCTATAACTTTTGCTCCGTTCTATAACTTTGTTGTGGAAGAACTTAGTGTTTGTCACCACCTAGAAGCCAATTATTTTTGGCCTTTTGTTTCTAGAACACTTCCTCTTGGAGTTGCACCTTCATAAGCTCATCCTTAGCCTTGGTGAGATTGGCCTTGCTAGCTGCATTGTTGCACCTCATGACCTCCACATTAGCTTTTAGAATCAAGTCTTCAGCTTACCAAACTCTTTGGAAGATGTTGCCAAACACTTGTTCTAAATTTTCAATGCTTTCTTAAGCTTTTGTAATTTCAGAAGCACAACTATCATAGGAGTGTCAACAACTTCTTCAGCCCACACCACTTTAACGAAGTCTAGAAATCATGGGAGACCCGCATTCGCTGGAAATGATAGGGTTTAGAAACACAGTCCATTTCCTCTTGGATGGACAACATCAAAGGAGCATGATTTGAGCAAACCCGAGGGAGATGAGTAACCTTGAAGGAGGGAAATTTGTTAGCCCATTCCAAATTAATCAGCACCAGATCAAGTCTGGCACAAGTTCTAGAGGGACCCTTGTGGTTGTTACACCACATGAACCCGGCTGCTCACATAACCCACTGTTGGGGATTGTGTTGCCGAATCACACAGAGATGGATCTAGGATAGGAATCCAAGAGCACCAAGCAAACACAAGAGAACACAAAGATTTAACATGGAAAACCCTTTCGGGAAAAAAATGGCAGGTTAAGCGACAGATCTTCACTATGAAAGCGTAAATTACAAAGAGAAAGGACTACCAGGGTACTTAAGTAATCCTTAAATCTCTCTCTTGCTCCACCTTTTAAAACCCTAGAACCCTTTTATGCCTTAGATGCCTCCCGAATCTCCTCATGTTTACACCATATATATATATATATATATATATATATATATATATATATATATATATATATATATATATATATATATAGTTTTTAAAAGAATCCCAAACAAAATCGGAAAGAATCATAAACAAAATTGGAAACAAATCTCAGATTGCATTCCCAAACATGATCCATTGCTAAAAAGTCAGTCGTAGAATCTAATTAGATTTAAGACATCAAATACAACAATCTCCACTCATGTCTTTAATCTTCAAAAGTGTAACTCCTTATCCTCTTATCTTATCTTTGCCTCGCATCATAGCTTTCATCAATGCTTCTTGGCACACTCTGTCTTCCTTTTACGCCATCGCGCAGCCAGAAGTTGCACCGCTTTGAACACTCTATAGAACAACTTTGGTGAGCATGTCTCCATACCACCATACGGCCACGAGTTGGTGTGAATCTTCTCCAGAGTTACGCCTCCTTCCTCAAGAACCTATTGGATAAAATGGTAAAATGGTGACAAACATTAATGTGTTTAGTACAAAATTGATAAACAGAATTTTTAGCCAAATTGACACGACCATAATCGCTCTCGCTATCATTAACTCGGCGCCCGCTAAGTCCCAACTGATTTATCATGCCTCTTAACCAAACACCTTCTTTAAACGCTTCCGTCACTGCCATATATTTGCTTCGGTCGTAGAAAGTGTCACCACAGACTGAAGCTTCGACATGCAACTAATTGCTCCACCAGCTAGTACAAACGAGTATCCTGAAGTTGACTTTTTGGAATCCATACTTCTTGCGTAGTCTGAATCCACATACCCTACCAACTTTGCCCATATCTTCTCAAAAGTTAAGATGTAGTCTTTTGTACCTCGAATGTATCGAAGTAGCCATTTCGCCGCTTCCCAACGTTGTTTGTCGGGGTTTGACATGTATCTGCTCACAACATCGACTGCCTGTGAAATATCTGGTCTCGTACAGACCATGATATAAATTAAATTGTCAACCGCATTCGAATAAGGCACAAGAGACATAACCTGCTTTTCATCATTTGATTTAGGACATTGTTCTGAAAAAAGCGTGAAGTGAGCGGTATGGGGAACACTTACTGGCTTTGCCTGGTCCATCCCATACTTGATTAGCACTTTTTCAAGGTATTACGGCCAAACACTGATAACCAAAACACTCCTCTTCTGTTTCACATACTGAATATCTATGCCGAGAACTCTCTTTATAGCCCCCGGATCTTTTATCTCGAATGTCCCTGATAACTGAGTATTCAGTACGTTGATTTCAGACATATAATGACTGACGATCAACATACAATACTAGAATAATGAATTTGTCATCACTCAGTGTTTTATAATAGATACAGTGATCGTATTCACTCCGAGTAAATTTTTGACTCAACACAAAAAATCAATTTTTTTATACCACTACCTGTAAACACATTTCCAAAAATATATCGACGACCTTTCTATTAACTTATGTAAACCTTTTTCTCTATCCCTTTAACTTCGTAGCCCTTCTGTGTCTGCTTTCATGTACATCTTACTCTTCCAACTCCTGTGCATGAAAGCCATAACTTAACATCCATCCGCACCTTGTGCTTGAGATCATATTGGTCAACCAGCACCAACACGAATTTGATGAATATTTGCTTAACCACTGGCGCGAATATCTCTGTGAAGTCGATTCCTTCTCTTTGAGCATACCCCTTCGCTACCAGCCTTACAGCCTTACTTTGTATCTATCATATTTCCTTTTGAATAATCACTTGATCCAATGGACTTTTCACGTATAATCTGAAGCTCCACCAGCTCCCATGTGTGATTTTTGTGCAATGAGTCAATCTCATCATTCATAGCCGCCTTCAACTTTTCTGCATCAGGCTCATCAAGAGCCTCCTGAATAGTTGGCGGTTCCCCCTCATCTGTAATGAGGGCATATGTGATATTAAAGTCGTCCCTATATCTTGCCGGTAACTTGCGATCACGTGGTGGGTTCAAGGTTCTCATTGCATTATAATCCACCTTCTCATTGTTTACCTCCTGCGAAGGTTTCTCGCGGCCTCTGCTGAGTATCATCTGTGTCAATCTAAGCTTACGATCAACCTTTCTGGTTCCTCTTCATCCTCTTGATCATTCTTGTGGAATAGAGAGCTTTCATCAAATCTGACGTCACGGCTAGTGATAACCTTGCGTGTGACCTTATCAAATAACCTGTAACCTTTCACACCAACACCATAACCAACAAAGATGTACTTTTTGGCTCTTGGTTTAACTTATCTCTCTCAGTTGATGGTACATGAGAGTAAGCCTCACAAACCAATATACGCAAATGCTAGTAGCCCAGCTTATCACCACTTCATACTTCCTCTGGGATTTTACATTCAATTGCCGTAGACGGGGACCGGTTTACCAAATAACAAGTTGAGTTAACGGCCTCTGTCCATAAGTCCTTGCCCAATGCAACATTACTTAACATGCATTTGGCCCTCTCTAAGAGAGTCCGATTCATCCGCTCCACCATACACCGTTTTGTTTCAGCGTGTCCAGACCGCCGTGTTGTAATGCCTAATGATTCCTTTATTCTTGCAATATTCATTAAACTCAGTGGAAATAAATTCTCCACCATTGTCAGTCTTTAAACCTTTATTTTTCGCCCTGATGTTTTTCCATCATTGCCTTCCATTGTTTTAATATGGTGAAAACATCGGATTTACATTTCATGAAGTAAATTCAAACTTTCCTGGAGTAGTCGTCAATAAATGAAATAAATCATGACGGCCCCCCAATGGAAACCTTTGGCGATGGCCCCCATACATCAGAGTGCACATAATTAAGCACTCCCTTACATACATGTTTTTCAGATTTAAAAGATAATCTAGATTGTTTGCCATATATACAATGCTCGCATATATCTAAATCAGAAATTTTAAAAGCTGAAATCAAACAACGATCAGATAGTACCTTCATGCCCCACTTGCTCATGTGGCCCAGACGAGCATGCCACATATGTACAAACGTAAAATCTGCAACAGCCGCTGCCGCTCCACCTACTGAAGTGTTCCCGATCAACCTGTAAAGGTTTCCGTGCCTTTGCGCTCTTATAACCACGAGTGCCCCTTTTAAAATTTTAAGGACACCATCAATACCAGTGAACTTGCACCCTATAGCCTCGAGTGCACCGAGAGAAATCAGACTTTTCTTCATATCAGGAACGTGCCTGATATCAGTCAAGGTACGCTCCATCCTATCAAACATTTTGATGCTCACAGTACCAATAGCCACAACATTACAGGCATTGTCATTGCCCATAAAGACCTGTCCACCATCGCATTTCTTGTAACTGGTGAACCAACTCCGATGAGGAGTCATGTGATATGATGCTCCTGTGTCAAGGATCCACTCATCTCTAAGATTGTCATGCAAGTGTTCGACCATAAACACGGACAGAACATCACTTTTACTTGTTTCTTCATCAGATGTGACAACATTGGCCTCCCTGGAACAAACCTTTGAGTTTTCTTTCTTTGCTTTAGGATTTGTGCAATCCTTCTTCATGTGTCCATTCATCCCACAGTTCCAGCACTTTAGTTTTCCTTTGCCCTTACCCTTAGATTTGGATATAGGTCTTGAAGATCCTGTACCTCGCTTAGTATTTCTTCCCCTCGTAAAAAGCATCTAAGATGTCCTCATGCTTCTTTGCTTTAGCTTTCTCATGGCCTTCCCTTGAAGGGTTGAGATAACAGTGTCAACACTCAAGGTTTTATTTGCGGTGCACATTGTGTCCGTGAATGACTCATACGATACCGGAAGAGAATTCAACAACATACATGCTTTTTCCTCATCTTTGATCACTTCCTCCATATTCAGCAGTTTGCAAACCAATTTATTAAAGTTGCTGATGTGGGCCTCCAGATCTCCACCCTCTGCTATCTTAAAGGTATACCATTGTAACTTCAAGTGTAGGTGATTTTCAGAGGATTCTTTCGCATAAATATCCTCTAACTTCGCCCATAAACTAGCCGCGGTTTTCTCCCTCAAAACATTGTAGAGAACCTCATCCATGAGACAAATGGATAGAAGCTAAAGCATTCATGTCAAGAGTATTCCAGTCTATTGAGATGTGGAGTCACATCTGGGTAGCGCCACTCGACCAGCCGAGTGAGCTGCTCGACTGGTCGAGGGCTGGCTCGACTCAAAGTCCAGCGAGCTATGATTTTTTGGGTGCGCGGTGCTCGACCAGTCGAGGCCCTTGCTCAACCAGTCGAGGCCCTTGCTTAACCGGTCGAGCAGCCTGCTCGACTAGTCGAGGTTACGCAGATTCGTTTCCAGATTTTGCATGGACTGCGGATTTTTGAGTCGGTTTTCGCAGCGGCGTGAAAGGAAAGTTGCCTAAACTATAAATAGGCGTCTTTAGGGCTTTTCTAGGGTAATGGGAGTTATTCTAGAGTGTGGGCAAAGAGTTTTCTCTGTACATCTACGGGAAAAGGTTAGTATATTGCTTATAATCTTGTTTTCTTTATAGTGGAAGTTTGCACCCGTGGTTTTTTTACCCTTGTTTGGGATTTTTCCACGTATATCTTGTCTTGTGGTTTATTTGGAATGCTTTGATTCTTCTTCTCGTTTATATTTCTTCTTGTTTATCGTTTGTGGGTGAGATCGGAGATTGGATCTCGGTTCATTGCGTTGTTGGTGTGCTGCGCAACAACTGGTATCAGAGCTATTAGTTTAGTTTTATTGGGAGCGATGACGGAAGAAGGGAAGACTAGAATTGAGAAGTTTGATGGTTCAAACTTTACCTTCTGGAAGATGTAGATGGAAGATTATCTGTATCAGAAAAACTTCTATATTCCTCTAGGAGGAAAAGAGAAGAAACCAGAGAAGATGACAGATGATAAATGGTTTTTATTGGATCGGAAGGCTTTAGGAACGATCCGACTCTCTTTGTCTAAGAGCATCGCCTTCAATATATCCAAAGTGAAAACCACAAAAGAATTAATGGAAGCCCTAGCGACGATGTATGAAAAACTCTCAGCGTCCAACAAGATTCATCTCACGAAACAGCTATTCAATATGAAGATGTCAGATGGTGGGAGCGTGGCTGAACATCTAAACGAGTTCAATACACCACGAGCCAGTTGGAATCCGTTGGCATTGTTTTTAAGGATGAGGTCAGGGCGTTATTGATCTTGTCCAGTTTGCCAGACAGTTGGGATGGTTTGGTGATTGCTGTGAGCAATTCTTCAGGGTCAACAAAGCTGAAATTTGATGATGTGGCCGGTCTAATTCTCAACGAAGAATTTACAAGAAAGGCATCAGGAGTTTCAGGGGATTCAGGGAATGCTCTAAACGTTGAAGGAAGAGGAAGATCGCTGAACAAAGGAGGTAATAAACACGGACGTTCTAAGTCGAGGAAGAAGTCCAAGAGACCGAAAGACAAAGACGGGTGTTGGCATTGTGGGAAGAAGGAGCACATGAAACATGATTACAGAGCGCTTAAGAAACAAGAAAGAAGCTCTCAAGGAGGGAAGGATTCAGTGAATCTATCTGAGAAGAGGGACACAGAGGCGTTGATCTTGTCTCTTGATGCGAGGAATGAGTCTTAGGTTATAGACTCGGGTGCTTCATTTCATGCCACTTCATGTAGGGAAGTTCTGCATGATTATGTATCAGGTGACTTTGGAAGAGTCTACTTGGGTGATGATGAGCCGTGCAGTATTGTTGGAAAGGGAGACGTTCATATAAATCAGAAAGACGGAACGGCTTTGAAATTGAAGGATGTCAGACATGCACCAAGTTTGAAACGGAATTTGATCTCAGTGGGGCAGTTGGCCGATACTAGATATGTGACGACATTCACTAGTGATTCCTAGAAGATCACAAAAGGTGCTTTGGTGATATCTCAAGGCAAGAAAGAATGTACTTTGTATGTGACTTCAGGATCGTATAGTTCACTCGCAGTTGCATCAATTGGAGTGAATGGGCAGTTATGACATAAGAGGCTGGGACATATGAGTGAGAAGAGGATGAAAGTGCTATTGGCAAAAGGGAAGCTACCAGGGCTAAAGTTTATTGACTTGGAATTCTACAAGGAGTGCAAGTATGACAAGCAGAAGATGGTAAGTTTCAAGAAGACAGGACGCGCTCCAAAGATGCATTTGTTGGAGCTTGTACACACTGATGTGTGGGAACCGGCACAGGTATCATTGCTTGGTAGTTCACGTTATTTTATTTCCTTTATTGATGATGCTAGTAAAAAACCATGGATTTATTTCTTAAAGCACAAATCTGATGTATTTGATGTATTTAAGAAGTGGAAAGTAACGGTAGAAAACAAGATAGGTAAAACAGTAAACTGTCTCAGGTTTGATAATGGGAGAGAGATTGTGATAAGAAATTTGAGGAGTTTTGTGCAGCAAATAGAATCAAACATCAGAAAACGATTCTAGGGATACCGCAGCAGAACGGTGTGGCTGAGCGCATTAACAGGACCATCCTTGAGCACGCCAGGAACATGAGGTTACATGCAGGGTTGCCCAAGACGTTTTAGGCAGATGCTGTAAAAACTGCCGCATATCTCATCAATAGAAGTCCCTCAACACCATTGGATGGTGGGCTACCAAAAGAAACATGGACTGGGAAAGAAGTGAACCTTGCACATCTCAGAGTGTTCGATTGCACTTCATATGTTCATATTGATGTAGAGCACAGAAACAAGCTAGATGCGAAGTCCAGGAGGTGCACGTTTATAGGCTACGGGCAGCATGATTTTAGCTACAGGTTTGGGATACAGAAAACAGGAAAATCAAAAGAAGCAAAGACGTAGTCTTCAATGAAAAAGTGATGCATAAGGACAGTGTGCAGGAAAATAAGGCCGAGGAGAAAGAATTTGTAGAGTTGAAAGAGTTACTGGACACAGGTGTTACACCGCCACAGGATGATCATGCACAGGAGCATTATGAGGCGGAGCCACAGACACCGGTTGTGAGGAGGTCTACTCGGGAGAGGAGACCCACGGTCCGATACTCACCCTCCTACATTATCTACTACTGATAGATAATGGTGAACTAGAGTGTTTTGAAAAGACATTACAGTCAGATACACGGGTTAAGTGGGAGCAGGCCATGGATGATGAGATTGACTCTCTTGAGTCTAATCGTACATGAGAGCTAGTCACTCTACCCAAGAATAAGAAAGCTCTTCATAACAAGTGAGTTTACAGACTGAAGGAGGAGCACGTTGGTTCGAAATGGTACAAGGCCAGATTGGTCGTGAAAGGGTTTCAACAAAAGGCAGGTATCGATTTCACTGAAATATTTTCACCGGTAGTGAAAATGTTTACGATTCGCATGGTCTTGAGTATAGTTGCTATAGAGGACTTACATCTAGAGCAGCTAGATGTTAAGACAACCTTTCTTCATGGGGACCTTGGAGAAGAAATATATATGCATCAGCTGACAGGATACATGACACCAGGAAATGAGAACAAGGTATGTAGACTGAAGAAGAGTCTATATGGCCTGAAGCAGGCCTCGAGGTAGTGGTACAATAAATTCGACAGTTTCATGTAGGGAAACGGTTTTAGGAGATGTCATGCAGACTACTGTTGCTATTTGAAAAAGTTTGATACGTCGTATATCATCCTTCTTCTATACGTTGATGATATGCTTGTGGCCAGTTCAAGCATGAAGGACATCTCAGATCTCAAAAGACAACTGTCTAGAGAATTTGTCATGAAGGATTTAGGAGCTGCAAAACAAATCCTAGGCATGAGGATAAAGCGTGACAGGGAAAACAAGAAACTGGTTTTGTCACAGGCAAAGTATATAGCCAAGGTAGTTGATCAATTCAATATGGGAGGTGCTAAGCTGGTTAACACTTCATTTGCCAACCACTTCAAGCTTTCTAAAGAGCAAAGTGCAAAGACGCAGGAGGAACGGGACGACATGGCTAAAGTCTCATACGTGTCAGCTATTGGGAGTCTCATGTATGCTATGGTGAGCACGAGGCCAGACATTGCTCAAGCAGTGGGAGTTGTTAGCAGGTTCATGAACAACCCCGGGAAGGAACATTGGGAAGCTATGAAGTGGATCCTCAGATACCTGGTAGGTCCTGTGGATATAGGGTTGTGCTATGGTGGATCGGAAATCAAGCTACAAGGCTATGTAGATTCAGATTTGGCAGGCGATATCGACAACAGAAGAAGCACTACAGGTTATGTCTTTACTTTGGGTAGTGCTGCTTTGCGGATCAATGGGTCTCTCGCCAAAAATAGTATCTATCAAGACAACGAAGGAAGCATATGTTGCATAGCCTACAAAGTGTGCAAGGAGATGGTGTGGATGCAAGGTTTCATGAAGAGTTGGGTAGAAGCAAGCAGATTGCAAATTGTTGTACAGTGACAGTCGAGTGCAATACACTTGGTTAAGAATTCAGCATTTCATTCAAGGACCAAGCATATTGATATCAGATATCACTTCATACGTTCGTTACTGGAAGATGAATCGATTGCTCTGGAGAAGATTCATACAAGTGAGAATCCTGCGGATATGCTGACTAAGGCGGTCACACAGGAGAAGCTGAAGCTCTGTTCAGCTTTGATTGGTCTTCAGGCTTGAAGACGGGGAGGTGGTGTACTCTGGATGTAGAAGACGAAGGTTTATGGCGATGTGTCTCCAAGTGGGAGATTGTTGAGATGTGGAGTCACATTTGGGCAGCGCCACTCGACCAGTCGAGGGGCCCACTCGACTGGTCGAAGGCTGGCTCGACTCAAAGTCTAGCGAGCTATATTTTTTGGGTCTGCGATGCTCGACCAGTTGAGGCCCTTGCTTGACCAGTCGAGGTTACGCAGATTCGTTTTCGGATTTTGCACGGACTGCGGATTTTTGAGTCGGTTTTCGCAAAGGTGCGAAAGGGAAGTTGCCTAAATTATAAATAGGGGTCCCTAGGGCTTTTCTAGGGTAATGAGAGTTATTCTAAAGTGTGGGCAAAGGGTTTTCTCTATACATCCAAGGGAAAAGGTTAGTATATTGCTTGTAATCTTGTTTTCTTCATAGTGGAAGTTTGCACCCGTGGTTTTTTTACCCTTGTTTGGGGTTTTTCCACGTATATCTTGTCTTGTGGTTTGTTTGGAATGCTTTGATTCTTCTTCTAGTTTATATTTCTTCTTGTTTATCGTTTGTGGGTGAGACCAGAGATTGGATCTCGGTTCACTGCGTTGTTGGCGTGCTGTGCAACACAGTCTTCATCATTCATAGTCGATTTCCTCTCCTCAAGAGCCTTAACTTTGCCTTGCTTGGTTAATAGACAAATCATCTTAATCTTCCATAACTCAAAATTATTTTTGCCTGAGTACTTCTCAATATCAAACCTAGTGTTTCCCATTGATGCTAATCCTACAGATCCAGATCTATACCCCAACGATTGCTTTGATACCACCTGTTGGGGATTGTGTTGCGGAATCACACAGAGATGGATCTAGGATAGCAATCCAAGAGCACCAAGTAAACACAAGAGAACACAAAGATTTAACGTGGAAAACCCTTTCGAGAAAAAACCACGGCACAAAGCGACAGATCTTCACTATGAAAGCAGAAATTACAAAGAGAAAGGACTTACCAGATTTGAGTAATCCTCAAATCTCTCCCTTGCTCCACCCTTTTAGAAACCCTAAAACCCTTTTAGAAAGCCTTAGAATCCCTTAGAATACCTCCCAATCCCGTTTACACTCATATATATAGTTTTAGAAAGAATCCCAAACAAAATTGGAAAGAATCATAAACGAAATCGGAAACAAATCCCACACTTACGCAGTTGAGCGAAAAGTCTGCGCAGAATTTGATTAGATTTAAGACATCAAATACAACATCCACATCCATAAGGTTCACCTTATCACATCGGAGAAGTCATACATACCACGCAAATCAGGCTCCCTAGCTCCAACTCTTTCTAACACCTCAGAAATTGCATTAAAGTCACCACAGGCTGCCCAAGGGGGAGCAATGCTGTTTCCCAAAGAAATTAAGTCATTCCAAGGCCCCCTTCTCAAAACCTTGTTGCAATTAGCATAGACAAAGGACATGAAAACATCAGCATCACTACCGTCTAGACCAATATTCAAGGAGATACATTGATCAAAGCAATATGCACCACAACATTCAGATAATTCATAAACAGAACCCAAGCTTTACCTGCATTTTGAGCATGTGAAGCAGAAGTAACATACCCCAACTTTTGACAGATCCTGCTTTTTTAGTTTTCCACAACCATAGGCTCCAGGACCACCAAGATGCAAGCTTTAGACTTCTTTATGATCTACTTCAGATTTACGACCTCAACCAGGATACCTTTGTCTGAGAAGCCCAAGAGACACTCACTTGCACTTTTTTTTTTCTTTTTCTTTTTTGCACTTGTCGTAGATAAATTAACTACAAGTGTTAAAGATGAGATCTCTTGGCATTAGTGTTTTAAATAGAGAATAGCGTTTAGCATAGCATTCACCCCTCAGAAGCGTGAGGCATAAGCTACATAGTGTGTAGCGTAAGCTACATGCTACTTCTAGATTTTTAATCAAGGTTGTGCTTGGTTGCACCAATTTCATGATATTCTACACCAAATCAGGCTGATTAATAATGAAATTTAACACAATTTCATAATATTTGGTGCAATCAAACACAACCTAAAGTAATAAGAAAGGGCAATGATTAAGTACGAAGGTAAGAAAGAGCATCAAAACTGATTTAATTTTGTTAGTTTGTTACTTATATTATTTTACTAAAAGCATTGAAAAGATTAACTCTTCTTCTTTTTTTTTCTTTTTTCTTTTTTTTAAAAATTTTATAATATCGAAAATAGGAAAACAGAACAAATAATTGGAAACATTAATTTATTTTAATGTTGTAGTGAAAAATAACTTAAAATGTGAGCCATGTAATGGATAGCATAGTCTATGTAGCGTGAAGCATATGCAAATTATCATGTAGCGTAGGCTACACATGC
The DNA here is from genome assembly GCA_030180095.1 of Magnolia changhungtana. Classification (NCBI taxonomy): domain Eukaryota; kingdom Viridiplantae; phylum Streptophyta; class Magnoliopsida; order Magnoliales; family Magnoliaceae; genus Magnolia; species Magnolia changhungtana. The sequence continues at coordinate 391,957 of JASAUF010000147.1, read as the reverse complement.
CTTAAGCTATTTTCATGTGCTACATAGTGTTAAGGCTAAGCTACGCTACGTAGCTTTAAGCTACACGCTACATAGCATAGCTATTTAAAACACTGCCAGGCATATATCTTTGGTAGATGACATGCTGTTGGTAGAAAAGGTTACAAAGAGAACAAATGTTAAATTGGAGTTTCGAGGAAGGCCTCTATAGTAGAGGCTTAAAAACTACTATAACCGAGATGGGGCATTCGAAATGCAACTTCAGAAAGAACAATAGTTTGCGCCTTTCCTTGTTTGTGTGAGAATGGCATTGCTACACTTTCTGTGAGGGTGCCTAATTCCTGAGAGCTTTGTGCACCAATCAGCTACTCACACGACGGTATGAATGTTGTGCTTGTATTAATTTAATTGCAAGCACCACCATGAGGGTAGGTTTTTATATAGATGGCATGCTCTACTGTCTCTCCCCAACCTAAGCTTTGGGGGCTGCTAAGAAAGAGGAAGGGAGACAAGTACGATTGGTTATGCAACTGACCAAAAGATTGACTGGGCAACTGGCAAATGCTAATAAAGAGGGTCTGTGGAAAGACAAAGGATCCCATACATGAATTAATTCGCATCAAGTGGGTCATCCCTTGAGGAGAGTGAACACGTCCTTTTATATTGGAAAAGTCTACCTAGCACTCGTTCCTTATATGCCTACAAGCCTCAGATGAATGCTCGATAGCTGTCTCGCCTGGCATGTGGTCACTGTCCGCCAGATCTCTAAATGCATAGCTAAATACATCATTTCTTTTTATTTTTGGTAATGCAATCCCCAGTTGGTAAATGCGATATTTTCTTTCTACAACTTATAATATAATGGTACACATCTATACCTTTGTATTAACAAGAGTAGAATGCAAAGATGAGCCTGTGTAAATATCAGCTCCATCAATATGTTCTGGGAGTTCTCCCCTGTGTTTGTGATAATTTTTGAATCAACACTTGTGAAGAAAATGAAACCTTATTTGCTAGAAAATTTCCCCAACTATCCTTCTCTTAAGAATTTGAATGACAAAGCCCTTAATTTTGAAGGAAATGGTCCATATCACAAGGAAGGTAGTTAAATGATCATGGGTTTGGATTCCAATCTGAGGTTTTTTTTTTTTTTTTTTTTCTTTGAGGGGGCGAGGGTGTCCTCGTCATGGTGGGGGCCTGTGGGGCCTATCATGTAAAGAGTTTGATTAATTGAAACATTACCTCAAATCCAATGGCCCTAGTCACGACGTGTCCTACAGTAGTATGCTGGGACAGGTAGCGAACCTCGAGTGATCAATTACATAATAGTGTGGTGTCCAAAGGCACTTCAGAGTTTATTTTGAATATAAGTGGTAGTGTTTGTTGATGGCCTTCACACATTTACGCCAAAACATTAAGGAAAAATAATCATAGAATCCCTCAAGGCTAAGTGCCAGCTCAAAGGCCAAAGGTCCAAGACTGGCTTAATACAACTATTCTTTTGACACTCAAGGCTCCATCCATGCATAAATTTTCCATAACCTAATGAGTGGACCATCCCAACTTTGGGTTGAGGAATGTCGGACATGTGGCTCACCTGATGAATGGTCCATATTTGAAAATTTGTTGTTTCAATACATTCCAAGAACCCGTGTTTGATGCAAGCAAATGCAGAAATGTGAATAACATTCCCCTCTTTCATCCGTTAAGCAATATTTTGCCCCTTTTTAGATGATTTATGATATACACTACAGATGCAGAAATGAGAACATCATTCCCCCTTGTTTCATTACATAGCCAATATTTTGCCTGTTTTTAGATGATTTATGATATATGTTTCTTATTTTTCTAGCAAAAATCCTACATTGAATGTGTGAATAACGTTATTAACCCAACATGACATGGTTTATGACTATGAATCTTATCACTGCATGTAGGGTTTATAAGAACATACAAAATTAAAGAGAAGAAGCAAAAACATACATGGGCAGTTCAAATCATGGAAGAACTTGTTTCCCAAGCTTCCTCGTGGGAGTACAATGCAACTGGGAGTAAGCCCCAAGATAGTGGATTGGGCTTGTCGATGGTAGGCATTTTTGATGAGATAGAAGCGGCTTCTTTCGGAAATGAGTTGTCTGAGGGAAATGATAAAAAAGAGGAAAAAGGAGGTAATCTGACATTATTTCTTTTATTTTTCTTCAACAAGAATATATTAGTGGAAAGTAATAAATAAGAGAGAGAGAATGACCGTTATATATATATATATATATATATATATATATATATATATATATATATATATATATATATATATATATAGAAGTGATCATGGACAGGCAAGGCACCACAGCTTGTGGTACCACACCATCCTTTCTAATAAAATGCCAATTGTGTAAACATCAGTACAATTAAAATGGCAGTCCCCCAACATGAAGATCACCTGTACCAAAAATCAGGATAGTCAGCTCATCGGATGAGCCACACCATTGGAATCAATGGACAACCGATGGTCTGACTTAAAAAACAGTTGTGGCCCACCTAGTGAGCTGATCGGCCTGATTTTCTTCATGGCCGTGCCTCTCATTTTCATGGTACTAATTTCATACACAAGTGGCAAGTTGGCTAGCAAGATGGGATAGTACTAGAGGTTGTGGTACTTTTGCTTGTAGGCAGTGTTCGAAGTATCGGTATCGCTACAAGTTTCACTTGTCAGGGATGCAAAAACAATATCGATATCGCCGATAATATCGCTGATAACCAGAAATGCAAGAAAACATGGGAAAACGGTAGAATTTTCAATGAAACTTCAGGAGACGCTAAAATACACATATTTGCATATTTAAGAATAACAAATTTGCAAAAAGAATGTATACACAATAAGTTTTCATTTAATGGGGGCTTAAAAGCATGTGTTGTCATAAGAAACAGTCTAATCATCCCATTTAAGCATCTAATCATCCATCCAAACATCCACCGATATTGCAGAATATCGACAACTCATGATATTTTGTAAAGAAATTATCAACAACAGGAAAAGAACTTAAAGATTGTGGTCTTGATATCGCACATGTTGCGATAATGATAATATTGAGATATTATCAATATTAGCAGCGACAAATTGAAAATTGCATACAACAATGTGCTCGTAAAAAAATTGAAATAGATTTTTTTAATAAACAAACTTTCTGTGATATCTCTACATTGGCAATATTATTGAAATATCGCCGATGCACTTGTGATACAAGTGTCCTCTAGAATTTACACAGTAAAATTTTTTGGCAATACATTGGCGATATCGATACATTGGCAATATAAGCGATGCATGGAATTTACACAATTGAAAATATTGGTGATATCGATTCGTTGGCGGTACTTAGTAATACATTGTTGATGCTTGGAATTTTTAATACTACCGGTGTTATCGGCATCGCTACCGTTGTTATCGGTATCACCAAGCTGGAGATAACAATAATATCGGAGATATTTCGATTATATTGGAGATAATTCAAATAATGCTTGTAGGTGATCAACTCTGCATGCATGCGTGTGTGTGTGTGTGTGTGACGCTTGGATAAGGCTTAAATGATTATGATGATATATATGAGGTACACTTATAATTGCACGAAGCATGAACCCAAGTGGCAATAGATTCGGGTGTGGGAGCAGGGAAGTGCTTGTTTCAATGCATTAGCAAGTACAAAAGGCTAGGAAGCGGGAGCAAGAGAACGATTTGAAGTGGGAGTGACAACTTATTAAAAGGATCGTGTAACTTGCATTGACATGGTAACGCCACCATGTAGCGGACTATTGTGTGGACCACGCGAATTGTGCATACGATCCACTCCATCCATCATGTTAGCCCCTTCACCTTCATTGTAGAACCCAAAAATCAGGTGGACCACACCATAGGAAACAACGTCAAATCATGCCTGAAACCTCTATATTCACATGGTGTGGCCCACCTAAGTTTTGGAATGGCTTATATTTTAGATGACATGTACACAACATGGTGGGCCCACCTAAGTGGTGTATTCCCTTGCAACTATTTCCTATGGTCTGGCCCACCTAAGTTTCCATTCAGGCTGATTTTTGCTCCATGGCCTAGCATCAAAGGGCGCCACCAATGGATGGGGTGGATCTTATGTTTCTAGGGGCTTGTTTGTTTTAGCACTTACATCAATAATGTGATGTAATGTTATGTAAACGGGTAATGATTATCACTACCACAGTAGTCCGAAGTAAAGTTATATTTAATACCACTCTCACAACTTTAATTTCGATCTTGTATATGCATGTAAAGTACTCACCGTGATTAGGTACATGTGAATACAACTTGCCCAATATGTGTTATATCCACACTGTCCATCCATTTTGCAATATCATTTTAGGGCCTAAGCCCAAAAATGAGAAAGATCCAAAACTTAGGTCAACCACACCACAGAAAGCAGTGGGACAATGACGTCCACCGTTGAAACCTTCTTATAGCCTACCAGGGTGTTTATTTGCCATCCAACCGGTTCATGAGATCACACAGACCTAGTTGAAGGGAAAACACAAATATCAGCTTCATCCAACATTTCTGTGAACCGTAGGAAGTTTTCAATGGCAGGCGTTCAATCCCCAATGCTTTCTATGGTGTGGTCAATTTCCACTTTGGATGTGCCTCATTTTTTTCTCTTTCAAAAAATGATCTCGCAAGATGGATGGACGGTGTGGATATAACACATACATCATGTTGGGGCCCATGAAACTAAGCCAAGTCACCACACCTCTGCCCATCCAAGTCGGTGGCAGTTCCAACAAATTACTATGATTTGACAGCTGGTTTTATCCAATTGGTAACAAGGAGTAATGATGTGAGTTTTACACCACATTACCGTGGTATTTCAAGGAACCAAAAAGGCCCTAAAAAATAGAGACAGAGGATGGGTTGGATCTTATGAACACATCATGTGGACCTTGCAATAGCCCAGTCTCAATTGTTCCATGTGGTGTGGTTCACCTACGTTTCTATTTTGGTTGATTTTCAGTCTCATGGCCTAATATAGAAGGGCATCCCAATGGATTGAGAGTTCTAATGGACACACGACTTGGGGATATGCGTGTCTGTATACATGTGGGTGTGGCGTGTGTGCGTGTGTGAATAGTGACAAACCTCATTCTCAGCAATTTATTGGGAGATTTCCAAATTTTGATGTTTTTCTCAGGATATTATCATGAAAAAAATCTCACAGAAAACAATTAAAAAAGATTTATTTTAATTAATAAATAAATTTAAAATATAAATATATATAACAATTTCCTTAAAATTTGTACTGTTTTTTTACATTAAAATTGAAACAATATCACAATAAAGTAGTGATTTTTAAGATTTGTCGATATTTTGAAATCTCACAATAACCGCGATTTATGATATTATTGCGAAATTTTCAAAATCTCATTGATATTTGTTACTGTGTGTGTGTGCATGCGTGCACATATGCATGTATTGTGTGGGTGTGTGTGGTCATGTGTACATGTGCGTGGTGTATGTGCATGCGTGTGTGCGTGCTTGTGCATGCATCAATGCACGCATATGCATACGTGTGTGTGTGTGTGTGTGTGTAAACGCCGCCACATGATCATTACCCTGTATAGATATTCAGAAATAATTATGATTTGTTGACTATACTATGAGTGGTGTAGAATGTAGATGGCCCACCAAGACACCTAGATAGTCCAAATCAACTAATCCAGACTATCCACTAGGTCCAACATACATTTCGTGGTCTACGATTCAAACACCAACTGATAGGATGATCCAATCCATCCATAAGTCAGCCTTCTTTTTTATAACCTTCCATTTTCCAACCCATGGATGGCCATGTTATAATAAAAGTGATTCTTTAGAAACATAGCTGATCCATGATAAGCCCTTTCAATAAATGGTTCAAATTGTTCACTGGAGTATAGGACTTATTTTAAATAAACGATCTTGACCGTCCATTTTATCGACTATTGATCATAGGGTTAGAATGGTTGGATTGACGTGATTTTTGCTTGGTGCCCCATTAATGGATGCTGGAACTAATGAAAATTCCAAATCGGTCAATGAGATTGTCCAATTGTCCGAGTTAGGTTGCCTAGAAGCTAGTGTTGTAGTTGGCTGTGTATGTTTTGCAATAAATTAAGGGAGATTAGTGAAGTAGGAAAGCAATAGTGAGAAAAACCAAAAATGAAAAACAATAAATTATTTAAAATAAAGAAAGAGCAAAAGGAAATCTTCATAAGGTAGTATAAATTATAAGATTCTTCTTGAGTTTTGATTATTTTTATTTTCATGGATCAATAATACATCACATATAGTGCTGATTGGTCATGAATTATATTTCTTCGATCATAATTTTTACCATTTTTATTGTCGGATTTATTTTTTTATGGTGCCTACTTACACATATTTACCACCTGATGCAATGGAACTCCATGCTTGTGTGCCTTATGGTTAGCTATATGTATGACAATTGCCCCTCCATGACCCATCTTTGCTTGCTTGCCATTAGGGGTGTGTGTGGATTGGTTGGCCTGAGGGTTAGGTTTTGGTGAGAACATGTTGGAATGCGAGCGTTGTCAAAGTGAACCTCTTCCATGGTTGGTTGACAAGCCCCGATAAAGAGAAAGGTTGATGATCGGATGGAAGCCAATCATAAAACATTTTGCTATATAATATTAAAGTGGCAACACCAAATTGTTGGGAGAAAGGCTAAGATGATTTTGGTGATGATGATGACAACGACGACTTAGTGTTCCTTCAGATAATAAATTCAATCCCAAAAATGATTTTAATATCATATAAATGATTGATACAATTCTTAATTTCTTATACATAAATGCTACACAGAAGACATTTTGTTTATTTAACAGTTTGCATTAAATTTTGGATGTAACATAATGATGAGTTTGAATCTACAGAACAAACATGTTAATGTCATTGTTAATATGCACTATATGAATTTACCTATAAAAGAGGCATAGCACATCTTCCACAAAAATACTCTTATAAATGACATTAGTTAAGGTTGCTTCTAAAATGAAAATTATTAAAAAAAAAAGTAATCTCAATTGTTTTACATTATTAGTTTTCTTCACACTCCTACTATGTTAGTAAATTATGAAAAGATCTACGGAGATGACTCTGACTTGTTTAAAACCACTCATGAAACGCAACGATGGCAACAACATCCTTCCCCCTTTTTTCTAGGTTCGTTGAATGTTATCTCGTGTTCCTAAATAAACAAGTACATATTATAAATCATTGTATTTGTTATGGAGCTTCTATAAGCCTACACGTGTCTACGATGCAACTCATGTACAACCCACCCCATGTGCTGGAGTGGTAGATAGACTAATACAATATCCAAGCCATCCATCAAGTGGTCTCACTGTGTACACATTCCTGCCCAAAAATAAAGGTGATCCATTCAGCTGATGAGCCATGATATTAGAAACATGAGGACTAGTTAAAAACCTTTGGGCAAGTTTTTCACAAACGTAAATTTGTTTTGTTAGGTGTGGCCCACCTGACTAGTGGACTGGCATGATTCTTGAGCTAAGGCATCTACATAGTGGTACCCTTTGATGGATAGGGGTGTACATCGAGTCGAACCGAGTCGAGCTAGCTAACTTCAACTTGAACTCGGCTTGGCTCAGTCCTTGAGCCTGACTGGCCAGCTCGGCTCAGTTCGGGCCAGTTCAAGCCAAGATCGAGCCGAGTTCTCCATTGTAGCATTTTCACAAACACCTGGACTGCACCTTCAAAATCTCACTGTATTTGAGACAGCAGCAATGGTTTTACAAGTATTTTATCAAACACCTTCTAAGCACCTTCTAAGCAACATAAAAATCAAGAAAAAAAAGGGTGTTGGTTTCACATACATACCTTCCTTGCCACCAGCCACACTTCTTTGAGTCATTTCATCAAACACTTGGTGAGCAACTGATGCAGGACATGAGATTAAACATGATGTGTGAGATTTCAGGCTTAAAATCACCTTAGTTCAGAAACAATTACACAAATTCCATATCCCACATAAAAGGTCCAAACATTCAAGTAAAGGGGAATCTATGCGGGTCCAGGCCTACATGGGCTAAGACTGGACCAGTAAAAATTATAAACCAAATGATGCTCAAAGGGAAATAGAAATCGACCACACATGCATAGCAAACAGTCCCTAATCCAAAGGATTCTCCAATCTCAATTCAAGGAACCCTAGAGTGAAAAAAGGGGCAAATAAATTAGGGCTAATGCAAACGAAGGCTACGGTTTAGGAAATAGGAATGAAAAGAGAAAAACCAGAGGAAAACCTGACCCGGAGAAAGCTCCTGCATGCAGATGGTGGCCCGGGGCTGATGCACGTGCACGAGTGGGCTGGCCGCACGTGTGATAGAAGGTCGCCTCCCCAAAGTGACACGTAGGCCTTGGTCGGCCAGGAGAGACCTCCAATCCCTCCTATAGGTCCAGATTCTGAAAACTAGATATATGTGGATGAATAACTGCAAAAGCCGGGAAACTCAAAACAATAATGATGATAGAAGATGAGAGATATGAATGGAAGAGGGTAGGGGCAGATGGGGATAGATGTGGCTTCGCACCACGGTAGTTAGCCCTTTAAAAAGGGAGGGCTTCGCACCCACTTTTGAATTCTTTCTCAACTCACTAAGAGAGCAGAAAAATAAAGCAGAAATTTTTATTAAGCTTCGATGAATGAAAAGAACTACAAGGGGTACCTATTTATAGGGAAAACCCTATACCCCAAAAACTCGCACCATGTGCGCAACCTATTACTTGGCGATAAAGTAAACTAAAATAAAAATCAAACAAAGAAATCTAAAGCGTTCATGATGTTCTAAATAATAACAATAAGCAAAACCTAAAATATGAAATCGATCCGACGAGTGGACCACGATCATGAGATCCCATGATGAACTTTTCTTGACTATCGGGCCCACCTTTTTTAACCAAAACTTCGTCTTCTAGCTAGGAGGCCCTCTTTGGACGTCGTCATCGAGCCAGATCGATGGTGAGGCCCTCCTTCTGCGAACGTACATGCATTTGGGGGGGGGGGTGTGCGTGCGCATGGGCGCATAATGTCCCCATCAGCAACATCAATATCTAAGTAACCGAATCACCGAACTTGTTCAATCCGAGTTCGATTCGAGCTGGGTTCGATCCGAGTTGAGTCGAGTTGGGGCCAACTTGAACTTGGCTCGAACTCATTTTTGAGCTAAAAAAAAATCAACTCGACTCGGCTCGAACTCGGCTTCAAACTGAGTCGAATTGAGCTTTTTCGAGTCGAGTTGAGTGAGCTAACCGACCTAGCTCGGTTTGTGTACACCTTTACTGATGGATGAATTGGATCTGTCACCATGTGCCATCAAGACACGTGTGGCATGTACATGAGCTGCCTTCCACATGAGCTCTTTTTTATGTAAAGGAATGCAAAGGGATCACTCACTCCTCAAAGTTTATATTGGATCACTAATTGAAGAAAGTCAAGAACACATTAACTGTTATTTTATCTCTGCCATTTCAAGAGAGAAGATGTAGTAAACTTTTTCAAGAGAATAAGAAAGACAAGGGAAATTTCATGGTATTAAAGCATAATTCTTAGTCTTTTTTTGTCTTTTTCTTTCAACTCTTTGCAGAAAAGATGGGAGAAATTCTACAGAAAATTCTGAACATCTTCCCAACAACAGATGACGAACTAAGACGTTATGGCAAGAATACAGTGGTCATGAAAATGGAGGATACACAACCACACATGTACAAGCTTATAATGGAAATGATGAAGGAGAATAAAGATGATGGAGGTAAAGTAAATTGATTTATATTTAGGTTAGCAAATGTGTTTTGTTATGTGTACTTAACCATTAGATGCATGCTTTTCTTTCTTTTCATCACTTGAAAATTGTATTAAAAGGGAATTATAAAAAAAAAAAAATAAAATAAAAAAAAAAAACCAACAACAACAAAACAGACCATGACTTGGCATATGATCCCAAGTCATAAAACCATAACAAATAGCACCAAAATTTGCTAATTTGTCCACCCCATAAATTTTCTCCCTATGGATGTGGGAATAAGACCCACATTTAATCCTACGTAAAGGGACTATATCTCTATAGCCATGAAAGTAAAGGGGGTTTAGACTCCTTCTAAAGACAATAGATTGCCAAAAGAGGATCTCCCAACATTTTAGGGAATGAAATTGAAATGAGGTGTTTTGTCCAAATCATATTTAACAGTTGCTTGGTCATTTATTTGAGGAACTTACATATATTGGCACAACACACCTCCGGTAGGAGTTGGTTAAAGGGAATACGATCCTAAAGCATGACCTGGTTTTGGTCCCCTGAAGATAGTTGAACCTCGGTGAGGCATCATTGAATGGCTTAGGATATGTTTGATTGAGGTTTGCTGATCACTACATGCACAGTGCACAACATCATCTTCCTAGTATAGATAGTACATTGACAATATGACAAGGGACCAGATCCAATACAAAGCTTTGTAGGTACCAAGAGGGGTAAAAATGTCCAATCAAAAAAGTCAAAATCTACTTCCTTAGCATCACTTATTTGCTTTTAACATTCTATGGAAATGCTCCATGATCTATAAAAACACTATGCATGATATACATGCACTCAAAAATTGTAGACATGGCTTATGTATAACTCAATGTAAACATTCACATAGTGGGCCGCGATTCAAATGTTTTGTTAAAAACAATTATGATAAAATGATAGCTTGATTGGTGGATTATTGATATCTAATTGACAATAATCATGACTTTCATCTTTGGCATTCTCTTAGATGGACTATTGATCTTCGTTATTGGTCCAATTTGACCATTCATTTTCAATATCAATGAAACTACACTGTGCATCTTCAATATTTGCCTAATCTGACCATTCTTCTTAAATTTCAACGTAATCAAATTGCTCTTCTTCCATATCAACCTATTTGTGTCATTCATATAATCATATTCAATAATTACCTAATAGGTTGCACTTAGATGGACTTGGACAACATACAACAGATTTCGATGTGCTTCGTCACACTTCTGACAAACTTAGACAGACTTCAACATACTTTAACAAACATTAACGCACTTCGATGGAGTTTAACAGACTTTGACACACTTCAATGGACTCTGGCATACTTTATTGAACTTTGATGGTCATAGACGGACTTCAGCATACTTTGATAGATTTTGATGAACTTTGACAAACTTCAATGAACTCCGGAGCATCAAAATCTGTCAAAGTTTATTGAAGATTATCAGTCCATTGAAGTTTATCAAAGTGTGTCAAAGTCTGTTGAATTCCATTTAAGTGGGTATAAATCCTGTCAAAGTCCAACTAAGTCCGTTTAATTGGAGTGATATTGAAGATGAACGCATTGATTAGGCTAACATTGAAGTTGAAGGGTTGGATTTAGTCAGTATTTAAGACATAGTTAGATGAGGCTGATGTAAAAGACTAAAGGTTTGATTCTACTCATATTGAAGACGATGAGTCTAAATAGACTCATAATGAAGACCGACAGTCCAACTAGGCCAATATTGAAGATAAATGCTCTGATTAGGCTAATATTAAAGACGAATGTATCAATTAGATTGATGCTTATGATAAGTAATTAGATTGGGCGCTAAGGAAAACACTTGTCGTTGCACATGATGGATAGAGACTCAACAACATGCACCGCACCAAAATAAATGGACACTAGATAAACCACCCCAAAACTCTCGTGGACACCCCTAAACGTATAGTCCAACTGCAATACCAATCCTTTTGGACTGTCCAAATCCAATATCAGTGGAATTATACCATTCTTCTTTAAAATTTGCATAATCAGACCGTTCTACTATAATATTGGCATAAAAAAACTGCTCTTCTTCCATATGGGCCTAATTAAGCTGTTTAAATTCAATATCAACCTAATTAGACTTACATGGACTCGACGCACTTCAACTACTTTGACAAACTTTAGCAGACTTCCATGGACTTTGACACAATTCAATGGATATTAATAAACTTCAATGGGCTTCGACCATCTTTGATTTGCTTTGACAAACTTCGACACACTTTCAATGGACTTCGAAAGACTTCAATAGACATCAAGGGACTTCAGTGCACTTTGACTAACTTCGAAGCATTGAAGACACCAAAATCAGTCGAAGTCAAGCAAAAGTCTGTCAAAGTTCGTAAAAGTATGCCGAAGTCTGTTGAAGTCCACCAAAGCTCGTTTAAGTATATTAATGAGAGTCAAAGTCTATCAAAATGTGGTGAAGTCAGTCGAACTCCATCTAACTACATCAAAGTCAACTGCTATAAATGGCTACGTAAACATAAATGGAATGGTTAGTGGGCTCCACAGTGATCCTGCTGTAACTGGTGTTTGTGTTGTCGGCGAAAAATCGATATTATCGCCGATAATTTCTGTATCATTGGACTTGCGATGGTGGATTGCGGGCTACACGCACGGGCTAATCACACCAACAAATTTTAAATACCCAAAACACCCATGTGGAGCAGCTAAGGTGTACACAGTATGATTGAGATTCAATGGTTGATGTGTGCTTTATCCCCTTTTTGTACGTATAAAGCTTTGTTTTGGATATGTCCTCGTATGACAAATGACCAAAGTACCATTACAACAATTTTCCAAATATGTTGACAGGGAAGGAGACTCCAATCTTAGTGGCGGCAAAGAAGGGAGTGAAGGAGATGGTAGAGGAAATACTAGAAAAATTCCCTGTGGCAATTCGAGACGTAGATGAGGATGGTAAGAACATAGTGCTCTTGGCAGTGGAGAATAGGCAGCCCCATGTGTACAAGTTCTTGGTGCAGAAATATGCTTTGTATGAGAGTCTCTTTCAGAAAATGGATAATGAAGGGAACAGTGCCTTGCACCTAGCAGCAACGCTAGGTCAGAATAAGCCCTGGCTCATCCCTGGTGCAGCTCTACAAATGCAGTGGGAGATAAAGTGGTACAAGGTGCAACAACTCACTTTCTCTCTCCCTCATCAATAATTTCTAAAATATTTGAAAACTAAGAAAATAACCATTTACTATTGTTGTTATTGTTGTTACCATTATTCTTTAAGCTTGATGGGTTGCATACTTGCATTAAACAAGTGTAAACTATTAGGTGTCTCTTGAAGTTGAGGATGAACCCATAGGTGGGTGCATTAGTCTCTCTAGCTATCTAGCTATCTAAGTGTGTGCACATACATAACATGCATATGAACATAAATACATACACATATTGTGTGTGCGTGTGTTTGGAAATGCTAATGTCCCAACTTCATGAGACATTAGCAGCATCCTGAAATCTTTTAATTGTTCGGTGGGATGGCCAACCATTGATCCAAACTATCCATTCATTTATCATTAGGGGCAGGCCATGATGCAAAAATCTGGTCAATCGGATGATCCTAACCCTTTTGAGTGTTGACCATTTGTCATACCATTTGATTTTTACAAGGCATTTTCTTATACCATTTTATTTTTTACAAGAGCAATACATTGGACAGTTACCATAACTGAACCAAAGTGCTTCTTTGAAGTCACAAGTCATAAGCAATCCAAGGTGAGCCTATTGCATGGATGTTTCAAGATGATGATTTGACCTATCGTATCTCTGCTTGATCTTAACTGTCCATTTTTCATACTATTAATCAAATGGTTAAGATCATTCAATCATTGTGATTTTTGCACCATGGCCTGAATGGTTAATCTGGACACATGATTGATCATCCCATGTGTCATTTAATAGCTCTAGTGTGGCCGCTACATGCACGCCCCCAGGAAATGTTGATGTCCTAACCATCATGGGGAGGTTAGTGTTTTCTGCAGAGCTTATAAATGACACATTGAACAGTCAATCATTGATTTGTAATGTCCATTCACTCCATACCACTATTGGCAGTTCATGAACCATTCAATCAATAAAATGAAAAATGGCTACTCAAAGCTGAGTAGAGAAAAAAAGGGTGTTCCAATCATCATCTTGAAACTTCTAGACCCAACCATGAGTTGGTTATGATTCAAGCATATTAGTTAGCTGATGCTAAACATTTTATCTAATGCTCATAAAAATGGAAGCTACAACAAAATGGTCAATGATCAGAGAGTTAGGATCAACCTATGTGATTTCTGCATCATGGCCTTCCAAACAGTGGTATCGGACGAATGGATCTAGATCGATGGCTGTCCAATGTATCATTTAAAATCTCTGGGAATTGTGTTGAGTGGGTTGGCGATACTCTCTATTTGTGTGTGTGCATGTGTATGCATGCATGTGTGTAAGTGTGTGCATGTGCGGGCAGAATAGCAGAGCAAATACAAGTATTAGTAGCATAGCAAAGCAAAAATGCGTTCCTCGTCATTAATATGTTTGCTCGCGGTAATTGTGGCCTCTCGGGAGAATCGATGACTGCACTGCATCTTTGATGCACTGCTAGTACATCATCTGTAAGGGTGTGCCATCACTGTATGATGATCCACATCTGGCGTCGAGTTCTATCGATGATGTGCTTGTGAGGTTGGTATGACATACTTGTCATCTAGTAGGGTTTTGACAGAATGTGAGGCTAGGTTCCCACCATCTGGTGGCATAAATGTAAGAGATCCGGGCCATTCATCAGGTAGCGTACACTGAACATACCCTGGTCCAACATATAATACCAATCCTCTGATCACGGAGAACACACTTGAATGAGAAAAATACACGGTTAGGAAAATACATGGGTGGCTCGCTTGATGAGTGTCTACCGTTACTTTCTGCTTCCCACTGAACACTGCCTGACGAATGGCCTGGATCTATTACATGCATGCCATCAGGAGGTGGTAACCAGGCCCCTCATGGTAGCTGCAAAGTGGGGCCTAGCAATATACATTCTATCAAAACCCCAGTTAGTAAAATTTTGAAGTATTACATTACGGTGTACGACTTGAGGTTGAAAGAAACCATTAGAATAATAAATGTGTTTCATTTATTTAACATTTTTTGTCATTGATGACTATCTTTTGCATCTAATCTCCCACCAAATGAACAGTTTGTGAAGGAATCTATGCCCCGCCATTTCTTTACACGCCTCAATAACAAAGGCCAGACATCCAAGGAGGTGTTTACCGAAACGCACAAAGAATTGGTTAAAGACGGTGGTGCATGGCTAACCAACACATCCCAATCATGCTCAGTCGTCGCGGCTCTTATCGCAACGGTTGCTTTTGCCACTGCCACGGCAGTTCCAGGAGGCATTAACGAATCAACAGGAACCCCAACACTTGAAGGCAGGCCAGCATTTGAGGTCTTTGCCATCACATCACTCATCGCACTATGCTCCTCCGTAACATCCCTAACCATGTTCCTTGCCATCCTTACTTCTCGCTACCAAGAAGCTGATTTTCGTAGAAACCTACCGGCGAAGCTGATTCTAGGCCTAACTTCTCTCTTTGTCTCAATTGCTTCCATTTTGGTTTCCTTTTGTGCTGGCCATTTCTTTGTCCTCAAAGATCGACTAAAGTATGCAGCCTTTCCTGTATATGGGATCACATGCTTACCTGTAACGTTTTTCGCAGCAGCACAGTTTCCACTCTACTTGGATCTTATAAGATCTTTTCTAACATCAGTACCACGGCGGACCTACGAGGTGACTTCTCTCTAATGTGTTGTTATCATCTCTTCTTTGCTGATGAGTTTTCTTTATGTTCACTTCTCTTGATTGAGTATTGTATTAAGTGGAGTATGCTTGGATTTGCTTTGCCGATAAGTTTCATTTATGTACACTTTTCTTGATGTGTTGTATTTAATGGACTATTTCCTTCGACTTGTTTCCCTAAATTATCTTGCGGGATTTGCTTCGCCAATATGTTCCATTTATGTACACTTATCTTGATGTGTTGTATTTAATGGACTATGTCCTTGGATTTGTCTCACTAAATTCTATTGGGTGGGTGTCCTCTAAATTCTCTTGGGAAACTAACTGCCATCATGCCATTCGGGGATCTCAGTCAGGCCATTCCGTGGAGGCGGCTAGCGGGGCTGGGAGCAAAGGGAATGAAGCCCTCGTGGGATATTAGGGCCTATTACTCCAAAAAGGGAGATGAACTAAGAGCCCACACAGGATACATGAGCAACACTGAGCACTACCCTGTATGGAGGAGAGGCAGCTGACAGGGTACTGGGTATGCTTCGCTTACGTAGAAGAGCCCTTCACATGATTTAACCATAAAACCCCGTTTTCTCAACTTTTTACCTTGATTATCCTACTCTAATATATTTACAAGAACATAGCAGAAAGATCTAGCTTAATCGCAATGAACAAGTCATATGATCTTCTTAATGCAAGCCACTCTGCTACATGGCTCACTTCCCAAAGGGTGTATGATATCCGTCATTCAAGAGGCTGAAAACAAATATGAGAATTCTTTATGCATTCTTTTAAGGAATTGATATAAGCCTTATACCAGTTAATTGGGGTCGGCTATCGGTTTGAACTCTTGAATAAAATATTTTGAATGGATTAAATCAAAACATGTTTAGAGCCAACCTAAAATGGTTTTAGGTCAAATAACCGAAAGACAGATCAATTCTCAAACAGCAGTTGGCAGGCAGAAGCGAATTGATTGTAGCCAACAGGCAGTTGTATAAAATCTCAAAGTAAATTATTATTTTTACATTGATAATATTATTAATAAAAGGGCGAAGCCACCATATACAGATCTACAAAACAGAACTACAGGGATTGCCAGCAATCCGGGAACAGATACACCAATTTTACAGCCTTAGCCCATTCCATAACAAGAAATTTTGCCCTTCTAAACACAGCTGAGGGTGACCCACTTTGGTTCCTAAAGCATCTGTCATTCCTTTCTAGCCATAAAGCCCAAAGTCCAGCCAACATGCTCAATGCCAAATACTCCTCCCCAATTTTCCTGATCCCCCACCGTGTGATGCTAAAAGAAAGTTTTCAATTGAAGTCGGCACCACCCATAACACCCCAAAAAAGTCGGAAGAAATTATCCCACAGATCTCTTGCTAAAGTACAATGAATGAAGAGATGGTCTATTGTTTCCTCGCATTGGTAACACATCAGACAAACATTCGAAAGTATCATCTTCCTTCTACGGAGATTATCTAAGGTCAGCACCTTTTTTCTGCCAACTAACCAAGCAAATACCGCCACCTTCATTGGAGCTCCGTAGTGCCATATAAACGTTGTCAGGCAAAATTCTTTGCTATCATTATTCCCATTTAGCATTCTGTAGAAAGACCTCACCGAAAACTTGCCAGATTTTTCTTTAAGCCATATGAGTGAGTCATGTTCGAAATATCAGTATTGCGTTATATATAGCATCCTTGGGATACATATATGTATCGGTTATCGCACGAGATATATCGTTTGTATCAGGTAATTTATCGCACTTTTTGAAAAACATGGCGAAGCATTGGGGAAATTGTTGAATTTTTCAATGAAACCTCAGGGATTGTTAAAAAAGACCTTAATACATACTTCTAAATCATAACATCTCAAAAAAGAAGTGCACATAATAAGTTTCCATCGTGTAGGGTCCTAAGCTATGCATTGTTTGACTAAACTAATGCATCCATATTCAAATTGAATGCATAACATTTAGAGTGTATGTGATGATTATTTCATCAAACACTCCTAAGTACTTCGAAATTTGCCTCAATTGACAGGTAGTTGAAGGAAACTTTTAAAAAATAATAATATTTTTTTATTTTTTTATTAAAAAATTATTTTTATTTTTCTAAAATTGACAAGGACTTAACAAATCTTTAGGCTAGCCAAGGTGTTCTGTAACGGTAACGGTGGCTGTAACGGCCACCACTGTTACCTTTACGATACAGGTCGTAACGGCTGTTACGGCCCCCGTAATGGCCGTTACGGTCTCTTTTTTTATTGAAAAAAAATATATATTGAGAAACCTGTATTTGCCCTGTAATGTTGATTAAAAAGTATGGAAAACCTATATCTGTCCCATAACAGACAATTACGGGGTTGTTATGACTTTATATGGGACGTACTGTGCCGTTATCGGAAATTACGAGTCATTTTTTCTATAACGGCTATTACAGCCATTAGGACCTTGTAACGTGTAACGGTTGCCACCGTTACCTTTACGTAACGGCCTTTACGGCCCCGCAACGGCCTTTACGACACACCATGAGGCTAGCCCTCATACATGCTCGATTTCATGTTTGGAATGCAACATTACAAGCAATTGGGAGAAATTGGAGAAATTTCGAATTTTCCCCAAATCGAACCACCTACACTTAAATTTTTTTGAAATTAGAGTTTATGTCATGATAATTTCATCAAGTACTCCTAAATACTTCGAAATTAGTCACAATTGACAGATGGTTGAAGGAAATTTTTGAAAAAAAAAACATAGAGAATGTGAAGAATCAATGGATATCGAAATCAAAGCTCCAACTCCATAATTTTTCATGCAAAACATGAAAAACCAATGGATTTGTAACCATTTAACACTGCTTTAACATAATTTCAACAACAAAAAAATGGATCAAAAATTGAAAATGCTCACCGAATCAAACATGTGGGGTATATTGGCACTACCTATGCGTTTCGTATTGCACAGGTGGGATACAAGATATATCGTGAGATATATCGTCCAATATCGTCAATATTTAAAACATTGTGAGCGAGTCCGTGTTCACTAACACTAGAGGCTCCTTGGCTAGCAGCTAGCAACCTCAAGATCCCCTAGATTCCTTCTACATGGAGGAGCACAAGTAATTTCCTCACCCCTCTTAGAGAAGCAACTTGCCACCCTCAAATCTACCTCCCTTGATATACCTGCTAATCTTGGAAATAATACACTCAACTTATCATCTCCTACCCATTTATCCTCCTAGAAACTAATATTTTTCCCGTCACCCAATTGGAACACTATTCCTTCCCACATCCTATGTTTCAGTGATGCTATTAACCTCAATGTGTAAGAAGCTTGGTACAAAGAATAAGATTTGACCCACCACCCCCTCTCTTCCACTCTATATTTTCTCACAATTGCCTCTTGCTATCAAGAACCCTATTCTACCCCAAATCTCCAAACCCATTTTCCTAAAAGTGCTAGATTCATGTCCTCCAACTTTCTAATCCCTGCTCCCACTTTCCACAAGAAGTCCCACCTTAACTTTTCCATTTTCGCCAAAACAGATTTCAAACATTTGAATAATGACATGAAGTAAACTAGAAGATTCGACATTGTTGCTTTTATGAGCGTGATTTTACCACCCATGGATAGGTACCTCGTTTTCCAAGTTGTTAGCTTCCACTCAAAAACGTTCGATCACTTTGTCCCACATATGCTTCCTCGGTCTTCCAATACATAACGGAAGACCAAGATAAGAGGTCGGAAAGGATTCCTCCCTACATCCGAATAAAGCCGCATACTTCTGAATGTCCTCTTTTGATAAGCCCGCCCCCAAAATCTCACTTTTGTTAATCTTTACCTTCATACTTGAGACCGCCTCAAAGCAGACTATAGTGGATCTCAAAGTAAATAGAACCAGTATGAGGCAAGTAAAGCGAAGTGAACCCTATCAAGTTAAAATTCGTCAAAGAATGAAATGACATAAACAGGGACTAAGAAAACTTAAATTGATCAATTTTCTACGAGACAGATAAAGAAATCAAATTTTAGAACATGCTTATAGGAAAATCTAGATGGGCTAAAAGTAATCAAATTTCCAGCACAATGGGGCCATAGAGAGTTATAAGAAATTAACCTAACAAATCAAAACAATCAAAAGCAAGAGCAAACAAGCTAATGAAAAACATTGAGAACTAAAGTAGTTGGTATATTGCAGCAGTAAAAGGGAATCTGATAGTTGGCATCATTTCAATATAGCCTTTGTCTACTAAAATCAAGAACAGACTCGGATTTAACAATTTGAGATCAACATTCTACTAGCAAGAGATATGCACAATTAACCTCTTGAGAAAAGCTTAAGGTACTAATCCGAAAAGTAAATTTTGAAAGGAAAACGTCACATTTGAGGAAATTAGAAATCTATGGAAAAGAATCCAACTAAACCTGTTTGTTTTAGAACACGTAATTCCACAGAAATGTTGAAAGCTCGATAGTCAAAAAGAGAGAGTTGTCCCTCAAAAAATGTGGAAATCCCCATTTAACAGGTTATTTTTCAGGAAATGTAAATCACCCTTTTTCGAGGCAACAGTGGAAATGCATTGATTTCCACAGCTGTCTTTATTTTCACAAATGGCGGAAAGCATCACATTTGAGGAAAATGACTTCATTTGCACAGTGGAAAAGAGGATCCCACCAATCCAACCAAGCCTACATTAAAACAAATTCTGAATTTAGGAAAATTATAACTGAAGCAAGTTAGTATGGATAATATAACATAGATTTAAGAAACCGTCCAAAACACATTTAAACCTATTTGCCACTTCTCATTCCAAGTAGCATCTTCAGTCTTTTTAGGAATAAAAAATAAAAATAAAAAATCAAACTTCAATGACTTGGGAAAGAGACAGCAACTTGATCTGCTGATTAGGAACAAGAAAAAAAATAAAAAAAATAAAAAATCAACATCATCCTTCCTAACATGATCCTGAAAATAATGGCAGTTTCCAAACAATAGATTGCTTCATTGAGCGCCAAGTTATTGTCACTGAACCAATAAAGTAAAAAATACCTCGTACTCTTAGTCTCTTCCTTTAAAGGAGTCACCTCTGCAATTACTATCACTATAACCAACCAGCTTAAATTCCTTTCAACCTCCATGATCATGTGTATCTTGATTAATGCATTGTCGCCCAATATCAATGGTTGAGATTGATCAACATCCCTCTTAGGATGATCGATGCATTAGAGCATTACCCAAATCAATGACTTTGATTGCCAATAAATGCCCTTGGGATGGTCAACAAGTTACCAAAATGAGCATCTAATGGTCATGATCATCAAAAGGGAGTTAAATGGAACCTACACTAACTCTTTTCTACAAAACAATGTGAAACAATCAAATGGGGTTTATGACCACAAAAGGATGGTTTAGCCAACCAAATGGGGGGATCGCCATGAAAGGATGATCTAACCATCCAAATGTGGTCTACAGCCATAACAGATGATCTAACCATCCAAATGGGGCTACAATCACAAAAAGATGGTCTAGCCATCCAAATGTAGTCTACGGCAATAAAAGGATGACCTAACCATCCAAATGGGGGGTAAAACCAAAAAAGTATTATTTGAACATTCAAATAGAAGACATAGCCACAAATCTCTGATTGGCCTCATGGTGGTCAAATGCACATACATAATGCTACGATCTGACCACTCAAATACAGGATATGGCAAAAAATCAACAAGCATCCTCATGATAGTCATATCCACACATAGATTGTTAGGATCTAATATCCAAATTCAATATATGGCCATAAATCTATAATCAACTTCATGATCGTCAAATCCACATGCATACCATTAAAATATGACCATTCAAATACAAGTTATAGCAAGAAAACTATGATCAACCTCATGATGACCAGTTCCATATGCATACTGCAAAGATTTAGCCATTAAAATAAAAGATGCCCTTTCAAATCTACAATCAACCTCATGATGATTAGATCCATGTGCATAGTGTATTCAAGATAGGGCCATTGGACATAATTACCACACCTTTCTTTCATGAAAAGCTCATAAGCCCATATGCCCGATCTAACCATCCATTTTCAAGATAAGGTCACTTCATCTCCCATCAAACCCTTAATGAAAAGATCATAAGCCTAGATACCCCATCTGACTGCCCATTTCCAAAAATCCTTTCAACCCATTGATGGGCCCAAATAAGGGCATCAAACATCTAGGCCACATTTGGTTACACCTTCACCCATATATGGACTACGCTGATTTTCCTTGCAATGCTCGAGGAACATATGTTGATGAAGCATTGACTGTCCCATGACTCCCATCATTGTGGGATTATGAAGGATTAGACCCTGGTTTTCGTGTCCTAGGCCCAATCTACTAGCTTAAGAATAGTGTATAAGGTTGGGAGGTGGGGGCCCCAATTGACCACCAGATTTTAACATCCATACCATACCTAATTCCCCATGCTAGGCCATTTATGTCCCATTGGTTCAAGGCACACCAAGATACTTTGAAAATTTTGAGGTACTTGCCATGCTTAGGCTTCTACGAAGCAAGGGGCAGGTGGGCGGAGAAGGATACCATTAGCATGGCATTGTTAACATACTAACATTTGTCAAAAATGGAAAAGCTATTCAAAATATCACCTATAGGCTACAATGCAATAGTTGGGGAGATTAACTTGCATTAACATAATGGTATCATTGAAGAACATGAGCTGGGATATGTTTGGGTCACTTCTGGAGAGACAGGCAGGCATTCGATAATCCATCCAAGACACCACACCAAGTTGGAGTAGGCACAGTCGATTCTTTACCAAATCAAGGTAACCCCTTGATGGAAATTGTTTCAAGTGAATGAGTTCCCAACAAAGCCAAGTTATATTGCAATCATTGATACCTTTATGCAGCTTTGAAATCCAAGATGCCAAACCGGATTGGAGTAGGCATGATCGATTCTTTCCCAGATCCAATAGCCCCTTTGATGGAAATTGTTCCAAGTGAACGAATTCCCAACAAAGCCAAGTTCCATCAGGTTACAGTCAATCGCTCCCTTAATGCAACTTGCTCATGTGCACTAAGCTGGGCCGGTGTCCACCTTTCTTCTACTTTTGGGAAGCAATCGGGTTAACGTCTCCTAAGACCAACCATGAGACTTCTGGAAATTCACTTAATTCTTGAAAGATCTTCCCCAATAGCAATCCTAAGCCCCTAGTGAGGCCTCATGTAAACCATCAGGAAGAGCCATGGTGGATGGCTCGCATTGGGTGGACTACTACATGGACCAGGAGTAGGATCCCGAGATGGGATCTAAATGGACAATTAAGAGATCCTGCAAGAGCCAAATTCTTAGGCTCTACGGAGGTACTGGTAAAATGAAAGAACCATGTGAGCGTTACTCTCATCATTCTGGATTTCAAGTTACACATTGAAGTTTGGATGGACATTGCATATATTATCCCCAAATGCTGTCTTAAAGGCGTTGTGTTGGGCTTCTCTACATTTCCACACCGTTACTATCATAGGATCAATGAAAGCGGGAGATCGTATGTATGACCCTACAAGGAAATGATACAATACAACTTGTTATACCATAATATACTATGTATACAATCACGAAGGGGCAAGTGACATATAAAGTCACTTTTCAAATTTTGTTACAAGGCATACTGTGAGTCTGTAATTGGATATATATCAAATTACAATATAGCAGGCTGTATTGTATCATTTCCCAACTAGTATGCTTGTTTCCTTGAGTCACTCGCTTCTTTGTTCTCCTCCTTGATAAGGTGAAGCAGCTTCGTGCTATGGGTCTTGGGCAGACGCATTTCCTCTTGTTTCCTGGCAATGTCAGCCTATCCAACCCTTTTCACCATTCCCCCATGGGCTCCTGTCCCCCGAGACTGAAAGGGAAGTCACTTACGCACTTTCGTGTGGTGTTTGGGGATGGCTCACCACAACTTCAAGTCACATCACTCTGGTTCGGGGGTTTGTTGTCACTATCAGATTTATCCAGTGAGTCCCCACCAACCACCATTATAGCCATGAGACCATGAAGAGGAAGCATAGTCCAAGAAGCCTTCCGACCTGTGGGAGCCTTCCATCTCTTCTCCTCTCAAAACGGTAGGGTTTCATGCACCCATTTTTTTCTCCTTTGAAAATGTAGGCAAAACTACGAGGTTCATATATTTTTTTTAACGATAACTTTAGTGCCGAGTCAAAAGATGAATCATATCCAAAGCTTGAATTGACCATGCTACGAAACAGCGAGAATTGAGCGTCCACCGTTGAAAATTCTTGTGGGCCACAGTGTTTTTTTTTTTATCAAGCTTATATTTGTGTTTTCCTTTCATCCATGTCTGCCGATGGTAAGTAAACATCACCGTGGGGCCGATTTGACACCACGATGTAGATGTTCTTGTCGGGCTAATTACTTAGAAATAAGTCGATGGTTGAAAACAATGGGTTGAAGTACTTCAATTGGACAATGAAAGATGAGGGAAAGTAGCCAACGGATTCAAACAATTCAACCATCTGATTTTGGTCTTGTGAATGATGATGCCAACCCAACTATCATTTATTCACATTGAATTGGGTTATTGCTATCCAATTCCAAAATTTCAAAAGCACCCTTAGATAACCAAAGGACTTATAATTTGTGACGAACGCATTGTTCTTCCGATCATTTGTAGGGATTAGTGAGAGAGCACACTGTGATAGGAGTAGAACACACGCTTCATCACCACATTCTATGACGGTAGAAAACAAGAAGCATTCTTTAGTAAATGGGCTTGGAAACATGTGCCAGTCGCTTGAAAATCCGTTCTGCATTCCACTGACGGGCCATCCACCTCCCAGATTGGAAGATCGGTAGAAAAAAAATTGTAAGAACTAGGAAGAGCTCTTAGATATTCTCTTTTCCTTGAAACATTGCTTGTAAACAAATAAATTGGTTCTATTGTTGTTTGGTATGTGTGTTGGAATAATTGGTTTAGAGTTAGTTTCTCGATAGAATCCATTGAATTTAAATTAACATGAACTTTTCTCACTGAATCGTGTCCGATCCAAATGGAAGTCAGCATCATAACTCATTAATAGAGTTTTTAAACATGTTTAAATTGAGCTAATGGAATGTTTGAATTCGTCCACTTTTATAGCCCACTTGATGATTGGTTTAGCTTAATAATCATCTCAAATATTCATCTTGATGGGCTTAACCATATTTGATCCTATGGTTTTTATATGATTATTGATTCTCCAATCTAAGAAATGTCGAACGTAGCTAACTTACCTTTCCAACTTTACATCCAAACAGAATCGCATCACCTGTCGAGTCACTTACATGTAAGTCACTTACAACTTAAAAGAACTTACAGGCATCCAAACAGGCCCTGACTGAATGGTAAACATGCTAGATGGCTCACCGTCTTCGTCATCATCACTCTGGTTCGGTTCTTTGTTGGATGTATCAGATTTATCCAGTGAGTCCGGGTCCTAGACCATGAGCATAGTTGTGGGAGCTGTAGGCAAAGGAGGTCATGGTTTTATCGTTGGCCCCGGACGATCGATCGGCATTTGACACCACGAGTCGGGCTGATTACTTTTTCTAGTGGTGAAAACTACTGGACGATTGAAATCAAAAGTAGCCAACGGATTCAAACAATTCAACCAATCTGATTTTTGGAATGATTTTTGGCAGTTTAATTTGAGTACGGACGAGGGAGGGGATGAGAGAGTACCTATGATGGAGTAGGTTCCATGTACCGTAGACGAAGAACACCCGAAAGGCGGAAACATGTGCGAGTTCGCTTGAAACCGTTCTGCATTTCGACCGGAATTAAAAACAAAAACCGTGCGATCCGGGCGGTTCAATTAACGAGGGTTCTAGGGTTCTAGCCCAAACCAGTCCGACAGACCGGTCCGGTCCAGGTTTTTAAAAATGAATTGAAGATCAACGACAGCTTACCTCTCTCTCCCCAGAAGAATTTCCAGAAATGTCGAAAGCCACTTTCCCAATTATCGGAATCGCATCATCCGGCTCGAGAAACATTTCTTTCTTTTTTCAAAAATGGTTGCTTGAACTTCCGAATCATGAGAGCTATGGACCGTTCGTCAAGTGAGTTGGGACAGGTGGGCCCTCTTCATTGTTGGCCCCACTATATGCATGGCCAGGATCTAGAACAACTCCACCACGCTGTCACACGGAAATCGCGTGGGTACACGTACCTACTGGGGTGACTTTCAGGAGAAACGACTCACCTTTCGTGAAATCTAGACCGTCCATCATGTAGTACACTTGTACATGCGTGTCAAAAATTAGGATGATTCAATACTCAGGTGGACCACCCAAAAAGGTTATACCTAAAACATAAAAATTCATGCATTATGGCCCACCTTCGTTTTAGAATAATGTAATTTTCCAGTAATCCTTTCATCATGCCGATGCAGGCCAGAAGAATGCTTTGAATGGCATATAAACACCACGGTGAGTCCTTAACAAAACTAATGGTAGGCACTCGATCCCAGCTGTTTCCTGTGGTGTTGCCTGCATTAAATTTTTATCATCATGATTTTTGAGTTCAATGTCCAAATGAGGCAGCATACCTGATGAACGGAATGGATCTCATGATAGTTCCTCTGACCTAGCTCTCGAGCTTCGGAAGTAACCATAAGGGCCCGTTTGGCCGGGTGGATTGGAAGGGAGTGAATGGTATTACGGTGGATGGCGTTTCCCAGGCGATGTATGGGATTGCTATATCTCTGGATTGATACATCCAGTCCGTTTGGCACGCTACTTCCGATCCTTTCCAATCCAACGAACCAAACACGTGGCAGGCTAATTTGAATGGATTAGAATGGATTGGATGGGATTTAAAGGTAATGATGGTGTTGTTAGGGATTGTCAGAAGATCCATCGGATTTGGATCAGATCACCTACACTGTTTGGCACGCCCGGCCATTCCCGGGATTTACCATCCAATCCGTTCCACTACCATCTAATCCCTTCCAACCCAACCGGCCAAACGGGCCCTAAGTACCTAGCGACCAGTTTCCCAGGCGCGGTTCTTTCCTCTACAACGTGTGTATTGGGGAGCGGATTAGCCGTTACCCGTGTGACAGCTTAGTGGGTATTAACATTACCCTGTGGGTCCAACCTTGATGATTTTGATTCATATCCACACCGCCCATCCGATTTTCAATCTCATTTAAAGGCGTTATCCAAAAAATTAAACAGATACAAATCTCGTGTGGACCACATCACTGGAAAAAATAGTGAATGACTATATAAGCCACAAAAGTTTTGGATCAAATTAATATTTGTATTTTCACTTTATCCAGTTATGTTTGACCTTATCAATAAGTTGGATGACAAATAAAATTTACGGATCTACTTAGAAGTTTTTTTTTTTTAACGTGAATGTTCAACCATCATGATTTCTTGTGGTGTTGTCCACGGAGATTTGGATGTGCTTAATTTTTAGAATGGATGCTTAAAATATGGGAATTTTGCGTGCTATAAACCCAACGTGCTACCCACCTTTTTTCATTAGACTCGGAAAAAAAAGAACCTTAAACATCAAAGTAGACCTTTTATTATATAGATGAATAAAGAAAGATGAAAATATCTCTACTATTATAATTGCTTTAATACAAAGGACAGGATTATTTTTGTCTAAATAATCAACTTCCATACTTTAAAAATCACATTTGGTTAGATGAGTAGATGATTTTTTGGACGGCAAGAAAAAAAATACGCACCATGCAAACTCATCTACAGTGCTATTTTTTTTTCTAAATGAGCTAGGAAAACGAATGTGGTCCTATGGTAATGGTAACACCTGTTA
This sequence comes from Magnolia changhungtana, assembly GCA_030180095.1. NCBI lineage: Eukaryota > Viridiplantae > Streptophyta > Magnoliopsida > Magnoliales > Magnoliaceae > Magnolia > Magnolia changhungtana. The sequence continues at coordinate 364,419 of JASAUF010000147.1, read as the reverse complement.
AGTTGTTACCGAGGGAACACCTAATCCGCATCCCATGTACTTTTACAACATCTTTGATAAGCTCATGCGCATGTACAACTCAGTTAAATATATGTCATCCTCATAAGGAAACCATTATGTAAATTCTCTGCCAAGAATCATGTCATCCTACTAGCCAGGTAGGCCATAAATTATCTAAGGGCCCGTTTGAATGCCTCCAAGTTGACTAAAACGTAAGTGAAAGGATATATTTGGGGGAGAAAATTTATCCGTCAGTCACCTACGAGCAAAACTATTACCGAAAAGTTAAAGGGGGATGGGTATGAGAAGTCACTTTCTTGCAAGTAACTTACAAGTCAACGCTCTAATTTCTGAAACGAGGAGAAGAAGGGGGGAAATATACCTCCATTACAGCCAACGCTCCCGTAAACTCTCTTCCTCCCTCCCTTCCTCTGCAGCAGCACTGTGTGCCTCTCCCTTTCTCTTGAATTAGGGTTACACCCCCCTCTCTCTTCGTCTCTCCCTCTTTGAATTAAGTTACATTTTTTCTTTTATTTAAATCAGCCGATTTGATTAAGCCATGAAAATAGGGCCCCACCTTAATGCATTTTTTGGTATATCTACGTCATCCATTAGTTTTGCCAGCTCATCTTAGGTCCTAGGTCCAAACATGAAGGAGATCCAAATTTCAGGTGGACCACACCATATATAATAGTAATGATTGAATGTCCACCATTAAAAACTTCTAGTCCCATCTTAGTGTTTATTTGCCATCCAACCTGTTACTAAGGTCACACATGCGTGGATGAAGGTAAGACATAAATGTCAGCTTGATCCAAAACTTTTGTAGCCTACAAGTAGTTTTATTGGTGAGCATTCAAGCACCATTGTTTCTTGTAGTGTGGCCCACTTGAGATTTAGATCTGCTTCATTTTTTTTACCCAAGTCTTAAAATGAGCTGGCAAAACTGATGGATGGTGCGGATTTAGAATTTGGCCTTCTTTCTTGTAGCCATTGGTTTTCCAATCCATGAACAATGCGTTTAGGAGCATATAATCAAAGGAGATGTTTACAATAATTTGATTGGTGTGATTTGCTTATTTTTTGCTCAATGGTTCATTAATTATGAGATGAACTTTATAGAAACATCCATATCAATTGATTAGACTGATCATTTGTCCCTATCCATGGGCCCATTTTTATGACCCAGTACTTGATGATTGATTAAATTTAAGAATTGGCTTAAATATTCATTTAAATTAACTTAATAAAATAGTATATTTTTTGCCAACATTTCTTGTATAATTATAATATTTTTGGAATGCTCCTGCACCAAACATTGCTTTGTGAATATAAAGCCTTTTACCTGTAACTAACTTAAAGCTTACCTAAACATAAAACTAACTTATTTATAAGTGTACAACTTACATCCAAACAAAATAATACGTGACTTTCACATGTACGGTACTTATAGATAAGTCACTTACAACTTAAAGAACCTACAGGCATCCAAATAGGCCTTAAACAAATGCACGGTTGGAAAAAAAAAAAAAAAAAAAGTCCAAGTTTGGTCACCCACCCTTTTATTTCTAATATCATGGCACGCCTAATGATGGACTACTTTTATCTTTGAATAGTAGCATATATGGTGTGAGGTCCACATGATAAATGGTTTGGATATTTCACTTGTCTGCCCACTGGCATATATGGTTTCATGTGCATTAGTTGACTTGTACATGCATGTTAGCTTATCTAAGCTTTTGTCACCATACAAAGAGAGGCTCATCATATAAACAGTTTAAATGCATTGGAAGATGACCCAATTTCGAAGGCTAAACTACTTGAGTATCATACTGCAATGCATTGGGATGTTTTCCAGCAAATCTCTTTTATATATATATATATATATATATATATATATATATATATATATATATGTATATATATATATATATATATATATATATGTGTGTGTGTTTAGGTACTATGCGCTCGAGCTCACTATAAGCTCCTGTGAGATCGAGTTGTGTGGGCTCCACCGTGATGCGTGTCGATCATCAACACCATGCATTTGATGGGTCTCCTTTAAATTATAGGATATCCCAAAAATCAGCCGTATATGGAACTCAGGTGGGCCATACCATCTAAAATCACGTGAAGACATGCCAAAAACATATAAAAGCAATTGGTGGGGCGCACCTGAGTTTTGAATGGTGCTGAAACTTGGTCTGAACCCTCATCCAAGTGGGACACACATAATGGATGGGTTGGATTTGCAAACAACATCTTGGTTGGCCCAAAAAAATGTCTCATGAATGTTTTAATGGTGCACGGCCCCTCTCCAGTTCTGTATGTGGAGTGGCCCACGCAAATCACGGATTGACTTGATTTTTGAGACATAGGCCCACGATAGAATATTTAGCATAAAGTTTGTCTAACCTTCTTAAGGGTAACGCGGCATTGCTTTCCTAGATGTAGAAGGAAAGAGTTCATGTGGAGTAGATCCATCCCCTCTGTCATGTGGGCCACCTTGTATTTGTACATGGACTTACAATTAAGGTAGATTCAACACTAGATTGGGCTAAACCATTGTAAGTAGTTACGATAGAAAGGTCCACCATTAAAATTAACCAAATTGGGTTTGGTTAACTGACTTGTATATTTGGTTGTTGTGGTGTTAAAAAAAAGTAATGCTTCTGATGGGTCAACCTATTAGACGGATTGGATGTCATTTTTAAGCAAAAGGTTGGATGATACGTACCGGCTGCTGGACACAAAACGGTCCTCCAACCCGACGAACTTGGACTTTTTTTTAATTGGAAATAAGAATTTCACCGTACGCTCTATTTTGATTATATATATATATATATATATATATATATATATATATATATATATATATATATATATATTTTATGGGACTCACCTTGATGTGTATGTGTGATCCACTCCAACCAGTAAATGTGTAATCTTATGTTGGGTATAGAAGACAAAAATCAAGCCCACCCGTGATTTAAAACTACACCGTGGTGGGCTGACCCGAACGGGCCACTCTTTTTCAAAGTTCGTTTAAATCACTCATCTGCTGGCATTACGAGGATTAATTACCAAAATAACCCCACTTCTCTTCCAAGCATTATGAGCCTTAATTATCATATTAAATTACGCCAAACAGTAGTGTTTTGGGAAAATGAACCACACGAACTCCCACCTCTGATTTTTATGGGCCCACTCTGACATGTATGTGAGATCCACTTCGCCCATTAGATGTGTAATCTAGTGATAAACCTAGAGCCAATAAATCAGGCTAACCGGTGATTCATATGGGCCACACCAATGGGAACAATTAGGAGGGAGACATTCATCCTTGATTTTTACGGGGCATATCATTACGAAACTCTAAAATCCATTCTATCCATTAGATGTCACACCAAAAGTAAGCTTGGGTCCCAAAAATTAGGCCCATATATGATCCATGTGAGCCACACCATGGGAAATAGTTTAGTGGGTTAACCTTTTCACATACACTGTTTCCGCTAGTGTGGTTGACCTGAACTAAGGATGGGGATGAGAATTGAGACCTTTATCTAACATGGGGTGACATACCCGATGGTTGGGGTTGATTTTACAGTAACACAGCGATGGGGCCCACCCAAGCCGTGGCCCCTTTTTCATGCCAAAATAAAATTAGTATGCGGTGGGAAGCATTTACTTGCATTAATTAAGAGGAACTTGTTTCATTAAATGCAATGCTAGTTGGACGAAAATGCAATGTCCAACTAGTTGTGTGTGAGCATCTCTCTCTCTCTCTCTCTCTTTATATATATATATATATATATATATATATATATATATATATATATATATATATATATATATATATATATGGGAAAAGGTACTATGGGCTCGACCTCATGATAAGCTCCCATGAGGTCGAGCTGTGTGGGCCCCACCGTGATGCATGTCGACCATTAACACCGTGCATTTGATGGGTCCCTTTTAAATTATGGGATATCCCAAAAATCAGCCGTATAAGGAACTCAGGTGGGTCATACCATCTAAAATCATGTGAAAACATGCCAAAAATATATAAAAGCATTTGGTGGGGCCCACTTGAAATTTGCATGCGTTTGAAACTTGGTCTGAACCCTCATCCAAGTGGGACACACAAAATGGACACTCATAATGGATGGTCTGAAAACCACATCTCGGTGGGCCTAAAAAATGATTATGAATGTTTTAATGGTGCACGACCCTTCTCAACTTCTGTATGTGGTGTGGCCCACACAAGTCTTGGATTGACTTGATTTTTGAGACCTAGGCCCACGATGGAATGGTGCATCTGACTGATGGGGTAGATATTCGAAACGCGTCACGGTGGGGTCCACACAGCTGGACCTCATGGGACGTTCCCATCGGCTCGAGCGCATAGTACCTTTTCCCTATATATATATATATATATATATATATATATATATATATATATAGGGCGAACGGACGAGTTCGTACGATGCCTTTAGGTTTTTCGCTGGGCGGAAAGTTAGTATTGGAAAAGCGACTTTTTAGGGTTCGCCAGGTGCTATTTTTACGAAAATACCCCTGGACGGTTAGTGTAAGTAGCTGTAAAAGGAGGGGTATTTTGATCTTTTTGAGTTCATCAATACAACCCTAGGTCTAGTTTGCAAATTAAGGTTTCGTTGCAGGGAATAAACTTGCTGGCTGAAACCTGAGGCCTATACGCCTCAAGAACCCATATATATATATATATATATATATATATATATATTATATGTAGGGAAAATGTACTATACGGTCGACCTTACCGTAGGCTTCCATAAGGTCGAGCGTTGGCATAACGCTGGCCGTTGGATGCTGAAATAAAAAATCAACGCTTGAGTGAAAACGTGATTTTCACGAGGGAAATCGGTCATTCCGGTTACATTACATCCCTACCCCTGCAACCTTCTCTCCATCAGACTCAATTCCAGCCCTCTCTCTCCCCTCATCACCCCTTGGGCGACGTCCATGTGCGAATTCCCCACCACTAGCAACGTTCGCCTCCACCTCTCTCTCTCTCCTTCTCTCCCTCAATCGGTACCACCAGCTGCAGCCGCCTCCACCTCTCTCTCCCTCCTTCTCTCCCTCAATCTGTACCCCCAGCCGCGACCGCCTCCACCTCTCTCTCCCTCATTCCCTACCACCACGCTGTGAAGCCTCAGATTGGGCGTTACAGGTAAGGCCTCTGTTTTTTGGTTTTTTATTTTATTTATTTATTTTTTATTTTTATTTTCAGATTGAGATGCTCTGGATCCAGGTTTTTTTCCCCAAGATGATGATCTCATCCATCACTTGGAATGGTTACGAATGGTAGAAAGTTTGGAATTGGATTCTTGTTTTGATCTCTATCTCTTCCCTTGATCTGGTGGGCCGCACTGTATATTTCTGTGGTTCGGACACCAGGCCAATATGGTTGCTATATTTCTGTTTTTCGGGTTTTTAAAATTTTTTAATTATTTATTTTTTGTATCTGTATTTGTTTTTGTTGTTCTTTTAGAAACAAAAACAAATACAAATGGGTTTGCAAGTGGGGCAATGTATGTTTGGGGGTAGCTTTTGTGTTTTAGTGCGCGGGTGATGGCTCATCATCCAGAATTTTCTTGATAAACTGTATGTTTATTGAATTTCTCAAATGCATTATTTTTCAATTCAAAAGTTTGTGGGGCCACAGATATGACTAGTGCAATCTACATCGTATCCATTTAGCCATGCCCAACAACGTTTTGCTCTTTCTGATCAAGCAGTCGGGGAACTGATAGAAATGAATGGTTTAAGTAAGATCTAGAAGTCCAAATAGGGAGCCAAAACCAACCATAAATCAGTATTCAGTCATATATACTTACATGAGGTTCACTCTGAGAAAAAAAGAACAAAGGGGTAACTTGTTTTGCTCTCAAGTGAAATAGAGTCAACTTGATTGCAGGAGCTTTGGTTCCATGTTCAAAAAAGAAAAAGTAAAAAAAACAAAAGTCAACTTAGTTATAGGAGCTTTTCTTCCATGTTCAAAACAAAAAAAAAAGTCCATATACACATGCCAGTCCCTTGAACTGTAGGGGAACTACAACACTTAAAAGCTACTTTTATAGGGAATTTGATAACACCACCAGAAGCTACTTCTTACAGCTTCTCTTACAGAGTAGAAGGTATTCTAAAGTATAGAATGGCTTCTACTTTGAAAAAAGAAGCTGCCACCAAATGCACATTAGCCTAAAAAGTTTGAAATCTAGAAATCCTTCCTAGACTCAAAAAATAGCACTGGAATCAACTAAGACTCCCTAAGAATGTCATAAAATAACATTACTTATTGAAAATTAAGAACAATTGACCCTATGAATTTTTTATCCCACTAGAAGTGGGATGACCCCACTGTGGTGTCAGCATCATTTCATGGTAACCTCATTAGATCATGAGTCCTAGAGACCCCATCCTTTGGACTTGTTTCTTCTTTCAGTGTTCTACTTTCCCATGAGAAGCTGTAATTCTACTTGTTTTTTTTTTTTTTAGTAATTACTTTATTAATCTGGTAGCTATCTTTATCATGATTTCATGATATATCTTTATCATGATGTCATGATATATCGGTATGTATCAAGATTTAGCATGGAGAATGCTTATTAGAGACCCAAAAAACCGGTGACCGCCCATCAAGTTACTGTGTGAGTGTTTTTTTTTTTTTTTTTTTAATATTTTTTTTTATAGCTATATCATGTTTTATAATTTAGAGATCTTGAAAGTGGTGAAATATTTATGGTTTTGTTTATTAGTGCAGAAATATTTCTCAATTCTCATTCTATTTTGTTATCTTCCAATGATGGACATGCTTCTCACTTGTCCATAATCTAGAAAATTCAGTGGTCTTGAAATTTCCTTTAGTTGTCACACTATTTAAGGATAATGAAACCTTATAACTTCTAAGCCCTGGTCATTATGCCTTAACAAGGCAAACAGAAAATCATCATTACAATCTTGCAGCTACACTCGCAAATATATAGGCCATGCGTGCTTCCATTTGACTGCCTTGAAATATTTCTATCTGGAAATTCATGTGGCCTCTCGTCCTTTTACAGAAATTATGGATAGTTATGTCATTTTGGGTAGATTGGAAATCATATCCTTCCTAGTAAACTGGATGGTCCTTTTCTTTTTTCTGCCTGTGCTTAATGTATAGTTGGTTTTCTTGCAAGCCATCCATAGGTTCAGGTTGATGGTATAGCTCCTGATAAGCCTCTTGATTCTGCAGTTCTAAGTCGCATGAAGAAATTCTCTGCTATGAACAAGATCAAGAAAATGGCCCTCATAGTGACTCAAGTCGCTTGCTAAAATTTGTACTTTATCTACAACTAGTTGAAGGTGAACTTAACCTACAACCCATTTTTACAAGCATTTTGCCCTTGAAAAGCGAATTCAGCAGCATAAGAAGAAATGAGTACCATTTTTATTTTCTTTGATCAATCTGAATTTTATTAGAAAAGGAGTCAGTGATCTCCACCATCATAGTCTTGTTTCAGCTTTCATCTTTTTAGATCCTGCTTTTATGGATCTAAAAGGAAATATATTACAATAAATGTTATCTTGTTATTGTATGGATATGTCACTGTTATGTTTCCACAATGAACATGTCTGACTGCATATTTATACAGATCTCTAGGGTCCTATGTCTCTTTGCTGTTGGGTATGGTCTATTAGGTCATGTACTAGCAATGGTAAAAGCACTGCTATTGTATAAAATTTTAACATAGGAAGTAGCTACGGATTTTAGCCATAGCTATTTAAATTATAGCCGTAGCCTTAGTTCTAGTTTTAGCTGCAAATGTAACATATCTTCAAAACCTATGGCTACTGTACTAATGGAGCCAGAGTCTGATTCATGGCCAGACCCAGAACCTGATCCAGAGCATCTCAATCTGAAAAAAAAAAAAAAAAAAAAAACAACAACAACAAAGAAAATCCCAAAAAGCTAATTAATGGAACTTGGAACCCCGACCCATGGCTGTGGAGAGTTCCGTTTGTCACAAAAGCTTGATCGTATTATTGCGGAATCACCAAAACATGTGTATTATCATTGTTCAACACTAGAAATATATCAAATATATGATCCAGAGCATCTCAATCTGGAAAAAAAAAAAAAAAAAAACAACAACAACAAAGAAAATCCCAAAAACAGAGGCCTTGCAAAGGCTCAATCCGAGGTTGTATAGCATGGTGGTAGGGGTCTTACCTATAATCCGAGTACACGGCGTGGTGGTAGGGAATGAGGGAGAGAGAGGTGGAGGCGGTTGCGGTTGGAGGCAGTTGAGGGAGAGAAGGAGGGAGAGAGGTGGAGGCGGCCGCGGGGGTGGTACCGATTGAGGGAGAGAAGGAGAGAGAGAGAGAGAGGTGGAGGCGAACATTGCTTTGTGGTGGGGATTGAGGGAGAGAGAGAGGGCGCACGGACGTCGCTCGTGGTAGGGATTAAGGGAGAGAGAGGACTGGAATTGAGTCTGATGGAGAGAAGGTTGCAGGGTAGGGATGTAATGTAACCGGAACGACTGGTTTCCCTCGTGAAAATCCCGTTTTCACTCAAGCCGTTGATTTTTTTATCTCAGCATCCGATGGCCAGCGTTATGCCAACGCTCGACCTTATGGAAGCTTACGGTAAGGTCGACCGTATAGTACCTTTTCCCATGTATATATATATATATATATATATATATAGGGAAAAGGTACTATGGGCTCAAGCGTAAAGCGGTCGTCTGTGAGGTCGAGCTGTGTGGGCCCCACTGTGATGCCTTTCGAAAATCAACACCATCCACCAGATGCACCATTCCATGGTGGGCCTGGAAGGCCCAAAATCAAGTCAATCCGTGACTCTAGTGGGCCACACCACATATAGAAGTGCAGAGGGGCCGTGCACCATTAAAACATTCATAACCATTTTTGAGGGCCCACCGAGATGTGGTTTGAAAATCCAGCCCATCCATTATGTGTGTCCCACTTGAATGAGGGTTCAGACCAAGTTTCAGGTGCATGGAAAACTCAGGTGGGTCCCACCAGTGCTTTTATATGTTTTTGGCATGTATACTTATGGTTTTAGATGGTGTGGCCCACCTGAGTCACAGATTGACTTGATTTTGGGCCTTCCAAGCCCACTATGGAATGGTGCATCTGGTGGACGGTGTTGATGTTCGAAAGGCATCACGGTGGGGCCCACACAGCTCGACCTCACGGACGACCGCTTTATGCTCGAGCGCATAGTACCTTTTCCCATACACACACACACACACACACACACACACTAGTAAGGTTGATAAGGTAAGAACTAGGGCTGAACCCTGGATTACTCACGCACCCTACAGTGTCTCTACCAACATCTCAGGCCATCTCATTGCATGTAACCATCACCATACCCTCATTGCCTAACAATTGGATCAGTTATTAAGAATGGATATGATGTGGTAAATTTCTCTTGATTCTAAAGGGAGAGAACCTGCTTTTTTATAACATCTCCTTGATTGGTTATACACAATTACAACTACTTGATATACAACTATTTTGAAAATTCAAAATAAAGATAATGATGTGGGATTTTCTTCTCCTATTGAAGATGTTGAAACTAAGGAGTTTTTAGGCCCGTGGTGAATATATCAGCAACTTAATTTTTGGAGGAAATAAAACGTACGTCCAGATCCTTACAAGTAACTTTTTCATTAAAAAAAAAGTAAAAAATCAATTTCAGTATAAGCATGAAATATAGGATTCACAAAGAGACGCAGTTCCAATAAGCAAGATATATACAAAGCTTCCGTAATGAGGATTGGACATGAGTTTGCTAAGGTATCCAAAGAAAGTACTCAATACTTCAGTGACCTAAGAATAATAACCTATTTATCTTGAGCTTCGTGACATAATATTCGATCCAAATAAGAGGTAATACCTACTCATAGAGCGCCTATCAGCCAGACAACTAACCCAATTAGCATCTGAGAAGGCATGTAAAGTGAAGGCTTTGGATGGTCTAAGCCATGCGTGACAGTGTATATTCTTGAAATATCACAATATATGTTTGACTGACATCCAATGATTGATAGTTGGGTTTTGCATTAACGATCAAACTTTGCATACGGGAAAAGCAATATCCAGCCTTGTGAAGGACAGGTATTATAAGGCACCAACAGTGTCTTGATATGATGAAGAATTGAGAAAGGGCTTTCGATTGAATAATTGGATAGCTTGAAGGTAGTAGCCATTAGATGGGGAGATAGGTTTGGCACTATTCTTTTTGTTTTGGCCAAGAGATCCAATATATATTTGCATTGACATAAAAACAGTCCATTTTGTGTGCAAAGAAATTCAACACCAAGAAAATATTATAGTGGACTAAGATCTTTATCTTCAAACTGGGATTGAAGTTGAGACATTTCTATTTGAATGTCATGAATACTGGAACCGGTAATAATAATGTCAGTCATCGTTATAAATTGGGACGTACATAAAAGATTGCTTAGGCAGCGACACTAGGTTATTTGGGAAGTTTGAACACGTAATTGGGTAATTGATCAATAACAAACCTTGGGGTTGAGCCATAGACATCTTCACTTAGGTGGCCATTTAAAAAAGCATTTCGCAGATCTAATTGATTGAGTAGCTAATTATTAAACATTGTAATGGAGAAAACTAGTATAATTATGATTGGTTTCACGACGAGGCTAAAAGTGTCACTATAATCAATTCCATAATGTTGATAAAAGCCCTCATTAACAAGGTGGGCCCTAAAACAATCCACCTACCCATTAGGTTTTTGCTTAATATGAAAGCTCATTTGTAAGACACATTAGGCTTTTGCTTAATATGGAAAACCCATTTGCAATTGATAAGATTTTAGCCTAACGTAGGAGGAATTGGAGTTCACGTGCCATTGAGAATAAGCGCATTAATTTCTTCCCCCAAAGCATAGTGCCAATTACAATCATCTTTATTGGCTTGCGAAGAGTAAGAATAATATACATCAATAGATATTAAATGTTGTGTTGCCTAAAAGACTTTGAGTTTAAAAATGCCATTATGTAGGTGAAGTTATCGATGTCCTAAAGAGGGGATTAATAGGACTTAATCGATTTTTTGTTAAAACAATCTAAAAGAACAAATTCACAATAACAACTAATATTGAAATATTTGTTGGGATGCCTTGCACAAACCTTAGGGTCTAGCCTCCCGAAACAAACCAGAATTATGGATAATAAAGCAATGAAATAAATCAAAGCATCAATCACACACCACACAAGAGTTTTTTACATGGAAAACCCTCAAAGAGGTAAAAACCACGGGACCTCGTCCGAATCAACAATCCACTATGAAGTAGAATGTTATAGCCTTCTTCACTCACGCAGGAGTGGATAAACAATAAGAGAAACAAAGAAAACGGAGAGATCTCACCAATTACGAGGACATAGAAGCGCTGAGATATAGATTGCACAGTAGATAACCTCCACGAGCAGAACCTCCCTTCTATAAGCTTCCTCTATATCTTTCTCTCTCTCTCTCTCTCTCTCACCTTTGATAGCCCTAAACCCTTTAGCAAATCCCTTGTAAAGCTTTAAGAAACCCTCTTGCCGTCCCTAGAAAGCCCTAGGAATTCCTATTTAAAGTTTTAAGAAACTCCTTTCCGCATCCCAATTGTGAAAGGACTTGCGACACGAAATCCGCGCAAAATCGCAGAACGAATCTGCGTAACCTCGACTGGTCGAACCGAGTCCACGACCGGTCGAGAGCCACCTACGACCGATCGAGCACCTCCTTCGACTAGTCGAGCACCTCGGAGCAAAATAGTCCACAATCACTGGACTTTGAGTCATGCTACGACTCGACTCCTACGACTGGTTGAGACCAGCCTTCGACCGGTCGAGCAGGGCTCACGACCGGTCGACGACGGGTCAAAAAACCCATCGAATCTCCGCCTTTTTGACCTAGGAGGGATCCACCTTCTTCAAGCCAGTCAGGTTTTTACAAACCTCAAACTTGCCCTTGAGTAAAGCCTTGGTCATCATGTCTAACCCATTATCATCCGTGTGGACCTTCTCAAGCTGTAACACCTTCTGTTCCAAAGTATCCTTGATCTAGTGATACCAAATCTCTATGTGCTTCGACTTAGAATGCTGACTTGGATTCTTGGTCAAGTGTATAGCACTTTGACTATCGCAATAGACCACGTGCTCCTCCTGCTTTATGCTAAGTTTCTGTAGGAACCTCTTCATCCAAAGCATCTCTTTACATGCCTCTGTGATTGCAATGTACTCGGCCTCTATTGCTGACAATGCTATGACCTTCTGTAGCTTGTTCTGCTAGGAAACCGCTCTCCCTACAAACATGAACATGAACCCCGATGTAGACTTCCTAGAGTCTATGTCACCTACCATATCTGCATCTATGTAGCCCTCTTAACACAGGTTTACCGTCACCATAGCATAGGCTCAACCGGATGAGCCTCTTAGATCTGCAGATATCTATTTCACCGCCGCCACGCATGCTCTTTGCCACGATTGGCAAGATAGCTTGGTGACAACACCAACCACATATGCTATGTCTGGGCATGTACATACCATAGTATACATCAAACTTCCTACAGATGATGCGTAGGGTATCTTCTGCATCTCTTCCACCTCTGCCTTCATCTTGGGACACTGTTTATCGCTCAATTTGAAGTGACCATCCAGTGAAGTACTAACCAGCTTCGCTGCATTCATATTGAACCGCTCTAGGACTTTCTCAATATATCGCTCTTGTGACAGCCAAAGCTTTCTGCTGCTTCTGTCACGGGTTATCTCCATTCATAGGATCTATTTAGCAGAGCCCAAGTCTTTCATCGCAAAAGACTTATCCAACTCCTGTTTCAGCCTGTCAATCTTCTTGATATCTTTTCCCATGATGAGCATGTCATCAACGTCTAAGAGCAGAACTAAGAAATCACCATCTGAGAACTTGCGCGTGAACACATAGTAGTCCGACTCCGTTCTGTAATACCTATGCTGTAATATGAACGAATCAAACTTCTTGTACCATTACCGTGAAGCTTGTTTCAGCCTGTACAAGCTCTTCCTCAACCTACACACCATATACTCTTTGTCCTTGACTTCGAACCCCTCTGGTTGGTGTATGTAGATCTCTTCTTTCAGGTCACTATGGAGAAAGACAGTTTTAACATCTAACTGCTCTATCTCCAAATCCATGCTAGCTGCCAACCCAAGCAACACTGGTATGGATGTCATCTTCACCACTGGTGAGAATATCTCTTCGAAGTCTATACCTTTCCTCTGACCAAAACCTTTCACCATAAGTTTGGCCATGAACCTCATCTGTAAATTCTTCTGCTCGATCTTCTTTCTGAACACTTACTTATTGCCCAAAGCTTTCTTGTCCTTAGGCAATTTCACTATATCATAGGTGTGGTTTTTATGCAAGGATTTCATCTCCTCTTGCATAACTTTCAACCATTCCTCCTTATGCTCATCGGCTAGGGCCTCAGAATAATCTTCTGGCTCTCTCCCATCAGTCAGAATAATGTACTCATGTGGTGAGTACCTCTTGGACGGTTGTCTGTCCCTAAATGATCTTCTCACCTGTGGCTCAACAGGTGGATCAAGTGGGGGATGCTCCCCTGGTCCATCTTCTAAGGGAACTCCCTTGTCCTCTGTGCCTTGTTGTACTCCCCCGTCATCAGGCATTATGAGAGGAATAATCGGATCCATGTCCTCTAGCTCACCTGAACTAGGCTGGTTCTTCTCTGGCTTACCAATGTTTTCTATACACTGATCTTCAAAGAAAACCATATCTCTGCTCCTGATGAGCTTCTTCTCAGTCAGCTCTCATAACCTGTAACCAAACTTTTCATCACCATACCCTAAGAACACACACTGCCTGATCTTTATATCGAGCTTGGACCTCTCGTCCTTTGGTACGTGAACGGATGCACTGCATCCAAACACCCTGAGATGACTGTACGATGGATCATGTCCAGTTCACACCTTCTTAGGTACTTCTCCATTCAATGGGACTGATGGAGACTTATTTATCAAATATACCGCTGTGTGCATTGCTTCTTCCCAAAATGTCTTGCGCAATTTCTAATGGGATAACATGCATCTGATTCTCTCTACAATGGTGCGATTCATTCGCTCAGCTACACCATTATGCTGGGGGGTCTTGGGAACCGTCAGTTCATGTCGTATATCCAGGGACTTACAGTACTCATGAAAGTCACCAATATATTCACCACCATTGTCAGTGCGGATGTACTTCAATGATCTACCTGTCTCTCTCTCGACCATAGCATGAAACAATTTAAACACACAAAAGACCTCGTCCTTGGATTTCAAAGCATAAACCCAAACTCTCCTAGATGCATCATCTATAAAAGTAATAAAATACAATGTCCCACCCAAAGTTTTTGTCCTCATAGGACCACAAACATCAGAATAAACGAAATCTAATGCATGCACTTTATTAACATGAGAAGCAGTTTTAATAAATGAAACTTTGTGTTGTTTTCCTGATAAACAATTAAGACAGGTTTTGAGAGGTGTACCTGTCACATCTGGAAGGAGTTGCTTCTTCGCTAGTACCTGAAGCTCTTTTTCATTCATGTGGCCTAGACGCCTGTACCACATGTCAATAGCTAAATCTTCCGCTGCATTCAACCCACCCTTGCACATACTGACACTTGCCTTGTAAAGGGTGTAATACTTCTTTCCTTTGGCTACGATCAACGAACCCTTGATGAGCTTCCATCGCCCACTAGCAAACTGGCTTTCATAACCATCATCATCCAACCTTTCCGTCGACATCAAGTTGAGATGAAGGTCTGGGATATGCCTCACATCCCTGAGAACCAATGTGCAGCCCACATCGGTCTTCACACAAATATCTCCGACTCCCACGATTTTCGATACGCCAGAATTTCTCATCTTCACAGTCCCATAGTCACCTGACTTGTAGCTTGTGAAGAAATCTCTACATGGAGTCGCATGAAAAGAAGCTCCCGAGTCAATCACCCAGTCGGTGTCCTGACTCGTAACTGTGAGATATACATCGTGATCTGCTGAAAGAATAACTACAACGTCGCCATCTGAGGCGACCACAGTGGAATCTGATTCATCTTCCTTCCCTTTTCCTTTCTTGTCGTTCTTCTTACCACGACATTCATGCTTATAGTGGCCCTTCTTGCTACAATTCCAGTAATCAACATCTTTCCTTTTACTCGACTTGCCTCTTGATTTATCTTGGGCCTTCTCGCCCTTCCTGTTATTTTCTCTCCCCCGTTCTTATGTCACAAGGGCCTTCCTCCTTGTCTCCTCATTGAAGAGATAACTGGTTACTTGTTCCATGGATACCTTTCCATCTGGCGTGGAGTTACTTAGAGACACCACCAATGTCTCCCAACTGTCAGGCAATGAACTAAGCAAAAGTAAAGCCTGCAATTTATCATCCAGGACCACCTTCATAGAGGTGAGTTGGTTCACTATATTGCTAACCTCATTCATGTGCTCGGCCACAGAACCACCATCCTTGAACTTGAGATTCACAAGTCGCCTTATCAGAAATATTTTATTACCGGTTGTCTTCCTCTCATACAGCCCTTCTAATTTCAACTATAGGCTAGCGACTGAGGTTTCCGTAGACATATGGTGGAACACTGAATCATCTAACTATTGTCTAATGAACCCCACCACCTTTCGGTCCATCTTCTTCCAATCATCATCAGTCATATCCTTCGATTTTGCTGAGATGCTTAAAATTAGAGAATATAGGTTCTTGCAATAAAGCAAGTCCTCTATCTGAGCCTTCCATATGGTCCAGTTAGAACCATTGAGGCTGATCATCCTTAATGAGCCACCTTCCATAATTCAAAACCGATCCTACCTGTTTAATGAACTTAGCTCTGATACCACTTTGTTGGGATGCCTTGCATTAACCTTAGGATCTATCCTTCCGAAACAAACCAGAATTATGGATAATAAAGCAATGAAATAAATCAAAGCATCAATCACACACCACACAAGAGATTTTTACATGAAAAACCCTCAAAGAGGTAAAAACCACGGGACCTCGTCCAGATCAACAATCCACTATGTAGTAGAACATTACAACCTTCTTCACTGACGCAGGAGTAGATAAACAATAAGAAAAACAAAGAAAATGAAGAGATCTCACCGATTACGAGGACATAGAAGTGCTGAGATATAGATTGCACAGTAGATAACCTTCACGAGCAGAACCTCCCTTCTATAAGCTTCCTCTTTCTCTGTCTCTCTCTCTCTCTCACCTTTGATAGCCCTAAACCCTTTAGCAAATCCCTTATAAAGCTTTAGGAAACCCTCTTCCCGTCCCTAGAAAGCCCTAGGAACTCCTATTTAAAGTTTTAGGAAACTCCTTTCCGCATCCCAGTTGCGAAAGGACTTACGACACAAAATTTGCGCAAAATCGCAGAACGAATCTGCGTAACCTCGACTGGTCGAACCGAGTCCACGACCGGTTGAGAGCTACCTACGACCGGTCGAGCACCTCCTTCAACTGGTCGAGCACCCCGAAGAAAAATAGTCCATAGTCGCAGGACTTTGAGTCGTGCCACGACTCGACTCCTACAACTGGTCGAGTAGGGCTCACGACCAGTCGACGACAGGTCAAAAAACCCATCAATATTGATTTCAATTTAGTGGTAGAACAACCTTCACCTAATCTTTTAAGTAGGACAACCTTATTTCACAGCTTTTTCGATCTCGATATTTTAAGATAATAAACATAATAAAAGATTATCAAACACCACAAGACAAAAATAATTATAGTGGTTCGTTGTTAACACACACCTACTCCACTTCTAAAATTAATTTTCTATGTAATTTTGGTTTTTCACTATAACAAAGGTTTTCACAGGTTAACCTTAACAACCTTTTATAGTTTGTGATTTTCACAGGCTATCACAACTAACCTCAAGTGATTTTAATGGGCTTATCACTTCTCAACCCGATGAGATTTTTTCAGACAATCTCATTCAACCCAAGTAAAAGCAATTTATCGGACAAGAATGTATCTTCTTGAAGACGTGAGTTGAAGTGAAGATTTCGGTGAAACCTTTAAAGATGAAGCTTTAGTAGATGCAACAATCCCTTCTTTTCTCAGATGAAAATAATTCAATGTATGCACAACCAAGAAGAATTTAGGGATATATAATTTTTCAAAAAGAAAATCCCTATAAGTTGCAGATTTAATCCTCTATTCTCAAGTTGAATATATGCCATTTTCTATTTGATTTTAACAAGGTTGATAAGAGAATTGAATAAGCTAAAATATAATATATGAAAGACAATACAAATACCTTGAAAAGAAGAAGATTTTTTTTTTTTGGTTTAAAAACAACGAAAAATAAGCCCTATTTAAAGTAAAAAGGATTAGAGCTTCGATTAGCCTAAGAATCCCTTGGGTTGTCTGGAGTTTCACGATTCTATCTCAACAACTAGCAGATTTTAATGGATAAGATTTTATTCGACCTTAGGCTAGCCAGAGACAGAATTCGGTTGGCCTAAGATTCATTTGGCTGGTTAGACACAGGGTTTGACTGGTTGAACACTCATGGAAACCAAGGCAAGTCATTGCTGGAAACTGGGTTGAAGACCCCATGGCTGTTGTCCGACTAACCCAAGATGGTTCGGTTGGCGAAAGTAGGGTTAAGCTAGCCAAACTACCTTGAAGGCTAAAGCAATAACACAATAAATTATAACTTAAAAAAGCCACTAAGGTGTACTTAAACCTATGGTCACTCCTAAGGTCTTCTTTACCTTTAGGTTGGTATATAATTGATTCATCTCTTAAAATTCTTCCAAGCCTTCTAATATTGAGATGTTAAGCCGCACTCAAGTCTTGAAAAGTTAAATTGAGCTGAAGTTCTATACAATATATATTTTCTCTACGAAATTTGACAATTTACTTGTGTGCTTAAAACGTTAGTACTTACAATCTCCCCTTTATTAATTTTGTGACAAAACATAACGCATTACACATTCATCGGAATTATATCGTTTACATGTACTCAAGACTAAATAGACTCAACAATCATATTCAAAATATTGAAGGCCTTGAACATGAACTTTTTGTAAAACTCTTCCTGAAAAATATGTTGTTCCCCTTGAAAATATGAGTCATCTCTCTCCCCCTTTTGTCACAAGTTGACAAAGGAAGGTGAAGTTCATTAAGCATAGAGGAAGCATGAATAGGGTAAAGTAAAAGAAGCAAAGTATTGATATTAAATAAGAGTTTCAAAGTTTCAAGGTACTCATTTTAAGCAAAGTACTCAAAATACCAATATCAGCAATTTGAAGAAGAAAACTCGAAACATCACTCGGACTCAAGAGAAGATGGTGCTTGCATCTCAGGATCAATACTTTTCAAGTTCTTTCACATACAATGAAAGTACTTTTTCATGTAATGCATATTAAGTTGTTGGTTTAAAACAAGAGCTTCCTGAGAAATATGCAAAGCATCCTTTTGACGCTTCAAAACAGACAAACGCTCATCAAAATTAAAAGGACGATAATCAGAATCATCTTCATCTTCAGCTGATTCTTCCTCCAATGCATCGAAAATATCATTCATATTAACATATTCTTGTTCTCGCTGCCTATCGTCACGTTCACCCAGTTGCTCACGTAGAAGATTTAAATTCATCATATGCATATTAGAAGAGTTGAAAGGATGTTCGGATTCTTGTGACTTAATTGAAGGAATTTGGACTAAAAAATATAATACCAGAGACCATGAGATATCTAAAAGGAAGAAAACCATGTTTTGGTTGCATTCGATAGTGAATAATGGAGTAACAAATAAGAGTTGGAAGATAAATTTTAACTCTAAAAGCAATAGTATGCAAGATACGAACCATGAATGGAATGAGATCAGTTTTGTTACCGGCTCTAAGATAGACATTGGACGTAAAAATACAATGAAAAACACGATACTTAGGAAAAAGTTTCCTAGTTGGTAGGGTATTACCAGATCTCCAGCCGGTATCAAATCCACACAATACGCGGGTAACAAATCATTTAAGAATTGAAACAGTCCCCTTTAAAAATTTGATTTTAAAGAAGATGACATCTTCTAATGTAAATTCCGAGATGGAGGAATACATCCATTGGACTATTCATCAATAAGCATTTTCTCCCCATTGGAGAATCTTTTCCCAACTAATTAACCTTAGACAAAAGTTCATTCAAACCATACTTAGAAATATGATTGATATTTACCGTCCGTTCAATAATAATATTTCTAGATCTAAAATTTTGAAGATTTTCGGGGGTCATCCTCTGGTGGACGGATGGTCCGAATCTCGGGGGGAACGGATCTAGATGAGGAATCGGCTTGAACTTTCCCCCACAACATATCTAGTTCGTCGTTCTATAACTCTCAAACAAGAAAGAACCACAAGGGTTTCAAAAATATATATATAACTCTAAGACATAAACCCCAATATAAGGGTTTAAAATCATTAAAAAAATGGTTTTGAACCACAAGTAGAAGACAAAGAAAATTGAAATCTTAAAGCGAATGGAGTAAGAAATACTCACTAACAAGTAATGGAGAATTGGGTGACTGAAGGAGACTGGCGAGCCGAGGAAGAATTTTAAAAAGGGAAAATGCGACATTCGACTAATCAAACTTTAAGTTTGGCTGATCGAACAGTCCGGTTACACTTTGGTTAGCCAAAAGAAAAAAGAAAAAAAATACTTTTAAACATAAAATAAAATAGTCAAAGCAAAAGAAAAAAAAAACTTTAAAAAATGATTATATAAAACATAAGACAATATTATGCCTTAAATTTAAAATTTTAACATTATCAAGCGGTTTGATTAGAATATATGCCAGCTGCTTAATTTTCAGTCAGAATATATTCCAGCACAATTATTTTCTCTTCAACTAACTCTTGTATATAATGATATCTAATGTCAATATGTTTTGTTCGAGAGTGTTGAAAAAGATTCTTGGATATATTGATTGCACTAGTGTTATCACAATACAGGTTCATTGTATCTTGATTTATGCCATAATCAGTTGGGATGTTTCAGAAGTCGAAAATTCATGCAATATATTATGGTCATTGCAGTATTTCTCAAAATTGCTATGCTTGGTTTCTGTTCTATGATCACTCCTTATTTTGACTACAAATAGCTCTTTTTCAATCTAGATGTATTTAATAAGCCTTTTGGCACAACAAAATTTGACAATCAAAATAGCATGACACCATAGCACTTACAATCTCCCCCTTTGTCAAATTTGTGACAAAACATACTTCAATAAGAGAATCACAACATGCATATTATTAACGAATCATGCATATTAACGAATCATACATCAGTTGTCAATAAGTAGCACAAAAGTTGCACAAACTCATTATATACTACTCCTCTTGAGTAGCAGCACATATCACATATCCAAAATATAACTATTCATATCAAACCTCATATCAAACCTTCTCCCCCTTTTAATCACAATATGACAAAGGAAGCAACAAAGGTAAGAAAAATTATTGGAGGAATAGAAGAAGTAACTTGATAATATATATGAAAGAAAACGTTCACAATCCAGTTACTAAAAACTCAGCAAACCAAAGAGAGTATACAATCCACCACAAGTAAAAGAGTTATTACAGACCAGGAGTGAAAGTACTTAATCGGATCCTGAAGAAGGAGCAGGAATGGTAGGATCAAGATTATGCATTCCTTTGTTCAAGTGCCTAAGATACTTGCGCATATATTTAAACTGAAGATCATGAGCAATATTCATATTCTCTACCTTCTCTTCTAAAGCATGAAGACGAGCATCAAAATCAAAAGGCTCAAAATCAGGATCATTTCCAAAATCAGAATCAAGTTCATCGAAAATATCATCCATATCCACATCATCAGGAGGAAGATCATCAGCTTCTTCATCACCAGTCTCAGCTTTACCAGCATCCACTTGGCCACGAGCCAATTCCAATTTCATTTTATTAATATTCGAATTGTTAAAAATAAGATGATGGATGTAAGCTTCTCCAACAGGCATAGGCATAAGCATGTGCTTAGTTAGGATAGTTAAGAGATAAACAAAATGAATATCACTATGACCTGGATGGAGACGAGAATGAATAATGGAATGACAAATTAAGGAAGGAAGGCAAATTCTAGAACTAGAAATGACAGAGTGTAACACACGAACCATAAAAGCAGTTAATTCAGTCTTATTACCAGAACAAGGATACAGGTTAGCAGTAAAAATCCTGTGAAGAACCCTATATTTGGGTAACAAGAACTTTGCGGGGAGCGCATTCCCTTTATGAGTCCATTGCACATTAATATTACACAAATCTCTGGTTAGCATACGCTTTTCAGATTCTGAGGGTTTCTCAGCTAAAGTATGAATAGGAATACCCTCCTCATTAACAAGTATATCCATTAACCCTGCAATCAGATGACGGTCAATTTCAAATAGACCTTCTTTAGTATCAATTTTAAAAGTCAGTTCCTCAAAAGAGAATATAGAAATACATGCAAATATGGCCTATGCAATAGATTGGTATGTAGGCCCACCCCAATGTAAAATGTTATCTCATCCTACAGCTTGGAGTATAGGTAGAATACCAAAAGGAGTAATATGTTCAATACAAACAGACCGTTCAACAATAACTTTGTGCATACGCAAATCCCGTACATTGGAGGGATCATCCTCAGGTAAATGAAGATGACGCCTAGCAAGAGGAGCTGATCTAGAAGAAGATAGACCACGGGAAGTTTTCTTTTTCCCTCTAGCATCCATAATCAGAGAGAAAATCAAAAGATCTAGTAAATACAAAAGATGTGAAAAATGAGTTTTGCTAGATCAGATTTTTCAACAAAAAACCCCAAAATGTCAAGGAATCTCAAAATAAATTACTCCAAGAGTGAAAATGAAGTAATAGGTACTAGAATCTATAAGAGAAACACAAAAGATACACTAACTTTGAAGATCTAGGATGGTGGGTACGACTGGTCGTGTCTCGGCTCATTGGAGAGTGAAATGAAAATGAAGAAGATGAGGGTTTTCCCCAATTTTAAAAGATTCCAACGCGCTACACGACTGGTTGATGACCGTTCTCGACCTGTCCTACTACGACTGGTCGAGCACGTCCTCGACTAGTCGTGAAAACATAAAAACATGCATTTTTCATAAAAATTTGAAATTTAAACAAATAAATTATCAAATATATAAACTATGATACAAATATGCATAAATAATCAATTTAGAATGCACATTCCGATATCAAATTTCAGTTTATTAAACCTGCTTTTGTCGAGTGGTTTAGTGAAAATGTCAGCAAGTTGAGTCTCGGTCGGTATATATTCCAAGGGTATTATTTTATCTTCCACTAATTCACGAATATAGTGATATCTAATGTCAATGTGCTTGGTACGTGTTGAGGGTCAAATATTGCATATCAGACCCTATTTATTATCTGAACTTATGAGCACAATATTGTTTAACGCCCGGTTTTAACTGTGTTAGTGATACAGGGTGTATTTAAGAGCATGAACGGTAGAAAGTCGCTAAAAAGCATGGATTTAATGCTCTGATGACACCACATGCAAGAGATGGACCCCAGGGGACCACGATCATCGAATTTACACACCGGAGATCCGCGAAAATCGAGAAACTGAAGTTCAAGTGGCCCGAAATTGGTTCAGAATGAAAGATCACAGGGTTCCCACTATCTGTTCAGGTCGAAACTTCATACATGACCTGAGGGCCATAAATTAACCGTACAAGTCAAATTTTAGCCATTGGATCTCTCAAGAAGTGGCCCAACGGTCAGATCAGCTATTAAATAATTGATTTGGGACCCACTTGATCTCTGGATATTCTTCGAACTGGGGCTCGCCAACTTTAATGAGATGAAGAATGGGATGGACGGATCGGATCTCTCACGAACATCACGGTGGACCCCGTATGTACAGCGCATGTACATGGGGTACGCGTGACCCGCGCCGCACCGGACGGTCAGCCCTGTCAAAGACGGGCTGACTCGTCTTCCTTCGCGCACAAGAACAGTGGATGCACCAGCGACCACTGATCTTGGTCAGTGGGCCCCACTCTTCACCTGTTTCGATGATCCGGACCATTCAATTGTCTCCGGAGACGGCCAAGACTAACTCCAAGGTGTCCGTTTTCCACCATGCAAGCGTTTGCACGATCCCAGCCGTTAAACGCAGGATGGACGGCGGAGTAGAATATCTTGTGGACCACACCGAAAATTAATCAAATTGCACTTTTTCCGACTGGTTTTTCCACAGAAACTCAATGGTCGGATTGGATTTCATGGCCAGTGTTGATCATGAGCTCCACCATCATCGAGGCGTAACTGCTTTCGCGGGATCTGCGAAACAGGGACCTGCGTTCGTTTTTGTGGGCCACCACCACACTTCAAAGGGTAGATCTGGACCGTCCATTAGAATCTCACTGATCCTATTATCACAGCTTGGGTGACAGAATCTCAAAAGGCAGCGGAGAACGATTTCCAATCATCCAAACGAAGGATAAACGGTGCAAGGAAAGCTTTCATCGGCCACACCAAACCTGAGTTGCAACACATCCTCCCAGACCAGTTTTTCGAGCCTCATTCTATGGACGGACTGGATTTTCCATTTATCACTGATCATGGGTCCCACCTTCATCACAACATAATGGTTACACGAGCTCTATTCGCGGACAGATCTGCGGCTGATCGAGATGGGCCACGTTGCAATCTTTGGGACAAAGATCTGAACCATCCAATGTAATCAGGGGGAGAAATCGACCAAACCCTGATCCTTTCCATCTGTCTGTGTACAACAACAGAAGTGCACAATCCAGATCATTCTCATACATTGATCAACGCAGTGGCCCATCAAAAGCTCAGATTTATTTCAAATTTCGAATATTGGCTTAAGTGGACATTACTGAAACAATGGTCGATTCAGATTTGCTGAATGATCATCGGAAGTGGATCTCACGGATGTCACCGAATCCAACGCCCTCTCCACGGCCAAACTTCTTTGCGTAAGCTCTATGACCGCCTCCACAGTTCTATAAAGAGAGAAGAGAGAAGGGAAAAGACATATGGATGGCTGGGCCTGGAGCAGCAGAGAAGAGGAGGCTGGGAGTTCAGGTGGGGACGTGAAGCACAGAGGAGAGGGAGTAGAGTTTCTCTTTTAGTTTTTTTTCTTTTGTTTATTTTATTTTTGTATAAGAGATTAGCCTAATCATGTTTATGGGCTAAACCACTTAGTTAGGGCTAAGAGGTGAAGCTTGTAGCGTGATGGGATGCATCTTTGCTTGTGCCTTTGTTTAGACTGAATTGATTTGGGTTTTTATTAAGGGAATGTTTTCAGTCTTTAATGGTCTGTTGTGACTGAAATTACAATGGGTCTGCGATGGCTTTGAGCATGTTCTTTTCCTCTTTATGCTTATGACGTCAGGAAACTCTGTTGTTCACCATCGTCTCCTGGGCATGGTCGGATGACGGTACCCTTCCTAACCTTCATAAACATGTTGATTGGTTGGTAATTAGATTAATTCTGTTGTTTGCTTTGTCTCCTGGGCATGGTTTGGTGATGGAATCCATTCTAATTCATATACCTCTCATCTCTTGAAAACTATATCAACGGCAGTTCAGTTAATTTCCCTGATTTTTAATCCAGGCATAAGATCTCCCTGATCTCTATAAGTGGATCCTCTGAATCCCTAGTTTCCCTTCTCTGATTTTTCCTAAGTTTTAGATTAATATTTCATCATTATTCTTCAAATTACAATCGATTTAGACTTCATCTTAGCCTAGTTTTATATCTGGTTATTTTCAGATAACGTACAGGTTTCAGTCCCTGTGGATTCGACCTCAGTCTTACCGAGTTATTACTACATCACAACCCTATACTTGGGGTGTGAACAAGTTTTTGGCGCCATTGCCGGGGACTGACGGCCACGATTTTCTGAAATTAATTGGATTTAGAGTTAGTTTAAGATTAGGATTTTACTCATTTTAATTTTTAATTTTTTTTTCTATTTTGATTCATAGAACTAACTTATTTTCTATTCTGTAGGCTTTTAAGATAGAAATTTCTAATTCTGTAAGCTCTTTCTAACCTCTACTTTTTAGGTGTTAGATCTCTTTTATTAAATTATTTTCTAGCCTAGGACTTTCCTAACTTATTTTAGAATTTTTCTACTTCCTTCTTTTTAGGAACTTCTTTTATTAGAAACTAACTTATTTTGTTTTGTTTTGCAGGTCTTCAGCTTAGGGACTCCAATTTGGTAATCCCTTTCCAAACCTCTTTTTCTTTCTAGATTTATATTTTCTTTCTTAGGATTAGGTTTAGGAATTGATTGAGGGCTGCGAGTGTTTCATGCCCAAGTGGGCCCGTGACGACACTCGACGTCTCTTGACTGAAGGAGGATTAGTTGAGGGGTTGACTGTCCATCGTAGGATTAGACACTGCTCGAATTCCCTTGAGTTAATTGAGGTTATGGCTGCAAATCAACCTCAAGCACTACCTCAACAGATGGATGATGAAGTACATGATGAGAATGAGGTGCTTCAAGCACCCCCCCTCGTACCTTACGAGATTATTTACAACTGGCGGGGGTGAGCACACCCTCATGCATGATTTTTCCTGAAAACACAGGACAGATGGACATCAAGCCAGGAGTTATCCAACTCCTTCCTAAATTCCATGGGCTTGAATCAGAAAGTCCATACTTACATTTGAAAGAGTTCGATGAGATCATAGCCACCCTATACTTTCCCAATGTATCCGAGGATACAATCAGGCTGAAACTCTTTCCTTTTTCCTTGAAAGAAAAGGCCAAGACGTGGTTACATTCACTGCGTCCTAGATCCATTGGCACATGGAATGATTTGCAGAGGGAATTCATAAAGAAAATTTTCTCACACCATAAAACGATTACCCTCAGAAAAGCAATCATGAACTTCGCCCAAAAGGAAGATGAAACATTCTATCAATGTTGGGAAAGGTTCAAGGATCTTGTCAGTTCATGCCCACAACACGATTTTGAAATGTGGCGCATTACAAATTTTTTCTATGATGGACTGACATCTTCCATGCGTCAACTGGTCGAGACAATGTGTAATGGTGAATTCATGAATAAAGAAGTCGACGAGGTATGAGATTACCTCAATAGACTTGCCGAGAATGCACAATCATGAGACCATTACCCAAAATCAAACACCACGCCTAGGCCAACTCAATCTAAGGAGAAAGGTGGAGTATATCTCCTGAAAGAAGAGGATGATGTAAATTTTAAAGTAACTAATCTCATGCGAAGAGTCGAGGCCATGGAAGGAAAGAAGGATAAGGTTAATGAAATTGTTTGCGGCATCTGTGATTGCAACATTCACACAACTGAAAATTGTCCTACCATATCTGCCTTTCGAGGAGTGTTGAATGAGCAAGCTAATGCCATAAATAACTATCAAAGACCTTTCAATGGATCTACCTCCAATACATACAATCCTGGTTGGAGAAATCATCCAAATTTTAGTTGGAGGAATGGACAAACTGCTACCCCCCAAAGTTTTTTCAATCAAAATCCAAATCAAGGGAAACCTCAAGAAGAACTGGTTCAAAATTCCATACAAGAGCTGACTCAGGCAGTGCGTGGACTTACAGACTTTATGCAAAAAATAGATTCACGTATGACGGTTATAGAAAAGGGAATGCTTCCTGCACAACCGCTCCCCAATCCTAAACCGCAATACGAGATAAATGATCCCAGCTCTTCAAATCAAATGGGGTACGCTAAATCCATCACCACTCTTAGGAGTGGGAAGATCATTGATAAAACCCTTCCGGTTAGGCCCGAAAAGCCTTAAGAACCAGAAGAGGACAATAATGATGGATCTAGTGATGTCCCATAAAAATTAGAACCGGAACTTCTAGAGAAGCCAGTTGCTCCGTTCCCCCAACAGTTGGTTGCACCAAAACGTCTTTCTAACTCTCAGGATATTCTGAAAGTGTTGAAACAAGTGAAAGTCAACATTCCTCTACTTGATGTCGTAAAACAGGTTCCTCTATATGCAAAATTTCTGAAAGACCTATGCACGACCAAAAGACGGCAAAGCATTCAAAAGAAGATCTTCTTGACTGAGAAAGTGAGTGCCATCCTGAAGCAAGACGTGCCGCAGAAATTCAAGGATCCCGGTAGCCCAACCATATCATGTGTAATCGGGAACCATTGAATTGATCATGCACTTCTTGACTTGAGAGCGAGCGTCAATCTAATTCCCTACTCGATATACAAACAGTTAAGATTGGGTGAGTTAAAACATACCCTAACCACACTACAACTTGCCGATCGAACTGCTCGTGTACCAAGAGGGATTATTGAGGATGTGTTAGTCCAAGTCGATAGATTTTACTACCTTGTAGATTTTATCATCCTGGACACCGAACCCATCAACAACATGAGCACTCGGATTCTCGTCATTCTTGGTCGCCCATTCCTTGCCACGTCAAATGCAATCATCAATTGCAGGAATGGTGTCATGACTATGTCTTTTGAAAATTTGACATTGGAGTCAAACATCTTTTTCAATAACGGCAGAAACGTAGAGGATGATAATGATGTCCACGACATAAACATGATCGATACTTTCGTGGAAGATAGGACACCCTTTACCTTATCATCTGATCCTCTAGAGACATGCTTGGCCCACTCCCACGAGTTTGATGATGATATGATTAGGGAGACGTGTGCCTTGCTTGATACTGCACTGGTACTTGAAGTTAACCGGTGGAGGCCACAATTTGAAGAATTGCCACAAACTGATGTAGTGCCTCTACCGTCTAACCTCAAGGCACCGAAGCTTGACCTAAAACCTTTGCCCTCTGATTTAAAATATGCCTATTTAGGTCAAGATGAGACATACCCGGTGGTGATCTCTGCCCACCTGGAGAAATAACAGGAGAGTATGCTCATATCTACTCTCATTGAGCATAAAGGAGCCCTAGGATGGACGATAGCGGACCTCAAGGGAATTGATCCCTCGATTTGTACTCACCACATATATCTTGAGAAAAATGCGAAGACCGCTCGGCAACCACAACGTAGACTAAATCCAAACATGAAGGAAGTGGTTAAGGCCGAGGTTCTCAAACTATTGGATGTGGGTATCATATACCTATATATCGATAGTCAATGGGTGAGTCCAACTCGGTGGTTCCTAAGAAGTCCGGAATCACCATCGTAGCCAATGCTAATAATGAACTCGTGCCAACTAGAGTCACTCTTGGTTGGAGAATGTGCATTGACTACTGAGAAAGTTGAATACCGAATCACAGGAAGGATCACTTTCCTTTGCCCTTCATCGATCAAATCCTAGAAAGGCTAGTGCGGTCATTCCTATTCTTGTTTCCTTGACGGGTATTCGGGCTACAATCAGTTGAAATCGCCCACGAGGACCGAGGAAAAGACCACATTTACATGTCCCTACGACACCTTTGCCTACCGAAGGATGCCATTTGGACTATGTAATGCCCACATACCTTTCGGCGATGTATGTTGAGTATCTTTTTGATATGGTGGGGCAATATCTAGAGGTCTTCATGGACGATTTCTCTATCTATGGTTCATCTTTCAGCAAGTACTTGGAAAGTCTTAAATGTGTGCTGAAAAGATGTGAAGAAAAGAACTTGGTACTTAATTGGGAGAAGTGCCATTTCATGGTTCATAAGGGAATTGTCCTTGGACATATCATCTCGTCCAAGGGAATTGAGGTAGATAAGGCAAAAATCGATCTTATCTCTAACCTGCCTCCACCCAAGAACATCAGGGACGTGCGATCCTTCTTAGGTCACGCAGGATTTTACAGGCGATTCATAAAGGACTTTAGTCTCCTCTCTCGTCCTTTATGTAATCTTCTTCAAAAGGATGTTCCATACGAGTGGACTGAGCAATGCCAGGAAGATTTCACCAAGCTTAAAGGCATGTTAACCACTGCACCCATCATGCAGCCACCTGACTGGAGCCTTCCTTTTGAGCTTATGTGCGATGCCTCTAATTATGCTCTTGGAGCGGTTCTAGGCCAGAGAAAAGATAAGAGGCCCTACATCATCTATTATATGAGTAGGACTTTAAATCCTGCCCAAGTGAACTACTCGACTACAGAAAAAGAACTCTTAGCCGTAGTGTTTGCCTTGGACAAATTTAGGTCCTACCTGATCGGATCCAAGATCATTATCTATACAGATCATGTGGCACTGAAGTATCTTCTTTCTAAGAATGATTCTAAGCTTCGCCTGATACGATGGATCCTTTTACTCCAAGAATTTGATTTGGAAATTAAAGATAAAAGGGAGTAGAGAACGTAGTGGCCGATCACCTTTCTCGCCTTAATACCTCTGATTCCCTTGAGGCGACCCATATCAATGACAGGTTCCCTGATGAACAACTGTTCAGAGTCTCCCATTCACCTTGGTTCGCTGATATTGCTAATTATCTTGTTACAGGTTCTATACCGACACATTGGACTGCGCAAGATAAGAAGAAATTTTTCACCGAGGTGCGCAACTTCTTCTGGGACGATCCATATCTGTTTAAATATTGCCCAAACCAAATCTTGAGGAGATGTGTGCCAGACGATGAGCATCAGAGTGTCATCTCCTTCTGTCACTCACAGGCCTGTGGTGGTCACTTTTCTGCAAAAAAGACTACAGCCAAGATTCTGTAATGTGGCTTCTATTGGCCCACTATGTTCAGGGACACTCATGAGTTTTGCAAAGCTTGTGAGCGTTGTCAGAAATTGGGAGCATTGTCCCGTCGAAATATGATGCCCTTGAATCTCATTCTTATCATAGAGGCATTTGATTGCTGGGGCATCGATTTCATGGGACCATTCCCCCAATCTTTTGGGAATTTATATATTTTGCTTGCCGTAGACTATGTCACTAAATGGGTTGAAGCGATTCCATGTCGGAATAATGATCATCGCACAGTCATTAAATTCCTGAAGGAAAACATTCTTTCTCGATTTGGAACGCCTCGAGCCATTATTAGTGATGGGGGCTCACACTTTTGTAATAGGCCATTCGAGAGTTTAATAAAGAAATATGGTATCTCTCATAAGGTGAGCACCCCATACCACCCACAGACAAGTGGACAAGCTGAGATTTATAATAGGGAGATCAAACACATTTTGGAGAAAACGGTTAACCCTGACCGTAAGGATTGGTCAATTCAATTGACCGATGCCTTATGGGCTTACCGTACTGCTTTTAAAACCCCTATTGGAATGTCTCCCTTTAGACTTGCCTATGGGAAGGCTTGCCACTTGCCTGTGGAGTTGGAACATAGAGCCTACTGGGCGATCAAAAATCTAAATTTCAATTTAGACAACGTTGGCTCGCTACGCAAACTTCAGTTGAATGAACTTGAAGAAATCCGGAATGACGCGTACGAGAACTCGAGAATTTACAAGGATAGGATGAAGGCGTTTCATGACCAACATATTCTACGAAAATCATTCATGCCAGGTTAGAAAGTCCTTTTGTATAATTCTTGATTACATCTCTTTCCGGGTAAGCTTCGATGTCGTTAGACTGGCCCTTACATTGTTGTTACTGCATATCCTCATGGGGCTGTCGAGACAAGAGACCCCGACAATGGCAAGGAGTTTAAAGTAAATGGACATCGCTTAAAGCCATTTGTCGAGAAATTTGATTCAGAGGACATGTCCATCCCTCTGACTGATCCTGTTTATCAGGAATGATCTCCTAGTCTGATGGAGGTATAGGTAGGTTATTACTTTCATAGGACTAGAGTATTTGCTTTGGTCTGGCTGAAGACGTTAAACTTAGCGCTCCTAGGAGGCAACCCAGCTTTTTCATTTATTTCATTTTCCTAGTTAGTTCAATGTTTGTGGGTAACATTACTGCAAACCCTCACGAGACTACAACTCGTCCTCTATGGGTAACCTAGGAGTTTAAAGGCTTGTTGCATATGCTAAATGCAATCGAGAGCACCTGCGAAAGTGGTATAGGTAGGATTTTATTTTTGTTATTTTTGTTCTACTTTCTCTCTTGTGCTGACCGGATTCCATGCTTCTATCTCTTGGAAAGTCTCTCTCGATTCATCATCCAGGTACTATGTAACGCCCTGAAAATCGGGGGTCGAGCATAAACTCAACTCCCGAGTTCCAGAACATCACTTATGCAACAAAATGAATGATGATTGAATGTTGACTGTATTCGTGCATTGAACATGAGTGAGATTAAGCCAAAACAGCATATCATACTCCAGAGACAGTTAATTTTGCAAGCGGAAGACTATGATAGATAGATAAAATATATAAACTATGATGAGTCTCAGAGTGTGATAACATTACCAGGTTAAATAAATACAAGTACGATTCTAAAATATACCAAATGTGTAAGTTTACTTGTCTTCTATCCCCAGTACCACGGCCCCGAATAATACGATGTACCGGTCTTGAGAGACCCGTCGAGAGGGTTACATGTTAGGAGAACTCCTCCTCATCACCATAGAAGTAGTCCGGCTCTGCTTCATAAGCATCGCCATCATCTGAAATTCAACAAATCTGTTTGGTGTGTACAACACCGTCCCGTAACGTGGGAGTGGGTAGCTAACTCAGTGGAACAATAAGGCATAAGTTATCATGTTATCAATACAGTCAAGCAGTAATGATAAAGCAGTAAATCAAACACCCCTAGTTACTCTGATTAATGCAAGTATGAATGCAGGTATGATGGATGCCCTCACCGGCATACTCCCTCATACGACACCATCTCACGTTCGCGGCATGCTTACATCCCACAGTGCTCCACATCTTCCAGGCACATGCGATGCATGATGAGCATGATTACCGAGTTTTTAATTAGTCCATTTCAAACAGCAGGATTGGGAAACTAAGGTACCTCCCTTGTATCATTCCCAAACATGATCCATTCTAAGGTCGTCAGTCCTAGTTAATATCAGACGATGGTGTATTTTCTAGGTCACTGCAGAGGCTGCCAGGGCTGTTACGCACAAAGGTTGCACCACTCCCCCATCACCCCTTAAACGATTCATCACTATACAGAAACAGGCCTAGTTCATACTCTATATATCGCGGCGAACCCTACAGGCGCACTGCAACTTCAGAATATGCTCGTGGTCACTACAAAATTTGTGCCATCGGCATTACGCACAAAGGTTGCACCACTCCCCCATCACCTTATCAATGTAGGCCGACAGCGCGAATATAGTGTCCCATACCACCATAATCGGCTCACGAGTTAAGTTGCTCACTGGTCACTACGGGGAGGCACGTAGCCCCAGCGTAGGCCGACAGCTCGACCACGGTGTCCCATACCACCATGCCTGGCTCATGAGTCTTAGCGGATCGAGGTACCATGGTTAAAAGGGTTTTCTCTGGTAAGTTTGGTACCCTAGGTTCAAGCATTAGTGACCAAACATAGTGAACATACATAAGACAGATCGGGTTGCCTGACGAGCTCAGCTAGCCCGAGCGCACAACAAGTTAAACGACATGAAGTGCATGAGCACTTCGCGTGGCCAACCACTATCGCCAACCGAAGTACGACTCGAGTTCGTCGAACACATCTCACGTGGTGACATGAAACTTAACCACGATCTCCAATCTAGTACCGATTGTCTGGACTATAATCATAGCCCCAAGCATAATCAATTGTCATCCATAACATGTGGAGTAAAGCATGATAAACAAAGTAATTCAAGCATGATAAATAAAGTAATTTAAACATGCTAGTAGGCATGTTATAAGCATATTATAAAGCATGATATAAAGCATGTTGTAAAACATTACATTAATAGGAATACAAACACATGTATTGTAAGTAAGTGGTTTAGGTGATCAACCTCATGGAGGTAATCATACACGTCGCTAGGATAGTTAAGAATCCAATCTCAACACCCTTAAACATTATAATTTACTAACTACTACTCATTCAGACATTTCAACAAACACTTTAAAATACAGAAATCAACATACATGACATATGTTGATCACAGAGGTATAAGGCCAAATCCTTTCACTAGGGAGTTACCCCAATCATAACACGCATACACCCATGACGGATAGTCATGGCAAGTAGGAAACCAAGTTCCATATTCATTCAGTCATTTCCACAAACACTTGGGCCACACATTTTAGCATATATAGTGTGTATTGGCCGTGGCGTGATTTAGGGTAAATCCTTTCGTCAAAGGGGTATTGCCAATACAACAATCAATTATCCATGACAATTAGTCATGGCGAGCACGAATGAGAATTCTATACTCATTCAAATCATTTTCACAACACTTAGAATACACTATTACAACATACATGGTGTATGTTAGCAAAACATGTATTAGGGCTATCCTTTAGCCAAGTGAGTATTTTATCCATGTATAATATATTACTACTGACAAATAATCATGATAACTATATCTCTAAAATTTATACGTTATACGATTTTCTAGAATACGCATTTTCAACATACATAGTGTATACAAACAAACATGTATTACGGCGATTCTTTTCGCCAAATAAGTAATTTATCTATATGTCATATAATCATACGACACATAATCATGGCAAACACATTTCCAAAATATACATGTATACGGCACTCCTTACAATACAGTATTTCTACATACATAGTGTATATTAGTAAAACATGTATTTCGTAGCGAATCCTTTCGCCAAATAAGTCTTTTATCCATATATCGTATATCCATACGACAAATAAACATGTCAAACACATTTCCATAAAAATACGTATACGGTATTTTATACAAATACCTAGAGTATGTGAAATTCCAAATTCTACAATTCTAATCGAAACAGAAAACGGAAAGCACTTTGTACATGTGCAATTGCATGCAGATCATGAATCTACCATTATCTGACATTGAAAGCGTTGAAAACCGCAACTTATACACTTAAAGTCCTCACCTTTGCCTTTGGAAATGAAACGAATCAGCAAGGGTAGTAGAACTTCCGTATACGGGAGATTTCTAGCCTAAAGAGCGGAATCGATTAGCTTTTTCATAACCCACAACGATTCTATCTTAAATCAGGCCTAGGGTTAGGGTTTCTTACCTTCAAATGGGATGGATACCGCCGGGAAAGCGCCTAGAACAGGGCGGTGTAGGCCTAATAGCGGCAGGGAACAACAGCAGGGAATTCCTCCCACATCTCCCTCACTTTCTCTCTCTTTTCCCTCTCTCAAAACCAAATTCGTATGGCTGGAATGGGAGAGGGTTTAAGGTCCTTTTATAGTCAAAAATATTCCCAAAATAGGCTCAGGTTCAAGGGTTCTTGCTAATATAGGATATTCGTCACTTTTCCAGCTCAAATGAGTGTTTCTGGTGGCCCCCCTTGAGCCAAACGTCAGACTTAAGCTCTCTACTCACGGATCTACGTGGGACTACGTTTTCGACTCGAACGGATTCCCAGATCGCACGTGGCGGACCAGTTTCAGTTCAACGGTCAGTGGGCCACGATCAGAAATTCTAAGTACATGTAAATGTTCCTGAAATTTTTCTTAATCCGAGGGTGTAATTTGGTCTGATTCTGACGGTCAGGTTGCTTAATACTGACGCGTCAACGAATGATGCCAGATCACTATTCCTGATATTTATTTTGGAATAGGAATAGTGTTTTTCACACACCCTCGCTCCGGATCGAAGCGAATGGCCATGGAACATCGGATGGAGCTGATTTTTGAGATGATTGTTAAGCCCAGTGGGGCGGTCCTAGTTCCTTAGCTTCGTGTTAATCGGACTTCCGATGTGCGATCTAGACCTAATACGAAGTTTCGTTTCATTCCCGAGAGCAGCCGGGAAATGAGTTTGGTTCTAAACTTTAGGGTAACCTAGCGTCACTTGTTCTGCAAGTTTTGGGTCTTGCAGATCGTATTTAAAGCGATCCCAATGGATTTCATGGCTAATTGAGTTTAGTACTTAGTTAACTTTGTTAAGTTTCTAAAGGATTTAATCCTACGTGATTTCTGGTCGAGGTGGTACTCAGGCCTTTGGAGTTTGTATATAAAGTGATCCAAGTTATACTACTTAGCTAGTTTAAGATAGTGTCTAGGGTGAAAGTTCTTAGAAAAATTGGAAGATCAAGGTGATGAAGGGTGAGATTTGTGAAGGAAATGAGTTCAAAGGCGGCTTTAGACTTTGGGATACAGTTCTGACAAGTTAATGAGGTATTAGGATTGACCCATTGCCTAAGGACATCTAATCCCAGGTTGGCAAAAATCCGGGGCGTTACATACTATCTTCCCATCACTTTGCATTTACTTTCGTTGTCCCCTGTGCATTCCATGCTCAGGTCTTTTACATTGAGGACAATGTAGATTTTAGGTTGGGGGTGGGGGATTAGGTAACCTAATCAGTGTTTTTCTTGGTCTTGAGCAAAAATTGTGAAAATTTTTAAATTTTTCTGGACTTTCTGGTGAATTTGAAGTAATTTGACGACCATCTTTGATTCAGAATTACAGCATATGAAATGTTAGTGATTTACTGCTCTTGGATTCAGTTATCTGTTAGATTTCACAGTTAAGTTTGAATTGTTAATCCATGATTAGAAATTGTAAACATTGATTGAGTCATGATTTCACATACCACATCTCACTTACACATTGAGATTTCAGTTGATATTGAATGATTAACTTGGTAATCACTGAGCATGAAAGAAACCAGCCTAAAAGATTTGGCCATCAGGGTATAAATAAAAAAGAGTTGCATCATGGGTTTGCTCCCTATAGGTGTGGATTCAATTTTCCATGATTAACAGTTAGACAGAGCTGGGCGACTAGTTTCACCATAGGTCTGCTCCCTATAAGTGAAAAGTTGATTCCCATCTTGACATGAAAAAAAAAAAAAAACACTAGAAAATGAAAGAATGATCTGTGAGGCAAAGTACTGGTTTAGGTGATGGTTGTTATGAATTTTCTGATTGATTACTAATGATATCATGAAATCGACAATTTGATCTCTTAATGATGATAGGCCGAGATTTCACTATACACCTATGGAACTCAATGTTTAAAATTATTCTAGTTTATGGATTAATATTTGAAACTTGATTATGAAATTCACCGTGCATGAGAGGCCAGGAGAAATTGATAATCAACATTCACGAATCTTAAGATTTCTCATATCTGGATTGTTTTTCAAAATATCACTCGGCTTCACAAGAATTGTCTCGTAATTCTCAACTTAATTTTCGCATATTTTGCTTGGGACTAGCAAAATGCTGGTTGGGGGTTGTGTTGAGGTTCAAATATTACATATCAGACCCCATTTATTACCTGGATTTACGAGCACAATATTGTTTAACGCCCGGTTTTAACTGTATTTGTGATACAGGGTGTATTTGAGAGCATGAATGGTAGAAAGTCGCTAAAAAGCATGGATTTAATGCTCTGATGACACCACAGGCAAGAGATGGACCCCAGGGGACCACGATCATCGAATTTATACACCAGAGATCCGCGAAAATCGAGAAACTGAAGTTCAAGTGGCCCGAAATTGGTTCAGAATGAAAGATCACAGGGTTCCCACTATCTGTTCAGGTTGAAACTTCATACATGACCTGAGGGCCATAAATTAACCGTACAAGTCAAATTTCAGCCATTGGATCTCTCGAGAAGTGGCCCAACGGTCAGATCAGCTATTAAATAATTGATTTGGGACCCACTTGATCTCTGGATATTCTTCGAACTGGGGCTCGCCAACTTTAATGAGATGAAGAATGGGGTGGACGGATCGGATCTCTCACGAACATCATGGTGGACCCCGCATGTACAGCGCATGTACATGGGGTACACGTGACCCGCGCTGCACCGGACGGTCAGCCCGGTCAAAGACGGGCTGACCCGTCTTCCTTCGCGCACAAGAACAGCGGACGCACCAGCGACCGCTGATCTTGGTCAGTGGGCCCCACTCTTCACCTGTTTCGATGATCCGGACCATTCAATTGTCTCCGGAGACGGCCAAGACTAACTCCAAGGTGTCCGTTTTCCACCATGCAAGCGTCTGCACGATCCCAGCCGTTAAACGCAGGATGGACGACGGAGTAGAATATCTTGTGGATCACACCGAAAATTAATCAAATCGCACTTTTTCCGACCAGTTTTTCCACAGAAACTCAATGGTCAGATTGGATTTCATGGCCAGTGTTGATCATGAGCTCCACCATCATCAGAGCGTAACTCTGTTTCGCAGGGACTGCGAAATAGGGACCTACGTCCGTTTTTGTGGGCCACCACCACACTTCAAAGGGTAGATCTGGACCGTCCATTAGAATCTCACTGATCCTATTATCACAGCCTGGGTGACAGAATCTCAAAAGGCAGCGGAGAAAGATTTCCAATCGTCCAAACGAAGGATAAACGGTGCAAGGAAAGCTTTCATCGGCCACACCAAACCTGAGTTGCAACACGTCCTCCCAGACCAGTTTTTCGAGCCTCATTCTATGGACGGACTGGATTTTCCATTTATCACTGATCATGGGTCCCACCTTCATCACAACGTAAAGGTTACGCGAGCTCTGTTCGCGGACAGATCTGCGGCTGATCGAGATGGGCCACGTTGCAATCTTTGGGACAAAGATCTGAACCATCCAATGTAATCAGGGTGAGAAATCGACCAAACCTTGATCCTTTCCATCTGTCCGTGTACAACAACAGAAGTGCACAATCCAGATCATTCCCATACATTGATCAACGCAGTGGCCCATCAAAAGCTCAGATTTATTTCAAATTTCGAATATTGGCTTAAGTGGACATTACTGAAACAATGGTCGATTCAGATTTGCTGAATGATCATCGAAAGTGGATCTCACGGATGTCACCGAATCCAACGCCCTCTCCACGGCCAGCTTGCTGCATAAGCTCCTACAGCCACCTCCCTGTTGCTATAAAGAGAGAAGAGAGAAGGGAGAAGACATATGGACGGCTGGGCCTGGAGCAGCAGAGAAGAGGAGGCTGGGAGTTCAGGTGGGGACGTGAAGCACAGAGGAGAGGGAGTAGAGTTTCTCTTTTAGTTTTTTTTTTCTTTTGTTTATTTTATTTTTGTATAAGAGATTAGCCTAATCATGTTTATGGGCTAAACCTCTTAGTTAGGGCTAAGAGGTGAAGCTTGTAGCGTGATGGGATGCATCTTTGCTTGTGCCTTTGTTTAGACTGAATTGATTTGGGTTTTTATTAAGGGAATGTTTTCAGTCTTTAATGGTCTGTTGTGGTTTGAAATTACAATGGGTCTGAAATGGCTTTGAGCATGTTCTTTTCCTCTTTATGCTTATGACGTCAAGAAACTCTGTTGTTCACCATCGTCTCCTGGGCATGGTCGGATGACGGTACCCTTCCTAACCTTCATAAACATGTTGATTGGTTGGTAATTAGATTAATTCTGTTGTTTGCTTTGTCTCATAGGCATGGTTTGGTGATGGAATCTATTCTAATTCATATACCTCTCATCTTTTGAAAACTATATCAACTATGCAGTTCAGTTAATTTTCCTAATTTTTAATCCAGGCATAAGATCTCCCTGATCTCTACAAGTGGATCCTCTGAATCCTTAGTTTCCCTTCTCTGATTTTTCCTAAGTTTTAGATTAATATTTCATCATTATTCTTCAAATTACAATCGATTTAGACTTCATCTTAGCCTAGTTTTAGATCTGGTTATTTTCAAATAACGTACAGGTTTCAGTCCCTGTGGATTCGACCTCGGTCTTACCGAGTTATTACTACATCACAACCCTATACTTGGGTTGTGAACAGTATGTGAATGCTGGATTGGATTTTTTGATATATTTATAGCACTGGAATTATCACAATATAATATCATTGATCTTGTGCAATTCCATAATCGCTTAACATACGTTTCATCCAAACAAGCTGAGTACATGCATTTCCTGCTGTAATGTATTCAGCCTCAGCAGTTGAGAGTGATATAGAACTTTACTTTTTGCTAAACCAAGAAACCAAACAGTTTCCAATATAAAAACAACCACCACTGGTTAATTTCTATCGTCAATATTTTCAGCTCAATCAGCATTTGAATACCCAGCCAATTGAACACTAGTATCAAATAGATACCAAAGACCCATTTTAGCAGAACTTGCGACATATCACATAATCTGCTTAACAACAGTAAGATGTGACTCTTTAGGATCAGACTGATATCTAGCGCAAATCCCAATACTTAAAGCAATATCAGGTCTACTAGCAGTTAAGTAAAGTAGACTACCAGTCATACTACGATATAATTTAGAATCTATATTTTTACCTGTAGAGTCTTTTGAGAGTCTTAAAGTTGTACTCATAGGAGTATCAAAATTCTTACCATTCTCAAATCCAAACTTTTTGATTAAGTTCAGAGCATATTTTGTTTGAGAAATAAAAATACCATCTGGTAGTTGTTTTACTTGTAACCCAAGGAAATAATTTAATTTCCCAACCATGCTCATTTTGAACTTAGATTTCATCAAATCTACAAACTCAACAGTCATGTTAGCACAAGTTTATCCATAAATAATATCATCAACATAGATCTGAACCATTAAGATATCATTGTTATGTTTTTTAACAAAAAGCATCTTAGCGACACTTCCCATTTGAAAATTATGACTTAGTAAAAACTTAGTCAATTTTTCGTACCATGCTCTAGGAGCTTGTTTTAAACCATATAGAGCTTTTTTAAGATGATATATTTGATCAGTAAACTTAGGGTCTTCAAACCCTGTAGGTTGTTCAACATATACTTCTTCATGTAGATCACCATTCAAAAAAGCACTCTTTACATCCATTTGATAAATTTTAAACTTTCTAAAGTATGCAATGGATATAAAAAGTCTGATTGATTCAAGGCGAGCAACTGGGGCAAAGGTTTCATCATAATCAATGCCTTCTATTTGAGTTTACCCTTGTACAACCAGTCTTACCTTATTTCGAATTATATTTCCAAATTCATCAGACTTATTTTTAAAGATCCACTTAGTCCCTATAATGTGTTTATCTTTAGGTCTAGAAACAAGATACCAGACATCATTTTGAACAAACTGATTAAGTTCTTCCTGCATAGCTACTATCTAGTTTTCATTAGAAAGAGCTTATTTTATGTTTACTGGTTCAATCTGAGATGTAAAGCACACGTAATTACATATATCTTCTAGTTGTCTACGAGTATGCACACCAGTGAGAGGGTTTCCAAGAATTTGAGCGGTTGGAAGATCTTTAACAGTCCTTAATTCAGAATTGTTTTAACTTGATGAAGTATCAGGTTTGTCAATTAGAAGAACTTCATCATTATCTGAACTTGGGGCAGTGTATTCAAATGATCGTCTATGACCACATTAATTGATTCTTGAATAACACCGGTCCTTTTGTTCAGTATACGATATGCGCGACTGTTTAAAGACTATTCTAAAAAGATTCCTTCGTTACTCTTTATGTCAAACTTTCTCAGATTTTCACGATCACGCAAAATATAGTACTTGCTACCAAAAACTCGAAAGTATTTGACAGTATTCTTTTTATCAAACCATATTTCATAAGCGGTTTTATTATTAGATTTACACATATAAACTCGATTAATAACATAGTAGGCAGTATTCACTGCTTCAGCCCAAAGATTTTTAGGGAGTTTCATACTTTTCAACATTACTGTTCCCATTTCTTGAAGCACTCTATTTTTCCTTTCCATAATTCCATTCTGTTGAGGAGTTTTGGATGCAAAGAATTCATGCGATATTCCCTGATCGTTACAGAATTTCTCAAAACTGTTATTCTCGAACTCAGATCCATGATCACTACGGATCTTACAAACTTGAGAACCTTTTTCAGTTTGGATCCGTTTGAGAATCTTTTTAACTTCATCAAGGGTTTCTGATTTATCCCTTAAGAAGGCTACCCATGTGAATCTAGAAAAATCATCCACGATTACCAAGATTTATTTTTTGCCACCTCGACTCTCCGTCCTGGTAGGTCCTATAAGATCCATATGGAGAAGCTCGATTGGTCTTGATGTGGCATTGGAGTTCACCTTTTTGTGAGAGC
The DNA here is from genome assembly GCA_030180095.1 of Magnolia changhungtana. Taxonomy (NCBI): domain Eukaryota; kingdom Viridiplantae; phylum Streptophyta; class Magnoliopsida; order Magnoliales; family Magnoliaceae; genus Magnolia; species Magnolia changhungtana. The sequence continues at coordinate 323,264 of JASAUF010000147.1, read as the reverse complement.
TCCTTATTTGCTTGCCATACTGGCATTCATCACATACCTTGTCTATATTTTGTAATTTAGGTAGACCTCTTATTAGTTCTCCTTTGCTCAATTTGTATAAATTACGGTAGTGTACATGTCCAAGGCGTTTATGCCATAATTCAGTTTCATCGGTATGGATAATGTAGCACGATTGATTAGATGAGCTACTATCGCTTACAATATAGCAGTTTTCAGAAGTCCTGCGACCAGTTAATATTACAAAACCCTTTTTGTTCAAGATTTTACAACCTTTATTAGAAAATTTCACGCAGTGATTGTTATCGCATATTTGAGATATGTTTAACAGGTTGTGTTTTAGCCCCTCAACATATAAAACATTCTTAAATAAGGGAAGGTTATAGAGTTGAACCGTACCTTGGCCAATAATCTTGCAGTTGCTACCATCACCAAATGTGACTGACCCATCAGTCATATCTTTAAGATCGGTGAATAAAGCTTTGTCGCCTGTCATATGCCTTGAGCATCCACTGTCTAAGTACCACTTTGAATGACTTGTAGCTTTGAAAGCAGTGTGGGCAACCAAGCAAGTAACTTTAGGAACCCATTTCATTACTGTTTTGGGTTTAGGAGTATAGTTGGTCTTCTTGTAATTTTTGTATGAGTGACCCACTGAGTTAGATTTTAAGAGCTCCTTAAGCAAATCAACTATTTTTTCAGCTGAAGGGTTTTGGTATTGATTTTTGTAATTGATATAGTTACCTCTGGTTTTAAAAGATCGAAAAGGTTTAACATTTTTATAAAACTTTTGGCTTAAACTTTTTTCTTTTGAATTAGAGGATTCTCCTTTTACAAAATTGGGAGGAGTATTCTTCTGTTTAGGAGGAATATTTTTGTCGTAGCCTAAACCGAATCGGTCGCCACATTTTCTTGATCCAGTTAAAAGTTTTTTTAATTTTAGATCACCTTGGGCATACCTCCATGTATCCTTTAAACTCAAAAGGGAAGAGACTTCAAGTTTAAGTTTATCATTTTCAGATTTTAGATTTTCAATAAGGGTAATTTTGAAATTAAGATCACATTTGCATTTTTCAAAACAATCTCAAAGATGAGATTTTTCTAAAACAAGAGACTCAAATCTTTCTCTAAGTCCTGAAAATCTTTCTTTTTGAAGTTTTAGTTTTACGGCAATTTTATAACTTTCCTTGTATAGGGCATTATAAGCATCTTGAAGATCTTCTTCATTATCATGATGACTATTCAAATTTTCTTCACTGGTTGAATCATCATGATCTGAAAAAGTGAACTCGGCTAGAGTCATAAGGGCCTTAACTTCATTGCCCGACTCGGTTTCAGAATCTTCTGATTTAGAAGAGGCTTCAGTGCCAGAAGATTCATCCAAAGTAGCCAACATTCCTTTCTTTTTACGTTTGTCCTTTTTAGGACACTTGTTTGCTAGATGCCCATATTCTTGGCAGTTGTAACATTGACTATCTTTCAAGGATTTTCAAGATGTAGATTTAGATTTAGATATTTTCTTATCATTTGCTTTTTGAAAATCAACCCTCTTTTTACTTTTGAAAATCTTGTAAAACTTTTTCGCTAGTAGAGCCATATCATCTTCGGAATTTTCAAAATCAGAATTTTCTTAAGAAATACATTTGGAAGACTTAAAGGCTATTGATTTACCTTTAGGAGCTTTAAAAGTTAACTCGTAGGTTTGTAAAGACCCAACCGACTCTTCTACCTTCATATTGTCCGTATCACGAAGTTCCTGGATCGCGGTTACGTTAGAATTGAACCGTTCAGGTAGTGAGCGTAGTATCTTTGCACATACTTTACTTTCTGGAATTTTATCACCAAGACCCCACATAGAGTCTACAATGTCATTTAATCTAATGTAGAAGTCCATAAACATTTCATTTTTCTTCATATGAATTTCTTCAAATTTTGTTGTGAGGAGTTGGACTTTAGATTTTTTGACAATTGAAGTACCCTCATGTGTCATTTCTAATATATCCTAAGCTTGCTTTGCAGTATCACAGGATATAATTCTTTTGAACTCATTCGGTGATAGTGCGCAAGTGATTGCATTTAGTGCTTTTGCATTGGCACTACTCTCACTTTTCTGAAGAGTGGTCCATGAGTAAAATGGTGTTATTCTCATAGATTTTGAACCATCAAAACCAGTTACTTTAGTGGTAGGTGGGTTCCTGTAACATCCCAAATTTTCACTGTTTTGGATTTCTAAAAATCCTTGATTTTTAATTAACTTGTATTATCACGTACTGACCATTAGCACTCAACGTTAGCTTATACATGAGCTAATTAATCCAATATTAGCCCAATTTAATAGACCAGACAGGCCGTGATAAGGCCTAGTGTGGGCCGCTAAGCCAGATGGCTATTTACACTTAAAGACGGCCCATGTGGGCCACCCAGCGACCGTGAAGGGTCAGAAAAATCTAAAAATTTAGGAAATCTTAGATCTCACTGGGCTTGTGGTCCATCGCGGACTACGGACCCAATGGACACCCAGAAGTACCATCTGGCGCTTGCCCAATGCGCCTCACCAATGCCAGATTAAAATCTGGCACTGACAAAAGAAACTGAGACTCTGGGCCTTCCGGCCGTCGGATTTCTTTCAAATTTACGGTGGTGATTTAATATATTTTTCTACACCCGTCCACCAAATCTGGGACTCGATCGTGGCACGGTGACCGTTGATCTCAAATCGGACCCGTACAACCAAACCCCGCATCCGTTCGTTCCCAAAATTTGTAAGACCCCTCATCGGGCCATGGACCACTTATCCTATAAATTTCATGGCCAGAGAGCCATCAGAAATGCTCAAATCACCAAAATGGCCCCCACAGGACCACTTAAAGGTCAGAAACGATTTCTCAGATCATATATCCGTTCATCCGTTCGTCCTCAATTTTTGCATGGGCTCTAGTCAGACCATAAGGCACCTACACACCAAATTTGGTGGCCAGAGGGGTGATAGGGCCCTAGATCCTAGAAAGAACCTCCCATAAGTCTAGTATAGTAAAAACCTAGCCCTTGGGGCCATTTACACCAAATCTGGAATTATAAAAAGGGCCTCTTTTGGGCACCCCTCTCCCCATACGAATTTTGCCCTAGAAGAGAGAAAAGGGAGAAGAGAAAGAGGAGAATGAAGAAGAAAGAGAGAGGGATGAAGGCATGGTGGACTCTCAATCAAGGTGGGGCCCAAGAGGATCAAACTCACAACCTCCTACACCTTCTCCAAGGGGAAAACCCATCCGAAAATCATCATCTTCATCTCGTGGGTCGTTTAGGTAAGATCCAACCCTCTTTTCCTTTGAAAACCCTTGTAATGAATGGGATTTGCATGAGAATCTAACATGTGATGGTTGCTCCTAGGATTCCGGCCGTTCTACACCAAGATCCACATCTTCTAGGTCATTCCCAAGTCTTCAACAAACCCGAAGGTGCGGACTATTGTTCTTAGGTGGCCTAGCACCAATTTTACTACGGGTTTAATGATTTTGAGTGCTTGGATTGTTATGTTTGAAATTCTAGAGAGAACCCTAGGGATTTTTCATGTTTGTTGGATTTGTTAGAACATGCATGTTTAACTCCCAATGTGATATATATTGTACCTTCACATGATATTATGTTGAATGATAACATGCTTGTGGTTGTTGATGCATTCCCTTATATGCGGTGCTTCATTATGTGTGTGACTAATTGCCGTGATGCTCATGATTTCTTGAGATGGAGGAAGGGATAACTTCCTCACACAACCCACACACTCACATGCACTTTAATTTTATGATAATTCTTGCTCGCTTGTTTGAGGTATATGTTTGGTGTGGTTAGGATGCTTGATAATATGATATGGATGTGCTAGATGGTAATATGAGTCGTGGGCATGCGGTAGATTCTTTTATTGCGCTCTTGGGATGGTCAGGAACCTAACAAGAGAGGGTAGTCCCATCGGTAGGAATACACTAAGGCTAGGCTCGCGGATGGGGCGGGAGTGTACGGGTGGCTGTAGTTCGACTACATGGGACTCTTGTGCCCGAGGCCATTCGTCTCATGCTCGCCTGATTTGTGCGAACTAGCCTACTACCTGATCATCCCTGTTTGTTAACTATGTTCACACATATATGTATGGAACCTGATGCACCCTACAACCTTTGTGGCCCATTGATGACTAGACTATAACTGGTCCACAGTCTCGTGAGCCGGGCATGGTGGAATGGGACACTGTGTCCGAGCCGGCCCTCTGTTGGGGGGTACCGCGCCTCCCCGTAGTGACCGCGAGCGATCCCTTCCTTATCGGCACTCCTCATGTGCTTGGAGTCGGGAATGAGGACCCGACGGGATCACGGACCGCGGGGACTCGGCCTCACGCATTGATGGGGCCTTGGCCTCGTAACCAGATTAGGGCAGTGACATGTAAGGTGAATCAGAATCCCCAACCTGCTGGATGAATGGACTTAACTAAAAACTTGGCTAACATGATCGCATTGTATCGCATTAGTTAGGGTGGCGACTCGGCAGTCGAGGTCGCTCTGAGGGAGTGTTGTCATGCGATCGTTAGATGGAGTGGCTTGAGGGAGGTTGTGGCGAGGGCATGCATCATATCATCCCGCATGCATGCATTTTAAATAAGAGTTATTAGGTGTTGATGAATGTCTGCTTTTCATTAAGTTCATATTACAATTGATGCCTGTTGTAACTTGAGACCGATAGTTCACACTGAGTTGATCACTCACTCCCACTCTGGGACGGTGTTTTAAAACACCAACCAGACCCATTCATAGATGCAGGTAACTCAGGGCATGAGGAGCCTGGCGAGGTGAGCTTGGACGAGGAGGACGGACTCTCCTACTTGCAGCTGATGGGCGGCTCTCCATCGGCTTGATCGGGCTGAATTTAGATTTGCTGAGCCATGGGCTCAGCTTTACTCTTTTTGGACTAGCCTTCTTTTGTTATTCTGTTGGGCAACGCCTTGGGCGACCCTTTATTATTTTGGACCTGTATATATGTGGGATATCCTTCATTTCAGTAGACTGGTGTGATTGTGCTTCGTGCCTCAGGTAATTCCAAATTATGCCGTTAAATTTGATTAATCATTAAAAAAAAATCATAACTGCATGATAAGTGACACTCGGGAACTCGGGAGTCGAGTCTATACACGACCCCCGATTTCTCGGGGTGTTACAGTTCCATTCAGTCACTGTGGCAAGCCACACGTTCTCATCCATTGATTTGAGGAAAATCCTCATCCTGGCTTTCCAATAGGCATAGTTGGAGCCATCAAAGGGTGGAGGCCTAGTGATTGAAAGGCTATCAAAATTTGACATCTTATATATAACTTAGATCTTTAGCTTAGGAAATGAATCCAAGAATAAAGAATTAAAAAACAAGCTATTAGGCTTTGATACCACTTGAAAAGGCCAAGCTATATGTCCGAGAGGGGGGGGGGGGGGGAAGGGGTGAATAGGAAAGTGTCAAATTAAACTTTAAATGCAGAATTAAAGTACAATAGCCTTATAAAAGTATAGAACAATACTTTAAATAAATCAAATACTGAAATGTAAAGCAATCTTAAATAAAGAGCTTGATACTAATGTTGTTCTAAGGACAACCTTTGCACCATAAAAAACAAGGATTTATGGCAGGACAACCTTACTAAAATAAATTGAATATTCAAAACTCAAACAAAAAGGAATTAAAGAAATAGCAAGAAATAAATTCTAAACTATTACAACATTTCCCACTTTGTTTGAAATGTAAATATTACAACATTCACATCCACATATACATTCCACAAATCTGAATGATTAAAGATATGGAAATTAAAAGAGCATTCAAATCACAAAACACACCGATATATAGTGGTTCGCCTGTGTGTTCATCAACTGTTAAACAACAGCCACACAGCTTGCTACTCCACTCCCAATATCCTCACACAGGGGATATTAGCATTCACTATTAAACAGGTTTTACAGGTTCACCTAAAACCTTCACAATTGTGTCTTTTTAACTTGGGCTTACACAATCCAAAAACCCACACTTTCTGAGTTTTCTGGCTCTCCTCAGAAAACTAACACAATGAGATTTTTCTGGCGAATCTCAAACAAAAATCAAAACAATAGAAATTTTACAGAATTATAAAATACCTGGATTTCTCCTTTTGTAGCAGCCCGATAGAATCAATCAAAGTAGATGTTCGAATCAACGTTCAATGTTCAATACTCACTTACGAAATGGTTCCAGTTTCTAATTGATTTTAAATTAAATCAAATCGGGTGTAACTCTTTTTTATTTTGATTCCAATGAAGAAGGAATACAACAATTCCCCTTTTCAAAATAATATTGGAATATAGGAATAAAATCAAATAAGAAAAGCTAACAAAAAGAATATTAAATATAAACAAATTAGCTTAAAAATGAACACAACTTATCTCAGAGTGGAGGCTTGAATTTCTTAAAATTAATCAATATCAAACTCTGAAATTCGTGTTCAATTTATAGAAGCAAAGATCGCGTTTACGACTGGTTTTAGGAACCTTCGACTGGTCATAGCTCCAACGACATTTTGAAAATTTAAGCGCGATCTCAAAAATCAGTTCTACGACTGGTCGTGGGGACCCTTCGATTGGTCGTAGACCACCTACGACTAGTCGAAGTTGACCCAAGACTGGTCGTAGGAAAACAGATTTGGTTACTGGAGTTTGAGTCGTAGTTCTAGGACTGGTCGAAGGATGAGCCGAAACATCCCTACGATCGGTCGAACAATCTCCAGAACTGGTCGAAGAATAACCAAAAAATTCTGAAAATCTTCAACAACTTAGGACTGGTCGTGGAATTTCTTGGATTGGTCGAACCAGGTCCAGGACTGGTCAAACAGGGTCTAGGACTAGTCTTAGAACAGACCAACTTCATATATAAAGATTTATCTTGACTTATATATGTATCCAAAATGACCTACCCTAAGGTCAAACTAAGGTTTATCAAACCTGGAACATGAAGTATGAATATTGAACATCATTCTTTCAGATGATAATTAACCTTTGAAGCTTGAGACCTCTACTTAATATAGCTTGAGATTGAGATCTTCTACGGCATGAATATAAGCTTCAACTTAAGTTGTACTTGAGTCTTGAACAACCACTCTTCTTATCGATGTAGCTTTGAACATTGAAGCATATGGAAGAGAACACAGTATATAACCTTACATTTCTTGAAGTCGAGCACCGTACATGTCTTGAACCATTGTGATGTCATCTTGAATAATATATATATCAACATACAAACACAAGACACACAGATAGAAGTTTTGGCACACAAGAGATTTTGGCACCACAAAATTTGACAATCAAAATAGCATGAGACCATAGCACTTACAAACTATTGTCCATAGGTATGTCCTACACACCTATATCAGTCATGGTTTAAATAAGGCGACGAGATCCATTGACTATATATAACTCTCCTTGTTCAATAATTGTCACATCCACTATCAAGTTCTCAAGGACTACTATAGGAATCAGTCCTGGACAAATTCATAATATAAATTCAAGGTAATACTACAAACCAAGGAACATCATATTATCCACCAAAGACTTATGGTCATCATAATCTACGGCTAAGAAGGCCCTAGCCACATGATCTACATTGTTAGTAGATTAGGGCTCATAATGACTTTTCAGGCATTGGCTCTAACACTTACTGCGTTGGGTGTGATCCCCTCCCATCTTGAAAATACAGCCCATTCATTTGGTGGGATCCACCATCAGCAAGCAAAGTCCGAACAATTTTGAGGTCCAATAAGTAATCGGGTCACCCGTCTTCTTTGTCATAGAGCGCTTATAACTACCCATTCTTCTCTTACAATATGTGTGGCCCATTTGATTTGATGAATATGCCAAGAAATGTTGGCCATTAGCCCCACCTGAAACATAAAATAAAAATAAAAATAAAAATAAAAATCTTTTACTATGTCCTTTTTAACTTTTAATTTCCTTTAGTAAATCAAGTTGGCATTTCATCAATGCATTTGGTCACGCAATCTCTCCCTTTGCCCTTTGTTTTTTTTTTTTTTTTTTTCCTTTTCCTTTAATTTTATCTTTTTCTTTTTGTTTTTTCCTTTTATCTTTATCTTTATCTTTATCTTTTATTTCCGTTGGAGATAACATGGTGCAAACTGGAGAATGAAATAAGATAGAACCTCCTCTCCACATCACATGTGCTAGGGTGATGTATCAATTGGGCCATCCAACCGGGCACTGTCATGGATCGATTATGTTTCAAAAATTAAAAAATAATAATAATAACACATTTAAGAAATCCAATCTATCTTCTAGTTTCACTTCCCCTAATGAATGTTGATACACATTTACTGTTACCGTTAAGGCCGCTGATAAGATCTCTAGGATAAGCTGATCTATCTTTATTCCGAATCAATTCCACGTCTAGGCCACAAAGATGGATGGTCTCAACCTATCGATCGATCTAATTTAATAATAATAATAATAATAATAATAAAATCAAAATCAAAATTCAAAAGTTAAGTCTCTAGACACTTTTTACCTACTTCCATTGAATCAGTGTATAATTATCTGATGATTATGGGATTGGTGTACATTTATATGACAGTTAAGAATGAAAAAATATTTAATAGTCATATTTAAACAAACAAGTGTCCACTGAATCAAATGTTAGCATTTCTCAAACAATCTGATATTGGGATTGTGACTCAGCGACGTACAGCCGGTCCACAATTTAGCTGTATGCAACATGTACAATTTCTGAGTGCCCTGCTAATGAAGCATCATGCTCAGCCAGAGCATCAAACAACCCCCTCTTCTTTTAAGTTTTGAAGCGTACGTACTTATTTGAAACAATGGCATAGTTTGATGCTGCATACTCTCTTGCTCAATAGTTGTACATATGATGTGCATGGAACTCGCATTGCAGATGAGACTTAATCTCAAAATCATATTGACCGGACAATCTTAAATTTTTTTATTTTTTATTTATTTATTTTTTTATTTTAATAAACCATCTAGGCATCCTTCAGATGTACACAAGTGGGCCAGTTAGGGCAACACTCGGTCTAGATTTTGGTTTACAACCCATCTAAAGTCCAGCCCAAGACAATTTAGTCACCTTTTTGAATGCATGAGTTGGAACCATCGTTGTTTCTCAGAGTATCAAAGCTTTCCTCAAATCAAAGACCTATGTACCTTCTTCTTCTTTTTTAATCTTTTTCTTTTAAGAGGACCAAACAACCCTTCACCAACGCTTTCCAGATCACAGCCCTCTGTTATTTTTATAACAGACCTCTTTTCATGAATAAAACGGCAAATGGAGGTTTTATCACCTTCCCATTATACCCTTAACCGTGAGTAAGACTTCTACAATAGTTGACAAGTAGTGACTATTATACTGTAAAAATTGCATGGTTGTACAGCAATCCACGCCATCCAAATCTCAGACCCGATTGTCGATGGAGCATAACCCAAATCTTATATCGATGATATAATACAAATTGTTGTTGTTGCATTTGGAATTTGGATCATTCACTATCTTACTTTTAGCATCCATTTGGTAGACATGGAATGAATGGTTAGGATTCAAAATAAGTGTGATTTTAGACATACAATACATTTAAAATGTTCTCCAGAGTTTGGATGGTCCAGATAGCTGTGCATGATTGCCACGTGTAAGGAAGATAAGTCACCCCATTGTTAAAATGGTGCATGAACCATGGCATGATGTAATTGCTTATGGAAACGACATTTGCATATACTCTACATGATGATCTGACGGTCTACACGATATGGGACCTCCTCAAAGCCGAAGATGAACAGTTGTAAATGATTGTAATATTTAAATTGAGATTTTTTCTGGGTATGCACAATTCATAGTAAGGCCTATCGGATAAATGGCTTGAATCACTAAACCTGAACATAGATCCATTGCAGCGAATACCACCAGGATCTTGAAAATCTCTTCATGTTTTCGCTGAATTTTGATGAAACAAAATTACCATGATAGCATCACAATAATTTCAAATTCTTGGCAGTTTTTCGTTTTTTGCGATTTAATGGAAAAAATTATCCAGAAGTTAAAACCGTTCAGTTTATGCTTGTATATTCAGTTCTTAAAAATTATTTAGTAATTTATAATAAAATTTTATTTTCAGGATGAATTTCCAAGTAATATGGTGAGAAAACGTCAAAATATGAAAATTTACCTAAAAATTCCAAAGCAGCTGAGAAATTGCTGAGAATGAAATCTGTCACTATGCCTAGATCAAAGGCTAGCCCCACCTAATAGATGGAACAATTAGGGTTCATGTAGCAAAACCTCCTCAATTAGAGATGATACACGGCTTACAAAGTATGGTGGAAACATCTTTCCACACTGCATGTGGCGGTGTAATGTGTCAATCCAAGCCGCTCATCTTATGATAACTAGCATTGGTGGCCAAATTTTGAAATACCACACGTTTAGGCAATAGTTTTCATCACATTTCGTGCCTTTCCTATGTTGGATATTAGTCATTGACTATTTTCTTTTATTACCAGTCATTGGTAAAATGATCATTACTATCTGATGGATGTGAATTTTGGGCCATTCGCAGTCCATAATAAAAACAAGATGGACGGTTCTGATTTATAATTTACCCAGGAGAGTGCGTGTCCTATGGTCAGATGCTCTACTATGTTCTGGTTCTACCAGCTTTTTCATATCATCTTCCATCTTCAGCAAGCTCATTTCTTCGCCTTTCTTTTCTTAAAATGCAAGCATACTTTGAAAAGATTGTGCGTGGGAACTCAAGGAGGTATCAAGCCACTCATCAATTTGGGTCCACCATGGCTATTAGCAGTAGTAGAAATTTAGTTTACTCGTCTTTCGTGCAACAAAAGTATATTGAATACGGTTTGTTGGACAATTTCAAATGTTCATTTTAATTCTGCATGTGCACCTCACTAGATTATGGACCAACACAAATCTTGAGATGAGACCAATGTGATCAGGTCTGGTCCACCCAATGAGTGGTTTGTATCTTACTAATAAAATTTAGTACATGCATATATATGTAGGTGCACTTCCTCATCGAATATTTGTGCATATAACTTCACGCAAAAAAAAAAAAAAAAAAAAAAAACAAGAAGTAAAAGGGTCATGGTTTTGAGTACCCATTGTGTTGAAAACCCACTGGTGAGTGCGTGGGGTGTTAGTGAGGGTTGAGGGGAAAAAAAAAAAGGTACGCTTGACAAACTTAAAGATGACCATACGTGGGACCCAAACAGACCGACTTTTGCAAATTTCCCCATATATGAGGACATTTTCAGTGCATGCCAACGCCTATATTGGCTACCTTGGCACTTGGTTATCTTACTGCAACCAAATAGGCATGGCACCTTATGTAGGTGGCCAACCAGAGGGGATGTCTGAAGAACAGAAGAAATTAATCCAAAAGAAAATGTTCCTGCTCGCCATGGAGAATCAGTGGGACGAAGTGGAGATCAATTACGAAGCCTATCCATTCACCCAAGAAGCCAAGATCACCAGTTCGGAAGGCACAATTTTACACGTAGCGGTCATGATCAGTAATAAGCTAAGCACAGTAAAGAAACTGGTGGCAGCTGTGACAGGCAAGAGGATCCTAGAGATGGTGAACAACAGGGGCAACACTGCTCTCCACTTAGCTGCAGCAATGGGGAAGGTGAGTATGTGCAAATGCATGGTCGAAAAGCACCATCTATTAATTGGGGAACACAACCCAAATGACAATCAAACATTGATTGCAAAACGCAACGAAGATGGTGAGACCCCGCTCTTCTTGGCTGCTTTGCATGGCAAAAAAGATGCCTTTCTCTATCTCCATTCCAAATGCCCCCCAACTCATGGCAGTGAGTATTTGAGAAGGAAAGATGGTAACAACATTCTTCATGCGGCCATTCTAGGGGAATACTTTGGTAAGACTTAACTGAAAGTCGTTGATACTATGGCATGTGATGGTCCACACCACATGCATCGCATACATGTAACCCAAATTAAACCGTCCAAGTTTGGACCCCACTTCAGATTGGTAAGTGAAAATTGCTGATTGTTGAAGATTCAATTGACAGTGGACGGTCCAAATTCAAAAACAAATACGACCTATCTACAGAGGGTCCTACAACATGGGCAGTTTAAGCTGAATTACATGTGTGTCATGTTTACAATTTAGAGTGCATGTGCATGACCTAACCACTGCAAGAATATCATAAGTTCCAAGTTAATGCATCTGTTTATTTTCATGTACTCATACTTTGCTACTAATCTACTTGCAAGATTTGGCTTACCAAATAATAAAAAAGTACAAAAAGGATGAGAACCCGGCCTTGGATCTTGTCAACTCTGTGAATGAAAGAGGACAGTCAGTTTTGCATCTTCTAGCAAGCAATCCTTCTGCCTTCAAAAGTGGAAGTCACCTGGGAAGACTTGAGCGTCTCATCTACCACTGTAACTCTCTCTCTCTCTCTCTCTCTCTCTCTCTCTCTCTACCACCACAGAACCGACACTGCAGCAATACCAGCGCCATACACACCCAACAACTGCACTAGAAGCAGCCGCACCTTAGGAGCCAGATAGCTAAGCCACCTCTCCAAAGCTTCAAAGCCGAGCAGATAAGCTGCATTTAATTAAGCAACGCTAAACAAGCCCTTTGATGCCATTGGAAACATTCACTGCTTCTTTTAGTAGTCAGTGGTAGTTAGGGTAGTAAGATTGTAACTACAACGTTGCTTTGGCAGGTATTGTGATCAACTGGCTCGAAGAGACCACGTATTCTGATAGCACCATTGATGAGGAATCTCAAAGCGAAGACATTGTGCCAAAGAATTATGAAACGTGCATGAAATTTTATTTGGTGCTGAAAAGGCTGTTTCGTTTCTCATTGGGAGGTTTGATTTTTCTTAGATAGTCACTATCTTTCACTTTATGATTTGCTATTGAAAGATTGCTCGGTTTTCAGTTTGTACCAAAGCTCTTGGTAATTCAGTTGCCCAAACCATTGCTATTATGGGCTAGATTGGAAGATTCAAGTCATACAATATTTGGTCTTTTTTTTTATTATTATTATTGAACGTAAACCAGAAAGGCACTTGTCGCTAACCCATCTATTTGTTGACCACCTACTGAAGGGTTAGGATTCTTCCAATCTGAGGAATTCTTGTTAAATGGACCATCACAGGGATGCCCATAGTGTCAAATGTTTGGATCACTCGGTGAGATTTTGAGCCAAGCATATTGGGAACCGCTCTTGGGACTGACTCAATCCTGGATCAGAAACGACTCATTGAGTTGACCTATTAACTCTGTCAACTCAACTTGCAGTGACTCATACACGTCACTTCACCATACTTCTGGCATTTTTTTTTAGAGGATTTTTTTTTTAAATTACCTGATTAATATGGAATTTACACTATGATATATTTTTTAAAAAGGTTTTTAAAAAACTACCTCATTAATCAAAATAAATATCATTACGCTACCTTTCGTGACATTTCTTAAACGGCCGATTGGGTGGCGGTGTGGGCAAATGGGTTGGTTGCTTGGGTGGGCCCTACCGTGATGTTTATGTAAAATACATCCCAACCACCAAGTGTGTCACCTCATGTTATGCCCAGAGCCCAAAGATCACCCCATCCGTGATTCAAGTAGACCATGTGATTGGAAAAAGTGTGTAGATCAGCAACGATCACCTCCAAATTGTTTCCATTGGTATGGCCCACCAGAACAAAGGATGGACTCAATTTTTAGGCATCGAACCTAAATTTTGGGTTGGCATCTAATGGTTGGAGCGAATTTCATATAATCATTATAGTGGGCTTTGTAAAAATCAAGAGTGAACGTCTCTCTCAACTATTTGCTTTGGTGTGGGTCACCAGAATGAAACAAACAGGCCCTTATCTAGCTAACTCTACCTCAAATCTGTATTTATGAAAATAATAGTGTATTTCTGACTTTTGAGAAATTAGATATACTATTTCGTATCCCGAGTAGCCATCAATAAAGGTTTATAAACCATTTCGAACTCACACATCGAAGGGTTCACATATATCATTATGTGTAATCAACAAAAAATCTTTAGGCCTAGCTGCCTTAGAGAATAATTTTCTAGTCGCTTCTTCTCACACATAACACATAATATTCACAAAAAGGCAAATTTAATCTTATCAATGTTCCTATTAAACCTTCTCATGTTAACCTCATCGTTAAATCATTTCCTATACATTCTACTCTGTTATGGTACTTAATAAATTCGGATATAATACTTAGCATCAAATATATATATATATATATATATATATATATATATATATATATATATATATATATATATATATATATATGCTTCAGTGACGATAAGCTCCGTGACGTGAGGTCAAGCTATGTGGGCCCCACCGTGATGCGTGTTGACCATCAACACCGTGCATTTGATGGGTCCCCTTTAAATTATGGGATATCCCAAAAATCAGCCGTTATCTGAACTTAGGTGGGCCATACCATCTAAAATCATGTGAAGACATGCCAAAAACATATAAAAGCACTTGGTGGGGCCCACCTGAGTTTTTAATCTTTTGAAACTTGGTGCGAATCCTCATCCAAGTGGGACACACATAATGGATGGGCTGGATTTGCAAACCACATCTCGGTGGGCCCAAAAATGATTATGAATGTTTTAATGGTGCACGACCCCTCTCCACTTACGTATGTGGTGTGGCCCACACAAGTCACGGATTGACTTGATTTTTGAGACCTAGGCCCACGATGGAATGGTGCATCGAAGGATGGGGTAGATGTTCGAAACGCATCACGGTGGGGCCCACACAGCTCGACCTCATGGGGCGTTAAAATCGACTCGACGCTATGTGTGTGTGTGTGTGTGTGTGGGGGGGGGGGGGGGGGGGGGGGGGGGGGCATGGGATGATGTTTGGATGGATAGGCTAACATTGGGGGTGCTCCTTGATAACACGATAGTTATGGACAAAGCTAGGTGGAATGGGTGGACGTAGAGAGGTACACGAGTCGAGTCGAGCCGAGTATTGCCCAGCTTATGCTCGGCTCGCACTGCCCGAGTCCTACTTGTACTCGGCTCTACTCGGGCATTGAGCATGGATTCCCTACTCGTGCTCTACTCGTCCGAGTACGAGCAGAAATTGAGCCGAGTCGAGTCCAAGTTTTCGAGTTGAGTTCGAGTCCAAGTTCAAATTTGAGCTCAATTTGAGCAGGGTTTTCGAGCAACAAATTTAACATATATTAGCGGTATTAACATATATTAACAATTTTAACATATATTAGCTATATTAACATATTAACAATTTCTGACATATATTAACAATATATGATATCAATTTCTGAAATATATTAACAATTTATACAAAAAACTAATAATAATAAATCAACACCACACAGTACAAGTCGAGTACCGAGTAGAGTATTGCCCAGCTCGTAGTCTACTCGTAATCAAAACGAGTATCAAACTCATGCTCGTGCTCGGCTCAAACTCATGCTGAGTTGACTCAAGTCGAGTCGAGCGAGTAACCGAGCTTACTCTGCTCGTGTACAGCTCTAGGTGGACGTTAGAGTGGGTTGGATTAATTATTACGAGCACTCTGTCTGCCCGTTCTCCTAAACATTTTCTTTGATTTAACATCTTTCAAGTTTTGAAAATAAAAACCACACTACTTCTAGACTAAATTACTTTTGACTCAACTTCTTGTTCTGAATGATGGGCTAATCTTTTAAAGTCTTAATTGCCTCATATTGATTTAAGATGCCATTGTTGTGGGATTAGGAATTGGCACAGATCAAAACATCGTAAATGTTGGGGATTTGTAGTACGAAATCACACAGAGATGGATCTAGGATAGCAATCCAAGTGCACCAAGCAAACACAAGAAACCACAAAGATTTAACGTGGAAAACCCTTTCGGTAAAAAACCACAGCACAAAGCGACATATCTTCACTATGAAAGCATAAATTACAAAGTGAGAAGACTTACCCGATTCAAACAACCTCGAATCTCACCCTTGTTACATCATTTGCAAACCCTAGAACCCTTTAAAAACCCTTTAAAATATCTTTAGAAGCCTTAACATTTTTTTTAAAGAATGACCCTAAGGACTCCTATTTATAGTTTAGGAAATCACACTTTCACACCGACTTGAAATAGTCCAGAAACCGCCTCAAATTTATGTAGTCTATGTAACCTTCGACTAATCGAACCTGTCGTTCGACTGGTCGAGAATCACGGAAATTTCAATATACTTTGTTGTTAGACTTCGAGCCAAACTTTTCCAAGGCTAGTTAAACTTTCCAAATTTAAGACATTTGTTAACAAAAATCTCCAGCATGTCTTCAATTTTCAACTGTGTAGTTTCTTGCCTCTTCTCTTATCTCTGCATCGCATCATAGATTCAATCAATGCTTCTCGTGCACACTCCGTCCTCCTTTTACGCTATCGTCGAGCCAAGAGAAATTGCACAAAACTTGAACTTCTCTGTAGGAATGACATGTCCGTCGGATTCACGCTGGTGTGAATCTTCTCCAGTGTTACGCCTCCTTCCTCAAGCACCAATCGGATAAAGTGGTGACAAACATCAATGTGTTTAGTACGAGAGTGACAAACGAAATATTTAGCTAAATTTATAGCGCTTTCATTGTCACAATTAACCGATACGACTTCCTGTTGAAGCCTCAACTGATTTATCATGCCTCTCAACCAAATAACTTCCTTAAATACTTTTGTCACTGCCATATACTCTGCTTCAGTCGTGGAAAGAGTCACCACTGACTAAAGCTTTGACAGCCAACTAATTGCGCTAGTACAAACGAGTAACTAGAAGTTCTTGAATCCACACTACCTGCATAGTTTGAATCCACATACCATACCAACTTTGTCCTTGTCTTTTCAAAAGTTAAGACGTTGTATTTTGTACCTCGAATGTATCGAAATAATTATTTCACCGCTTTCCAATGTTGCTTGTTGGGGTTTGACATATATTTGCTCACAATACCAACTACCTGTAAAATATTTGGTCTCGTACAGACCATGGCATACATTAAACTACTGACTGCATTCGAATATAGCACATGAGACATAAGCTGTTTTTCCTCATTTGATTTAGGACATTGTTCTGAGAAAAGCTTGAAGTGAGCCACGCGGGGAACGCTCACCGGCTTTCCCTGATCCATCTCATATTTGATCAACACATTTTCAATATATTCTGCCTGTGATAACCAAAGTCTGCTCCTCTTCCTGTCTTTATGAATATCTATGCCGAGAACCCTTTTTGCAGTCCCTAGATCTTTCATCTTGAATGTCCCTAATAACTAAATCTTCAGTACGTTGATTTCAGACATATCATGACTGGAGATCAACATATCATCAATATACAATACTAGAATGATGAATTTGTCATCACTCAGTGTCTCGTAATAGACACAGTGATCGTATTCACTCCAAGTAAATTTCTGACTCAATATGAAAAAATTAATTTTTTTATACCACTGCCTAGGCGACTGTTTTAGGCCGTACAACGACCTCATTAACCTGCAAACATTTTTCTCTACCCCTTTAACTTCATAGCCCTCTGGTTGCTTTATGTAGATCTGCTCTTCCAACTCCTCGTGCAGGAATGCAGTCTTGACATCCATCTATTTCAGCTCGAGATCGTACTAGGCAACCAGTGCCAACACGAATCTGATAGACACATACTTAAGCACCAGCGCGAATATCTCTGTGAAGTCGATTCCTTCTCTTTGAGCATACTCCTTCGCTACCAGCCTTGCTTTGTATCTGTCATATTTCCTTTTGAATAACCACTTGCATCTGATTGCTTTTCGGCCCACTGAAAGCTCCACTAGCTCCCATGTGTGGTTTTTGTGCAACGAGTCCATCTCATCGTCTATATTTGTCTTCCACTTTTCTACATCAGGCTCATCAAGAGCCTCCTGAATAGTAGACGGGTCTCCCTCATTTGTAATGACGGCATATGCAATATTAGAGTCGTATATGTATCTTTCCGGTAACCTACGATCACGTGATGGGTTTCTTCTCACAGATGGCTGCTCCACCTAATCTCGTACCTGTCTGTGCATCTGTCTCTGCCTGAGTATCATCTTTGTCAATCTGGACATTTACGATCAACCTTTCTTGTTCCTCTTACTCCTCCTAATCATTCTTGTGGAATAAGGAGCTTTCATCAAACCTGACGTCAAGGTTAGTGACGACCTTGTGTGTGACCTTGTCGAATAACATGTAACATTTCACACCAATACCATATCCAACAAAGATATACTTTTTGGCTTTATGGTCTACCTTATCTCTCTAAACTGACAGTACATGAAAGTAAGTCTCACACCCAAATATACGCAAATCTGAGTAGTCGATCCTATGACCACTCCATATGTAACGCCCCAAATTTCAGGGGCCGAGTAGGAACTCGGCTCCCGAATTCTCGGGTGCCACGTGTGCCCTAATGGCTTCAAATCTTAATGCATTTTTATTATTTTACAAGCAGTGGAGAGTTTAGCAAACCATGAAGCATAAGTGAATCATATAATAGTAATAAGTGTCGCTAAGTATATAGAATATCCATATCCAAATCACAAGTAAGGACGAGGAACTAGTCTCACCCATACAATGTTCCAAAATGACTAGGGCCCTGGCCTATACACTGCGATCATCCATACAACAAACTAAAAGGAACCGTCGAAGGTCTGGTAGTATGACAGCTCCTCCTCGTCATCCACGCTGGCACCATCAAGCGCATCCGGCTCCACAATCCCTGCATCTATGACAGGTTCTGGTTGATGTTTTAAAACACCGTCCCAGAGTGAGAGTGAGTAGCTAACTCAGTAGTATCATTAACAATAAGTTACACATGTGATCATACGCAGGAACAAATTTAGTGAAAGGCATACGTTCAAAGAATCCTAAGTACTCTTGTTGATGCAAATGCATGGTTCAATGATATGATGCATGCCCTCTCCAACAACAGTCCCTCAAACGACAACATCTAACGGTCGCATATGACCAACACTTCTTCAGTGCGACCTCAACTGCTAAATCACCAAAATTAAATAATGCAATGTAATGAAAAATGTTAGCAAGTTGATTAATTATGTTCATTCATCCAGCAATTTCAGGAAACCGAAATACCCTGACCGATCAAATGCCCTAATCCGATCGTGTGGCTCATTCCCAACATTAGAATCATACGAAAGTGGTTAAAACAAATAGATTTTTTACTCGCGGTCACTACGGGGTGTCTCGTCACCCCATCATAGGCTGACAACTCGGGCATAGTGTCTCTTACCACCATGCCTGGCTCACAAGACATAGTTGCTCACTAGTCAATACGAGGAGGCTCGTCACCCCAGCGTAGGCCTGCAACTCGGACACGGTGTCCCATACCACCATGCCCAGCTCATGAGTCTTATGAGCCGCAACTAATGGTTGTCATTGGGCGCAAACGGACACAAGGTGCCTTAGGTTCAAGCAGGCATGTATAAACATGGTTAACGTATAAGGATGACCAACCAGTGGGCCAATTTGTCCCTATAAGACGAAGCACGGGCTGTACGACTTAAGAGTGACATCTTGCATAGTCCAACTACAGCCGACAACTCGCAGTTTGACTAGTCAGACCAAATTTACCCGTGGGCGGGCCTAACAGAAGGGTTGCCCAACAAGGTTCTGAATTGTTGGCCGATCTCAAGAGGGCGCGACGTATAAATGTAATATATAAATAAGTAAAGGTTGATCAATGTGTAGTTGTGAGGGGAATCAGACAAGTATAATAATAATCCACATTCACTATCAGTGCACAAGACATTGTTTCGCATAATTCAGGGTATTCCTAGTTAGACATGTACATGGGTTTAGGTTTCAAGAGGACATAAAATGGAAATGAGGACTACAGCCAGCTACAGGGAGAATTGAACCTACATGTCAAGTGTGGGCAGGTAACTCACCTACTTCAAACCTATGAGAGACATGAGCAAGAATTCATCTTGCTAACTTAGTAAAGTAGGGGACATCTTAACTAGGAATTCCACAATTGTCAGCAAATCAACAATACAACCAACAATTATTACCTAGTCTACGTTACGTGGGACATGCAACCGAATTCGACTTATGAAATCAGCAACATTGGGGATAATATACATGCAATTTCACAATTGCCAAACAATTCAAACAATACATGCATCAAGGGAGTTAAAATCGGAATTCCTTTCCTAATTTAGGAAATTTTCATGCACAAGTTCAAATTCAGCAATTTCATATCATAACAGCAACATGCAAAGTAAAATTTCCACACATAATCACTAAGGTTCGCTCTAGGCATGATAACAGGTCATCTAAAGGTAATGGTCCGCACCTATCGTCAATTGGAGGTTCTTGGAGTCGCTCTAGTGGTGCCGGGTCCGTAAATTAATGTATCGGGGGCCTGTGCCAGAGGAATTGCATGTCAGGACACATGTAAGCAGCCCTAGCTTTAAAAAATGGAGGGATAAAATGGTTACCTTTGATTAACTATACTTCGCATCTATGGCGATAAGGCCACGGTTTCCGGTGAATGATGGTGGTAGGAGAGTGAAAATTTCAAATTCTCAGTTTCCTTTGCTCACAGAGCCCTCCTTTCTCTCTCACTCTCTTCTCTCTCCTCTCTTTCTCTCAGCTGCTAGAAATTGTTGTGGGAGTAAGGGAGAGAGAGGTTTAAAGGATATACCTTGCACTTTTGTCCAATTGGCCCTGGGTGCCAATTATTTCCTCAAGTGACCCTTTGGGCCCCACTTATGGCTTTCGGGGCTGCCCTAGTGACCCTCTGGCCCATCCGAGTTATGGGATGGGTGCCTCATGGTCTGATGAGGGGTTGTCCAAGGTTTGGTGGTAAACGGATGCAGGGATTGATCGCAAGGGTCTAATTTGCTATCAATGGTCACCATCTTTCGATCAAGGTTTTAGATTTGGTGAACGAGTGCAGGGAAATATCTTCAACCTACGGTGCAAATTTGAGTGAAATCCAATGGCTAAAATATATTAATTCATTGTCCTAAGTGGCGGGGCCATTTGCTTTAAAATTTTAAAATTTTGGCCAATGCTAGGGAGAGTTGCATTTTACAAGTGCTGACTGGACAGCGCATCGTCCGTTTCCAAGCATCGTCTGAGTCAATTGCTCACAATGGACCATAAGCCGAGTGAGGCCCATGGCTTCCCTAAATTTTGAATTTTTCTGCCCCTCCCCGGGTGTTGCACGACCCGTACAGACAGTCGCCAAGTACAAATGGGCAGACTGACTCTACGGCCCGCGTTTGACCCGAACATATTCAGAGTCGATCACATTAGCGGCTTAATCTGTTTTATTTTATTGGTTGTGAGCCCAACACGTGCGATCGAATCTTACGGTCCTGCGGCAATTCACACGTGGACGCCTTGGGACACTGTTTTGATTGGACCGAGTGTTACAATCTATCCCCCCCCCTTATAAATAAATTTCGTCCTCGAAATTTGCACATGTTCGTACTACTTGAGCAGGTTTGGATAGTGCTTGCGGATCTCGGCCTGTCTCCCAGGTGGCTTCCTCTTCACCGTGGTGCATCCACAACACTTTTACTAGTGGGATCACCTTGTTTCGCAACACCTGCTCCTTTTTGTCCAAAATCTGAGTGGGTCGGAGGATATAAGTGGCATTTTCCTTAAGCTCCACATGCTCCCATCAGATGACGTGGGTGGGGTTGGGGACGTATTTCTTCAACATGGACACGTGGAATACATTGTGTGCCCCGACATGTGGAGTGGGTAAGGCTAGGCGATACGCGACAGGGCCTATGCGATTGAGGATTTGGAAAGGTCCAATGTACTGTGGAGCGAGCTTCCCTTTCTTGCCAAAATGTAGGACCCCTTTCATTGGCGAAATCTTTAGGAACACGTGGTCCCCTACTTCGAATTCTAGGTCCCTTCGTCTTGTATCCACGTAGCTCTTCTGCCTATTTTGGACTACTAAGAGACGGCGCCTAATAATTTCAATCTTCTCGATGGTTGTCCGCACCAAGTCGGGCCCTATTAAGCTCTTCTCCCAATCTCTGCCCAACTATGTGGAGCTCGACATGGGCGCCCATATAAAGCTTCATAAGGTGTCATGTCGATGCTAGCTTGGTAGCTGTTATTGTAAGCGAACTCGGCATAGGTAAGGCGATCATCCCAACTGTCTAGAAAATCCAGTGCACATGCTTGTAGCATATCCTCCAATATCTGATTTACCCGTTCTGTCTGCCCGTCTGTTTGTAGGTGGAAAGTGGTGCTAAACTTCAGCTTCACCCCCATTGCCTCATGTATTCGAGTCCAGAACAATGAAGTGAATCGAGTATCTCGTTCCAACACGATCTCTAAAGGAACGTCATGGAGCTGTATTATTTCCTTAATGTATAATCTGGCCAAGTCCTTAGCCAAGTTAGAAGCTTGGATCTGAAGGAAATGAGCCGATTTTGTCAAACGGTCTACGATCACCCAGATTGAATCGTGTCCTTTCCTCGTCTTGGGCAAGTAAAAAATGAAGTCCATAGATATAAAGTCTCATTTTCATTCAGCAATTGGCATGGGCTGCAAGAGACCTAGTGGTCGGCGATGCTCAGCTTTGACTTATTGGTAGGTGAGGCATCAAGACACATAGTCAGCTATCTCCCTTTTCATATTGTCCCACCAATAATTTCGCTTAAGGTCCCGGCATATTTTGGTGCTCCCTGGATGCATTGCTAGTTTGGAGTTGTGGGCGGCACTTAGTGCCTCTTCCTTCAGTCCGGGATGGTTTGGGACACAAAGGTGACCCCAGAATCGTAGGCCTCCATCGGAGTCAACTCTCCATTCGGATTCACTCCAGTCTCCTGCCTTCCTCTCATTCTCTTTAACAATTCATCTCCCCCTTGGGCTTCGATGATCTGGCTATCAACCAACAGCTGAGCATGGACGTGGGCTATGACCTCGTACGGTTCTTCCATCGTCAACTTCATATCAAAATCTCGTACGAACTCCACCATGCTCCACTCTTCTATCGTCAATGGGGTTGCAAATTCTAGCATCCTTTTTTGGCTTAAGGCATCTGCCACTAAGTTGACCTTGCCTGGATAATAGGAAACTTCAAATTTGAAATCTTTCAACGCCTCTATCCAGCGATGTTACCTCATATTCAAATCTCTCTGGGTAAAAATGTTTTTGAGACTCTTGTGATTGCAGAAGAGCTCAAATTCTTCCCCGTAGAGATAATGCCTCCATAGCTTCAAGGCAAAAATAACTGCCGCCAACTCGAGGTCGTGAGTGGGATAATTTTCTTCATGCTTCCTCAATTGTCAAGAGGCGTATGCGATGACCTTGTCCCTTTGCATAAGTACGCAACCCAATCCCACTCGGGATGCATCTGTATAGATGGTGTACTTGACTCTTTGCTCAGGTAAAACAAGCACCGGAGCTGATGTCAACTTATCCTTCAGTTCTCGAAAAGCTACTTCCACCCTCTTATTCTAGGAGAACTTGATGTCCTTTCGAGTGAGCTTGGACAAAGGTCGGGCTATTTTTGAGAAATCCTTAATGAATCAGCAGTAATATCTCGTCAATCCAAGGAAACTTCTGGCCTCAGTAACCGAGCCCGATTGCTTCCAATCTTATACTGCTACCACTTTGGCTAGGTCCACGGAGATGCCTTCCTTGGACACCACATGTCCCAAGAATTTGACTTCTTCTTTTCAAAAGTCGCACTTTCGAAATTGAACAAACAATTGATTTTTCTTGAGCATCTCAAGGACCGCTTGTAGGTGTTCTTCATGCTCCCTACGACTCTTCGAGTATACCAGTATATCATCAATGAACACGATGACGAATTGATACAAGAAGGGTCTGAAGACTCTATTCATAAGGTCCATGAATACGGCTGGCGCGTTTGTGAGTCCGAAGGGCATGACTAGGAACTCATAATGTCCAAAGCTGTTCTTGAAAACCGTTTTCGGTACGTCCTCCTTTCTAACTCATAGCTAATGGTACCCAGATTGCAAGTTGATCTTCGAGAAGTACTGGGCACCTCTCAGTTGATCGAACAGATCATCAATCCTAGGCAGCGGGTATTTGTTCCTCATGGTGACTTGGTTTAGCCTTCTATAGTCAATACACAACCGCAAGGTGCTGTCTTTCTTCTTCACAAACAAGACTGGGGCTCCCCAAGGTGAAACGCAAACGCTAGGTCCGATGAAGCTCGAATCTACCAAGTCATCAATTTGGATTCTAATTTCCTCTATTTCACACGGGAGCATACGATAGGTCCAAAGGGAGATGGGTGTGGTGCCCGGCACCAAATTTATGGTGAAGTCAATCTCCCTTCGGGGAGGGAGTCCTGGTATGTGTTTGAACACATCGACGTAGTCCCGAACGACGGGTGCGCGCGTTAGCGAGAGTTCGTCGTAGTCTTTTTCTAATGAAGCATAACACAAGACTCGTTGTGGATAGCTGACCTAGACTGGGAATGTAGAGGACGAGTCATCGTCTTCGTGGATTGTCACCGCCCGATTTTCGCAATCAATCTCAGCTCTTATTGCGGAGAGCCAATTCATGCCCAAGATAACATCGTAGTGAAAGACCTTTGTAACTATGAGATCCACATGTGCCCTCTTACCCCCCAAGTCAATGAGGCAACCTCGGCACACTGATGTAGCTTCCGAGAAAGTCCCAGCTGTCGCTATAATTCTCACTCTCGACATGGGAGTGGTGGGTAGCCCTAGATGCTTGACAGTTGTGCATGATATTAGCGACATAGTGGACCCAGTGTCCATTAGAAGAAAAATAGAGGTACCGGAGATGTGGATCGTCACTTCGAATGCTGAGGGCATGGGTGTGGCTGCATTCGCGCCTTCTGCCGCCAGTGCATGAACTCAGGCTTGCTGTGGCAGGTTGGGCTGGTGCATAGGTTGTTATGGCGGCCTATTCTGAGGTGTCGACGGCCTGCGGAACTGTTGGGCCAGACCTATGGCTTGTTGAGGGGGAGCTGGCAAGGCTTGTTGGGGTGGTCAGTTGATGCGCTGAGGGGGAGCGTAGCCGTGGTCCCTCATCCGAGAAAAGCAGTAAGCCTCCGAATGGCCCACCTTCTTGCAGAACTCGCAAGTTCGATCAAGTCGGGCATAAGTGAGTGCAGGAGCTGCATATCGGGGAGACGAGCTTGGGCGCAGTTTCTTCCCCGCGAATGAAAAAGACTATCCCCCTGCCCTGCCTCGAGAGTCTAGTTGAAGGCAAGCTCGCGAGACCCGCTCTCCATCCTGCTCAGACTGCAGGGACATTTCCACTAATTCGGCATATGTACAGATGTTCGCACAACACATTTTGGTGCGAATGCTGGCCCTTAGGCCTTCGGCGAAACGTCTCATTCAAGTCTCCTCATCGACAATGATTCGGGGGGCGTAGCGTGACAATTCGGTAAATCGGTTTTCGTATTCGGCTACCGTCATCCCTCCTTGTCGGAGGTGGCGCAAGAACTCATTCTCCTTCTCATTTATATAGGTTTGTGGGAAGTACTTTTGGAAGAAACGAGCTTCGAATTCTTCCCACGTCCAGACGAAGTTGGCAGGGACGGCTCTAAGCACACTCTCCCACCATAGATCGATCTCCTCAAATAGGCAGGAGATCAACTCCACTTGCTCAGCCTCGGTGCAGTGGAGGGACCGAATCGCCTTAGTGACCCGATTTAGCCAAAACTCAGCCTCCTGGGACCATGTGTGCCGGCGAAGGTGGGCGGTCTGAGTCTCTGAAACCGCTCAAATAGACTGTACGAAGAGGCAGTCGTCCCGGGTTACTCTGGTGGGTGTATGTTCATGTGGTGGGTCATGGTTCCCACTAGAGTATTCAGGGTTTGTTATTGTTGTTGCTGCTGCATAACGAGCAGCATTCGCTCCATAGTGCCCGCGGTTGGGGCTGCCCTTGTATGCGGAAGTTACGCCTTGAGTTGGTGGCACTTCGGGAATGTGGTCCGGGACGACATTTCCCACATTAGGCTAATCAGCTGCCCCCTGGCAGCCCTGTTGCTCATTTAGAGAAGTGCGGTCTCTCTCATCCATTCCGCCAAGAGATAGGCAGACCAGACGGCCGTCACCCTGACGCCTCATTTCCTGAAAGGTATTCTCGTAAAGTGTAGTATAATTGAATCTACGAACACAACATTCAAACACATACGCATCTCAATAGTAATATCATACAAGTACTAATGACTACCATTAACATTTCAAACATTATGGAAATTTAGGCATACTCCAAGCATTTCATTAAGGTAAAATTGACAATGATACATAGGTTGATGCATTACATGCACAGAGACAGGAAATGCAAGAGTCGCCAGTAGATGGAAAAACTTAAGGAAACTATGACCTAAACAATCAGAATAATCCTATATAGTACTAACAACCTAGGAAACTAGCTCCTACACTATGCTACTAATCTTCCGAGTCTGATGAAGGAGGGGGTGATCCCTCTTTCTGTACACAGCATAGTATTGTTTTCATAGTGCGGGACAACTTCTTAAGCCTCCTTTCCAAGTTCCTCTGGTTCTCTTCTATTTTGGCCATGTGGGCATCGAGCGCGACCAAGCCCTTACGCTCGCTTCTTGTGACAGGTGGCTCCTTGTCAGTGCCCTGGATCTCTTCTTCTCCTTCTCCTTCTCCTTCGTCCTCTTCTTCATCTTCACTTTCCTCTTCTGCTTTGTCTTTGAACTCTTTGATGCGGGCCATACGCTGCTTGGGGCCCATTTCCATGTGATTCAGAGTTTCTTCGTCGATCATTTTGATCGGGGTGGGGAGTTCTTCGGGCTGCCTGTACCCGTAGTTATGAGCAATCTTGCATATTAACCGGCCAAATGGAAGCGCTAGTTTCTCACGAGTAGCCAGCGCAGCCTTCGCAATTTGAGTCAACACAAGCGTGGGCAGGCAAACCTTCTCTCCCTGTCCCACTTGGTAGAGGAAGTCTACCATTAACCTAAAGAACTCCGTGCGGTTACTGGCCCTTGGATATATGATGTAAGTTCAAATGTGGTGGAGTAGGCGGTAGTCGAGGGTCAAATCTGACGACTTGATGCTGCTTCCTCTCCTCCACTCAACAAGCTGGCCACACAAGTGGTGCGTATGGCGGTCCCTTTGCCGCTTTTCCGACAAATTATCCTCGTGGGCTTGCACATTCCTGCACTCCACTCCGAGGATTCAAGCGATAACATCCACACCAATGTGGGCCTCTTGCCTACCGAGGCCAATACTGAATCTGAGTGGCTCGAGAGTGGGCTTCTGCATGTGTGCATAGAAGGTTTGTACTAGACCCTCATTGGCCCGATACTTCCCTTCAAACATTGGACCCCAACTATTCTCGAGGAGGTGGTCGAGCAACTAATGCTTGCCGAATAGTTTTTCATCCACATGCACCTCAAAAACAATCTTTCGACTTTTAAACCTACCGAACTCGATGCCCGGCGGTGCCATTCATGTGGGCGGAGCTAGGGGGTTGAAATCTCGCTTCGACCTCCGCTCATGGCTTGGCGCCGCACCACTATCTTGCTTCTTCTTGGACTTCGTCTCGCGGCTCGGCCCTGCTTGATCGGGGCTGCCCGCTTCTTCCCCATAAGAGACAAAAGCATGAAAATGGAGAAGAGTGATGATATTACCTCGAAAAGGGCCATGGAGATGGATTTCCACTTCCTTGTGCAAGGATGGAGCAAGGAATGGAAGTTTCTTAAAGAAAAGAGCTCTAGTTGATGGGTTTTGAGGAAATGAGGTGTGTGGGCCCTTGAGAGAGAAGTTTTAACTCAAATGGGGTAGGAATGGATAGTCTTTGATTGTTGTTGGGATGGGTAGAGGTTTTGAAGATTGAAATGGGTTGGAAGGAGGGTTTGAGATTTAGGGAATGGATTTTGGGAGCTTGAGAAGAGAATGGGGTAGGGATTTGAGAGTTAAAAAGGGGTAGAGTGAATAGGAATGGCCCTAAGGAGAAGCCCTTAGGGCTTTTTAAGTGTTTTAGAGAGCAAAGAAGGGGTCCCCACACGAGGAAGGGTCCCACCCGCTGGAATGGTCGGTTGTGGCCCCGCCATCCACTGTCTATATCGGTGGCGGCCCGCCGATCCGGCGGTGTCCCCACCACCTGCTGATGGGTTTGGAGGTGGCCCACCACCCCTTGACTGCTTTCTTGGTCCGTGGGGTCATGGCGACCCCTTTGGCGCGTCAGTTAGGCTAGCCGATGGTCGGGCACGTATATCGTGTCTTAAAGGATTGATTTTTTGTGTTGGTGGTGATCTCTTGGGTCTAAAAGACCATCAGTTTGATGGCTCTGGTAGGCCCAGAGTCTCTCAGACTCGAGGTAGAGATGCCTTAGCCCACCAAAACCGAAACCAAAGCATATCCTACATCGGATCGGACTATCGGACGTGCAATGCATGTGTTTGGGACAACGCAAGTTACTCTAGCAGCTTGACTCCTCTACATTGGATCGTATTGTCTCCAATCTTCGAATTCCCAATTACAAGTGATTTAGATCACTTCTTATGGCATAAGTCCCTTCTATACATGAACCCTATGCTAAGATTTCAATGTTCAGATTTGTCGAATGGCTTGGTCCTAGAGTCCTTTAATGTCGCTAAGTTCAATCGCTCCATCCTAAGTCGATAAGGCATTATGATAGACCCATTGCCCAAGGCCCAACTTAACCCCGAACCATGGTTTGATACTAAGTTGTAACACCCCAAATTTCAAGGGCCGAGTAGGAACTAGACTCCTGAATTCCCGGGTGCCACCTGTGTCCTAGTGGGCTTCAGATCTTAATGCATTTTGATTATTTTATAAGCAGTGGGGAGTTTAGCAAACCATGAAGCATAAGTGAATCATAGAATAGTAATAAGTACCGCTAAGTATATAGAATATCCATATCCAAATCACAAGTAAGGACAAGGAATTAGTCCCACCCATACAATATCCCAAAATGACTAGGGCCCTGGCCCATACCCTGCGATCATCCATACAACAAACTAAAAGGAACCGCTGAAGGTCTAGTAGTATGACAACTCCTCGTCATCTACACTGGCACCATCAAGCGTATCCAGCTCCACAATCCTTGCATCTATGACAGGTTCTGATTGGTATTTTAAAACACCGTCCCAGAGTGGGAGTTAGTAACTAACTCAATGGTACCATTAACAATAAGTTACACATGCTATCATACGCAGGAACAAATTTAGTGAAAGGCATACATTCAAAGAATCCTAAGTACTCTTGTTAATGCAAATGCATGGTTTAATGACATGATGCATGCCCTCTCCAACAACACTCCCTCGAGCGACAACATCTAACGATCGTGAATGACCAACACTCCCTCAGTGCGACCTTGACTACGGAATCGCCAAAATTAAATAATGCAATGTAATGGAAAATGTTAGCCAAGTTAATTAATTATGTCCATTCATCCAACAATTTGGAGAAACTGAGATATCCTGACAGATCGATACCCTAATCCGATCACGTGGCTCTGGTGGTCGTGGCCAAATGACTTTCGCGATCCTTGGCCCATTTGGATTCGTCATTCTCAACATTAGAATCATACGAAGGTGGTTAAGACAAATTGAGTCTTTGCTCGCGGTCACTACGGGGAGGCTCGTCACCCCAACGTGGGCTGACAACTCGGGCATAGTGTCTCATACCATCATGCCCAGCTCACGAGATAGTTGTTTACTAGTCACTACAGGGAGGCTCGTCACCCGAGCATAAGCAAACAGCTCGGACATGGTGTCCCATACCACCATGCCCAGCTCATGAGTCTTATGGGCCGCAACTAATGGTTGTCCGTGGGCGCAAACGAACACAAGGTACCTCAGGTTCAAGTAGGCATGTACAAACATGGTTAACATACAAGGATGACCAACTAGTGGGTCAATTTATCCCCACGAGACGAACCACGAGCTATACGGCTTGAGAGCGATGTCTCACATAGTCCAACTACAGCCGATAACTCGCAATTTAACTAGTCGGGCCAAATTTACCCGTGAGCGAGCCTAACAGAAGGGCTGCCCAAGAAAGTTCTGAATTGTTAGTCGATCCCAAGAGGGTGCAGCGTATAAATGCAATACAAATAAGTACAGGTCAATCTACTTGTAGTTGAGAGGGGAATTAGACAAGTATAATAATAATCCGCATTCATTATCAGTGCACAAGACATCGTTTCGCATAATTCAGGGTATTCCTCGTTAGACATGTACATGGGTCTAGGTTTTAAGAGAACATAAAATAGGAATGACCACTATAACTAGCTACAGGGAGAATTGAACCTACATGGTGAAGTGTGGGCAGGTAATTCACCCACTTCAAACCTATGAGAGATATGTGCAAGAATTTAGCTTGCTAACTTAGTAAAGTTGGGGACATCTTAACTAGGAATTCCACCGGGTGGCGGACTCCTGGAGTTTCAAATCAACAATACATACCAACAACGTATTACCTGGGGTCTGTGGCACATGTGGGGCGTAGGGCATGTGTAAAAAAAAAAAAAAAAAAAAAAAAAAAAAAAAAAAAAAAAAAAAAACTAGGAATTCCATAATTGTCGTATTACTTACGTAGGGCATGAAATCAAATCAAAGCAACATTTGGGATAATATACATGCAATTTCACAATTGCCAAACAATTCAAACAATATATGCATCAAGGGAGTTAAAATCGGAATTCCTTTCCCAATTTCGGGAAATTTCATGCACAAGTTCAAATTCAGCAATTTCATATCATAACAGCAACATGTAAAGCAAAATTTCCACACATAATCACTAGGGTTCGCTCTAGGCATGATAACAAACCACCTAGAGGTAATGGTCTGCACCTATTGTCGATTGGAGGTTCTTGAAGTCGCTCTAGCGACGCCGGGTCTGTAAATTAACGTGTCGGGGCCCTGTGCCAGAGGAATTGCATGTCAGGACACATGCAAGCGGCCCTAGCTAAGAAAATGGAGGGATAGAATGGTTACCTTTGATCAGCTACACTTCGCCTCTACAGCGGTAGGGCCGCGGTTTCCAACGAATGATAGTGGTAGGAGAGTGGAAGTTTCAAATTCCCAACTCTCTCTCTCTCTCTCTCTCTCTCTCTCTCTCTCTCTCTCTCTCTTCTATCTCCTCTTTCTCTTAGCTACTGGAAATTGTTGTGGGAGTGAGGGAGAGAGAGGTTTAAAGGGTTATATACCCTGCACTTTTGTCCAATTGGCCCTGCGTGCCAATTATTTCCTCAAGTGACCCTTTAGGGCCCACTTATAGCTTTTGGGGCTGCCCTAGTGACCCCCTAGCCCATCCAAGTTATGGGATGGGTGCCTCATGGTCTGATGAGGGGTTGTCCAAGGTTTGGTGGTAAACGGATGTGGGGATTGATCGCAAGGGTCCGATTTGCAATCAACGGTTACTGTCCTTCGATCAAGGGTCAAATTTGGTGGACGAGTGCAGAGAAATATCTTCAACCTACAGTGTAAATTTGAATGAAATCTGATGGCTGAAATGTCCTAATTTATCGTCCTAAGTGGCGGGACCATTTGTTTTAAAATTTCATGTTTTTGGCCAATGCTGGGGAGAGTTGCATTTTACAAGTGCCGACTGAACGGCACGAATCGTCCATTTCCAGGCATCGTCTGAGTCCATCGCTCACGATGGACCACAAGCCGAGTGAGGCCCATGGCTTCCCAAAATTTTAGATTTTTCTTCCCCTCCCCGGGCGTTGCACGGCCTGTACAGACAGTCGCCAATTACAAATAGGCAGACCAGCTCTATGGCCCGCATTCGACCCAAACATATTCAGACTCGATCGCATTAGCGGCTTAATCCGTTTTATTTTATTGGTGGTGAGCCCCGCACGTGCGATCGAATCATGCGGTCCTGCGACAATTCACACGTGGACGCCTCAAGACAGTTCTAATTAGAGCAGGTGTTACACCATACTTCCTCTGGGATTTTACATTCGATTGCGGTTGATGGGAATCAGTTCACCAAGTAGCAAGTCATGTTAACGACCTCAGTCCGTAAGTCATTGCCCAATGCAGCATTACTTAACATGCATCGGGCCCTTTCCAAGAGAATCTGATTCATCCGCTCAGCCACACCATTTTTTTCGGGCGTTAGTGCACTGTGTTGTGCCTAATGACCCTTCATCCTTACAATATTCATTAAATTCAGCGACAGTAAATTCTCTACCATTGTCAGTCTTTAAAACCTTTATTTCTCGCCTTGCATGTTTTTCCACCATTGTCTTCCATTGTTTGAATATGGTGAAAACTTCGGATTTACATTTCATGAAATAAACTCAAACTTTTCGGGAGTAGTCGTCAACGAATGAAATAAACAATGACGACTCCCCAATGGAAACCTCTGGTGATGACCCCCATACGTCAGAGTGCACATAATCAAGCACTCCCTAACATATATGTTTCTCAGATTTAAAAGATAATATATATTGTTTACAATATATACAATGCTCGCATATATCTAAATCAGAATTTTTTAAAGCTAGAATCAAACAACGATCAGATAGTACCTTCATGCCCCACTTGCTCATGTGGCCCAGACGACATGCCACATACGTACGGAAGTTAAATCTACAACAGTTGCTACCGCTCCACCTGCTGAAGTGCTTCCAATCAACCTATAAAGATTTTCGTGCCTTTGCGCTCTCATAACCACGAGTGCCCCATTTGAAACTTTAAGGACACCATTAAGACTGGTGAACTTGCACCCTATAGCCCCGAGTGCACTGAGATAAATCAGACTTTTCTTTATATTAAGAACCTGCCTGAAATCAATCAAGGTACTCTCCATTCCATCAAACATCTTGATACTCACCGTACCAATAGCCACAATATTACAAGCATTGTCATTGCCCATAAAGATTTGTCCACCATCGCATTTACTGTAACTAGTGAACCAACTTCGATGAGGGGTCATGTGATATGATGATCCTGTGTTAAGGATCCACTCATCTCTAAAATTGTCATGCAAGTGTCCAATCATAGATACAGACAGAACATCACCTCCACTTGTTTCTTCATCAGATGTGACAACATTAGCCTCCTTGAAAGAAGCCTCTGAGTTTTCTTTCTTTGCTCTAGGATTTGTACAATCCTTCTTCATGTGTCCAGTCATCCCACAGTTCCAGCACTTTAATTTGTCTTTGCCATTGCCCTTTGATTTGGATTTAGGTCTTGAAGATCCTGTACCTTGCTCAAAATTTCTACCTCTTGTAATCAGTGCATTGGAAGATGTCCCTATGCCGTTGTTTAGCTTTCTTATGGTCTTCCCTTGAAGGGCTGAAATAACGGTGTCAACACTTAGTTTTATTTGCAGTGCATATCGTGTCCCTAAATGACTTTTACGATGCTGAAAGAAAATTCAACAATATACATGCTTGTTTCTCATCTTTGATCACTTCCTCCACATCCAATAGTTAGTAGACCAATTTATTAAAGTTGCAGATGTGTGCCTCCAGATATCCACCCTCTGCCATCTTGAAGGTATACCACTGTAGCTTCAAGTGTCGCCGATTTTCAGAGGATTTTTTCGCATAGATTTCCTCTAACTTCGCCCATAAACTAGCCACAAATTTCTCCCTCAAAATATTGTAGAGAACCTTATCCGTGAGACATAAACGGATGGAAGCTAAAGCATTCATGTCAGTATTCCAGTCTTCGTCATTCATAGTCGATTTTCGCTCCTTAAGAGCCTTAAATTCATCTTGCTTGATTAATAGACTAATCATCTTGATCTTCCATAACTCAAAATTATTTTTACCTGAGTACTTCTCAATATTAAACTTGGCGTTTCCCATTGATGTTAATTCTGCAGATCCAGATCTATGCCCCAACGATAGCTCTGATACCACTTGTCGGGGACTTGTACCGCGGAATCACACAGAGATGGATCTAGGATAGCAATCCAAGTGCACCAAGCAAACACAAGAGAAAACAAAGATTTAACGTGGAAAACCCTTTCGGGAAAAAACCACAGCACAAAGCAACAAATCTTCACTATGAAAGCATAAATTACATAGAGAGAGGACTTACCCAATTCGAACAAACTCAAATCTCACCCTTGTTACACCCTTTGCAAACCCTAGAACCCTTTAGAAACCCTTTGAAATACCTTTAGAAGCCTTAGCATTTTTTTTAGAATAGCCCTAGGGACTCTTATTTATAGTTTAGGAAACCCCACTTTCGCACCGACTTGAAATAGTCCAGAAACCGCCTTAAATTTAAGCAGTCTGCGTAACCTTCGACTAATCGAGTCAGAGCTTCGACCAGTCGAAGGGACCTTTGACTAGTTGAGCCTGTCCTTCAACTAGTCAAGGATCATGGAAATTCCAATATACTTTGTTGCTGGACTTCGAGACGAACTTTTTTAGGGCTAGTCGAACTTTCTAGATTTAAGACATCTATTAACAACAGTAATGAATTTCTGATTTTATATTAAGACAACCTACATTTCGTAACTTTGTCATCATCCACTCCATCTTTATAATGTGGTCCTTAATGGAGCATCCAACAAGCATCCTATATGCACCAAATTCCATTTACATCATCCTAATCTTGGTATGTAATTTTTTTGCATAAGGCTCAATCACATCATCCCACATTCTTTATTAGTCTCATGGATTTCTTACGTAGAAATCAAATCTTAATAGATAAAAGTTAAGAAGGATATTTCTAGTTGTTCTATTATGTTTCTTCTATTTCTTGTATTTCTTCTACACAATTTTGATGCTACTTATTGGAATATCCTCATTTTCTATCTCCAGCTCTCATAACGAATTTTAACATGTACAACACATTTTCTTTGTCCAATAAGATCTTAACAAATTTGCACAGTCATAATAAGGAAATTCGATCAAATTTCTCTCCTTTTAATAGATCGATCATAATTGATTTGAACGTCATTTCTTATCACTGCATCAGTTGAAAGAGGATCTTCCATTAATCAATCAAGAAATACATTCCTGACACTTAATTTTAATATATTCATGTGCAATCATCATCGGTGGTCCAAAAGGTCATAACTAGCATCACACAAATCAATTGATATAAGGGTAACACAATCATTGTCAGTCTAGTCTAAAAGTTTCACTGACCCAATTAAGCATAATAGAAAAACCAAAGTTGAAAGGACAATAAAGGGATCCCCACATGGCGAGTTAGGTGATACCCACAATAAATATGTCACACATAATAAATCGTAGCAGCTTCACAATATACTAATGTAACACCACAGTAGGCTTGTATGTTGCAATGACACTTGCATAACACGATAAATATGAATATGGCATCCGTTGAATGTTACCATGCGATACAAACTTTTTACACATGAAAAGGTGCATTGGCAACCCACTGTCATTTTCTTTTGTCAAAATCATATTGATCATCATTCTGATACCATTTATTGGGCGCATGATAACAACGTGACATGTTATATTCTAGATTATTATTATAAATCGAATGACACAATTACACAACCGAACCAGGGAACCGAAACAAGGAACTCAATGGCCTGTTAAAATCAACCATATGCAGGAAGACAAGCCGACAAGCCATTTCACCTCCTTGATCCGACAGTGAAGATAGTATGCCGATGACACAGTTTTGGTTAAACGCAAGTGAAATAAAAGGAACAAGTGTGAGTCCACTAAATGAATGTGTGAGTGCACAGCCCACTACACGAAGGTGCAAGTACACTACTCAGGCAGGGAGGCTGAGGCAAAAGGTGGAGTATGCATTGCGCAGTCCAAAGAGGGGGTGCAAGGCATCAAAGCGGAATGGACATTACGCAGTCTTAGGAGAGGGGCAAGAGGCTTGAGGAAGAGGCACATTTTGCACAGTCTAAAGCACATAAGAACTAGGGAAGAGAGAGAGTAGATGGTGTGTGTGTGTGTGTGTGTGTGTGTGTGTGAGAGAGAGAGAGGGGGAGGGGGGGGGGGGGGGGGGAGGGCCACTACCTCTCTCCCCATACAATCCCCTCTCTCAACACATGTAGGGGCAAGTGGCCCCCACTAGGGGTTGCCACCTAGCCCCACTACCAACACAGAGATGAAGAGAACCCACATGATGTGAGATTTGAACCCAGGTGTGGTGTCCCATAACATTTGTTCATTCTAAATGCACGTGTGATATTGTATAAATGGAAAATGATAACGCGGTGTTAAAACTACCACAATTGTGATGATGTTGATCTCAATCCAAAATATGTAACAAACCGTAAAAATAGATGGTAATCATGGCATTCTTGGACTTACATGTAAAACTAATTCTCCTTTTAGGTCCTCAACAACTATGTTCATGGTGGTGGCAACGTCCCCCATGCGAAAGAGATGAAGAGAACCAACCTAATGTGAAATCTGGACTCACAGGTGAGTGACATTCCACAACATTTGTTATGTTCATTTTACATGCATGTGTGAAATTCTACATATCGGAAATTATCATATATTTTCAACAATGTGACAAGTGTGGTGGTGCCAAGTTCAAGGGGGTCACTTGGAATCACATCTATCATATCTAGACAATTAGTCAAGTCTAGAAAACATTTCATGGGCCATTGTGAGAGTCAATTGAACAATTTTAACATCCGATCAATAACCTATAAAATGGACAATCAAAATCATTTTGTAAAAAGTAGGTCCAATCAACATTTTGATACTTCTATTCAATAGGTCCCATCATGGATCACTTATTCTCGGAACGCGTTACTTTTATGAGGCCATACTAAGTACTAACCATCCCATCAAATGGCTTTGAAATTGAATGGCTAAAAAATTATTTTAAAAAGAAGAAGACCATCTTATGGATGGATTTGATTATCTTAACAGTCTTATATTTCAAGGCTGCCCATGAAATGTATGTTGGACCTAACGGATGATCCGAATCTAGTGATTGGAGCATCCAAGTGTCCTGATTAAACTCTATGACACTAAGGGCTCATTTCCCTGTCTTATTTACTTCTAATAATCATGTTGTCTTCTGATATCAATGAAAGATTACTTGATCCAAGCCTCTCCTCACCTTAGTTTCGTGTGTACATGTTAACCTTTAGACAAATTTTATTGCAAGGTGGCGACACTAGCACAAGTGGAAACAATCAAAGTGGAGGAAGCCGCAACAACCATGAACACCCATTACCACCTAATTATATCACCTGCTATGATTTCTTTGAGCTCGCACTGGTGCTCCTGCAAGTTTTGGGATTAGGTTAGTACTCTTTACCAAGCAATTAAAAAAATCATATCTTTGAAGAAGTGTTATTTTATTTCATTTTTTGTATACCAGTGTTATTTCATTTCATTTTTTGCATACCCAGTGTAAAAAGAGAGCTTGAAATAGACAAAATAAATGCAAATTCATGAAAGTAAACAAGAGAATTAAATTCTTGTATCTCACATCCCCCATTGGGGTGATATATGTTGAAGTTCAATGGAGTACGTGTTCACCCTTCTGGTCCATCCGATATATAGCTGACCTCTTGGATTCCTATAGTGAAAGTTCAAAAACTTGGAAATTGACCAGATGCAGTGTCCAACTGAGTCAAGTTGACTCGAGTACATGAGTGAGTTTTCTCTTACCAAAGACTTCGGCCATCTAAAAGAACTGATATGGTTATGGATACTATAGGTTTTTCAAGATTCCAGGATCTATCCCACCACATAACTTCACAATCCATGTTGTTGGAAATCGGGTTTATTAATTGATCTAGCAAAACCAACCTTGATTTTCAATAATCTCACATAGGGGTCCTGATGCAAGAAGATGATGCGCCCAAGAGAGAAGTGGAGAGAAGAAGAGGCCAATAAGAATGGGTTGATAGAATGTAGGGGTTGGTTCCCACCATCGGATGTGTGCATGTGATGATATGATCAATTTGGGCCATTCGCTACGTAACACACATGTTTCATGCGATATTCCAAAAATTGTTGTAGTTCACTCATCAAACGAACCATACATGCATTCGAATTGGACCATCTGACTTTTTTTCTAACCTTCTACTTTATAAAACAAGCGTAACCTGCGTAGACCAATATTTTTCTTAACGATGTACACTACTTATGAATGTCCCAGGTCTCTAGCACCGGGGCCATCCAATGGTAGGAACCAGGCCCCGGTAGCTGTATGTTGGCCCCACATTCTATCAAAGTCCTAAGAAGAAGTGATCTTCTTATGACTATAACTTTGCTAAACCACCAGTAGCACGATTCCATGATAACTCAGGCTAGGATAACTTGCAAAGACCCATCACAAACCAAAACTGAACATATGATAACTGCAAAAGACGCCAACTAAATTAATCTAAGGTAAACACAAAGCAAAAGTAGTTGATATGCAGTGACTGTGCATATGAGACCCACAAAATGGAGCCGAAACAGTCAAGTGGTCCAGTGATTCATAATTCAACAACCATTGGAAGGAAAGAAAATCTTTACTCCTCAAATCCAACAGTGTAGTTGGAAACTAGAATGGAAGATTTCCTTTGATCAATGATAGTAAGGGAATAAGTCGACACACTTTTTCTCCTCTTTTACTCTCTCTCGAATCATATGTGGAGGTTTTCCTCTTGTTTTAAGAGTTCAAAAAGAATCCTTCTCCTCTGTTTATAAGATGAGGGAGAGAAGAAGGATAAGGAAGCTTTGCAAAGAGGAAAGATTGAGAAGAAAATCTTACAGAAGAAAAGGAATCCTTCTCATTTGTACAATCCCCCCAGGAGAAGGGATGCCACACGGATAATGTGGGGTCCACCACTTAGGATCTCACAAATACGCCCCATAATGGGCCAAAATGTGCTCAAGCAAGTGATAATAGATTAAGTTTTAATATATGGACTAATCAGCGTAGAGAAAAGGTCAAGTCCAATGCCACAATTGGGTTGTTTCAATTTGATGGAAGGAGCAATCAATCTAGACATGATGCCAAAAGTGGTTTGGATATCAGAGTCTTGAACCTGGCTATGTTGTTCAACAAGAATTGGGTTTCCCAACAATTTTTTGTGTTTGTTTGGGGTGGGTAGCCTTGGGGCTGGCTTGTATATTGTATTTTCTTTTTTCTTTTTTCTTTTTTCTTTTTGTTGCCTTTGGCATTAATAAATTGCATCATCTTTCCAAAAAAATATCAAAGATCGTCAATACTTAATGTTTAAATAATCTATCTCGATCACTCTCTCATATTTAAAGAGTCCTCAGTCTCCTTCAAATGGAATACGAAGGATTCTTATGAGGTTGGCAACAAGTTATTATTCTTGGAAGTCCAACTATAGATAATTATATTAATACAACAAAGAAACTACACCATGTATTTAAAATGAAGAGCTAAAATGACTAAAAGTAAATATTACGTCTTAAGACCATCAATCGTTTGTTGAGAGGAACTCCATAGTACAAGGAACCCAGATATCATCATCCAACAACTTAACTTGATGGATCGAAAGTAAGTGTCAAATCGGAAGAGAATGAGCCTACATGATTTTTAAAAAAAATGTGCTACCACTTGGAAAGAGAAAAGTTCGTATACAAGTGTGGAACTGATAGAAACAATAGACAAAAGAAGGGCTAATAGAGCATACTTATAGGAGATTGTGGAATAGAACAAAAGCTAAAGGATTCAAGATGGCTACAATTGGTTGTATGCAGGAATGGGCAACACTAAGAAGGAGGAAAGGAAAGGATAGTTGTAGATAAAGGCTTGAATGATAGAAAAAAAGAGCTCAACAGAAAAAATTTGGTCAAGGAAATAATTAATATTGTTAGTGCGTGCACCTTAAGTAGGAGAAGAAAGTATCAAAAGGCAATTTTGAAAAGCATTGTATGAGATTATTCAATCATCAAACAAGTGAAAGGTATCTATAGATGAAAAGATAAACAAGCACGCAGAGAATGATATTAGTGGTATGACAGGGTACATGAGGGGCATGATTTCCGAGGAAATAAATGATTCAAAAGTGGCAATCCTTGTGCTTGCAACAACATGTAACTTAGCAATAATGAAATTGAATTTCAAAAGGAGAGATGCCTATCATTTGACTCTTGAAAGTGTACCACACTCATCACAAATAGACTTTCTTCAAGGACTGCAATTATACCAGGTGAACCCCTGACTACACAAAATAAGCTAGTGATCTTAGGTGCCTGCATCAACATTATGGTATAAAAAAAATTAAAACATTATTAAAATAAAAAAAAAAGTTGTGAGAGTAGAAGTAGCCTAAGAATAAGATGGTAAAACTTAAAAGGAGAAAGATTAATATCATTTAGAGAAGAAGTGATAAAAGAAAGCAAGTAAATCTTAAAAGATTAAGTCAGGAAGATCTGGATAGAGATGTTGATCACATAAAGATTTAGTCAGGAAGATGTGGATGGAGACATTGAATGCATAGGAGTGGAGAAAGAATTGTCTAGAGAACCCAAAAGTGAGAAGGCAGACATTAAAACGTGGTAGTCAAGGATGAGATCTATAAGGTAATTAGCAAAAAGATGAGCAATTATAAAGAGTTGTAGATGATAAAAAATTGAAGCACCTCAAAATCTATCAAATTGATAAGGAAGATTAGAAAGTAGCAAGGTCAAGTATAAAGCTTATAACAAATTCTATGATAGATTAAGCCTTTAATAGAGAAAGATATCTACAAACAACTAAAAATAAGGAGAGGAAAAGAAGAAATATAAACCACTTTGAATGCGTACGAGGTGAGAATCAATTAGTCTCGGTGAAGCTGGAGAGCTCTGTCTATTGCTGCCCTGCTTTGCCATTTGTTTTAGTGTGTCGGGAGAGCTCTTAATGCCTCTTAGATGATATTTTTTTATCTTTTGCTTTGTGCTATTAATTGAGGCTATATGATAGGTGAGGCCCAATTATTTTGTGGCACCCACCTGAATTTTGTACAGCTAGCTTATTACAGCAACAAAGCTACAGGTGGTATGCTCCCACCTTTGAGAAAAAATTATAATAAAAAAAATAAATAAGATAAGGTAGAGATGAGGAGGTTGATGTATAATGATGCTGGCACATGGATAGAACAAGAAGCATCGGACCCTATGGGTTGGGAGCATGTGTTTATTATCATAGCATTCAGGTAAACTAATCTTAACAAGGACAAGGAAAGTAAAGGCTATGGGGAGAGAAGATATACATATAGAAGTGCAAAATTCATCATCATCGAAACCTTATCCCCATTAATTGGGGTCAGCTATATGAATCATGTTCCACCATTCCACTCTTTTAAGGGCAATACCTTAAGTTAGACCATAGATCATTAAGTCTTTTCTTACTAGTTACTACGCCTTCCACGTCCTTGGGCCTTCCCCTTGCCCTTATAGAGCCTTCAGCTTGTACCAACTCAGTCCTTCTAACCGGCATGGTTCTTATTCACTGTCACACCAAACTAAACAATCTAAGTCCTAGACAGTTAGATTGCAAAATCTGTTTGGAACTTCTTTGGTGTGCAGGCGGGGATCTCCATCATGCAGGCTTTGTCAGTAGAATCCAGAATAATGCAATAGAGAAGTGCCTGTGCCAGCAGGGAAAAATAGGGGCAGCGTCATCTTCACACCCCTGCATTCATTTTGTGGGAGTTATGGAAATCTAGAAATGGGGCCTTTTTCAAAGACAGGTTGATGAACCACCAATCGATCATAGATAAAGTCCGCTAGTGGCTATCTTACGACAGGGAGGAAGTTGTGAGATATAGGCTCGCCCAACGCCCCCTAGCTGTGGGCGGTCTTCAGTCGGTTCAAGATTCCTGTCAGAATCAATCGGCGCCTACTGTCATCCGATGGAAAAAACCACCCACTAGCTGGGTTAAAATCAATGTTGACGGATCTTCTAGAGGAAACCCGGGCCTGGCTGGGGGAGGTGGTGTTTGTAAAAACGACAAGGGAGATTTTCTCTTTGGTTTTGCTTCAGGTTATGGTCTTATGACAAACATTGGTGCTGAGTTCAGGGCAGTTCATGATGGAATCCTTTTGTGCTTGGAGAAAGGTTTCTCCCAAATCATAGTAGAATCGGATTCGGATATGGTGATTAAGGCTTTCAATGAGGGGGCCAATATTGGATGGGCTTGGAAAGGTTGGAAAACCATTAGTGAGAGGCTCCGTGGGCTCACTTCAGTGATTTTCAAACACATTTTCAGGGAGGACAAAAGCTCGGCGGACGGCCTTGCTCGAGTGGGAAGTGTGTCCTAATCTCGATCTTTTTTCTCCTGCACTGCTGATCTTCCCTAGCATGTGCAGGGCATCCTTTTCCTTGACAAGGTGGGGCTTGGAGTGATTAGAGAGAGAACGATTTAATTTGTGCCCCTTCCCTGCTTCCCTTCCCTTTGTTTTTTTTTTTTTTTCCTTGTACGGCCTTTACGATAGGTCTCCCTTTGATCCTTTTTTTCGGAGGAAGACCCGAAGTGTTATAAATTTTTGCTCTAAATGAATATATCACATTCTTTTTGAAAAAAAAAAAAGTGGGGCCCATGGTTTTGTAAAAAAAAAAAAAAAAAACCATCTAAGTCTAATTTCCCTCATGTTATTACCTATTAGTGCTATTCCTAAGCTCGCTCGAATACATTCATTTCTCGTTCTATCCTTCCTCATCTTCCCACTCATCCTTCTCAACATCCTTGTTTCAGCTACATTCATCTTATAAATATTTCCTTGACTACCCTGAATTTTGCCCCATAAAGCAAGGTTAACCGAGTGAATGATATTAAAAAGGTGGGAGCACACCACCTATAACTTTGTTAATATTGTGTGGAATTGAATTACATTGGTTACTTGGGCTTTAAAAAAAAAAAAATACAAGCCAAGAAATGCCACACAAGTGGAGTAGCACCATAATAGCTTTCTATAAGAATAAAGGGAATGCACTAAG
Organism: Magnolia changhungtana; assembly: GCA_030180095.1. Taxonomy (NCBI): domain Eukaryota; kingdom Viridiplantae; phylum Streptophyta; class Magnoliopsida; order Magnoliales; family Magnoliaceae; genus Magnolia; species Magnolia changhungtana. The sequence goes on along the minus strand of JASAUF010000147.1, from coordinate 280,319 downwards.
TTACACCAACTACTGCATGATCAAACTTATTGAGCCATATAATGAAGCATTCAAATAGAGTATTGGAATAAAGATTGAGATAAGTAGAAAAAAAAAATCACTTTGGCTTTATGCAAGAGAGATCAATATTTGAAGCTATTTTTCTGCTAAAGCAATTGATGGAAAATTACCCAAACAAGGGAAAGACTTTTTACAGGGTTTCCAAAAATCTAGAAAAAGCATAAAAATAGAGTTTTGGGTAGGTTATATGGTGCTAGATGAGGAGGAAAGGGGTCCCAAGAGGTTATATCATCATTAAAGACATAACCAGGATGCACCCACAATTTTAAAAAGGCCTATGGTGAGACCGGTGAGTTTCAGTAATAGAGGGTCTTTATTAAGGGTCAGTATTAAGCCCTTAACCTTTTTGTACTTGTTATGGATAAATAAGTTGTTAGTATCCAAGATGAGGTGCGTAGCACATCTTATTTTTGGCTGATGTAGCATTAGTTGAAAAGACTGGAGAGGGCATAATGCTAAATTGAAGACTTGGCGGATGGCTCCACAATCTAAAGGCTTATTAATTAGCAGAACCAAAATGGAGTATTTATAATGAAATCTTAGTAAGATAGTTACAGAGGAAAGACTTTATTTAAAATTGATGATCGAGATTTTCCTCAAAGATAGGTGTTTTGGTACCATGACTTTATTCAAAAGGATGGAAGATCAACAAGAATGTTTCCAATATTATTAGAACTAAGTGGATGAAGAGGAGATAGACTTCTAGAGTGTTTTGCAATCGTTGAATGCCTATGAAACTTGAGAAATATAAGACAACTATTTGCTGGCTAGATATTTGGAGGATGTTGTTGTGTGATGAAAAGGCTGTTGAGCAGAGATCGAATGTTGCAAAGATAAGGATATTAAAATCAAAGTTTGAGAATGTGAGGAAGGATAGAACTAAGAATAAGATCATCCAAAGAAAACTAGGAGTTGTCGTAATGAAAGACGAAGTTATGGAGAGTAGATTGAGATAGCTTCATCAATATGGAGAGTAAGACAGCAGCTCCCTGTTCTCCCCTGTCCTGGGCCTTTAGATGGGGATTGTGCTGCATTCTGCTCTCTTTCGGCTGCCAATCTCAAGCCGAAGGGAGGTCTGTCTCAGCTTAGCCTTCAGCCTGGTTGTTCAGAAACAAGGTTTGATATGCACGAGCATGATATTTTTGGGAATGAGGCGCTGTCATCTGGCTGGATTCAAAATATTTTGTGTGGTTGTTGCTATATAGATGAAGTCTATGATAGGTGAGGCCTTTGTTGGTTCCCACCCGAATGAATGCACAGCTAAATTTTCTTATTAAAAAAAAAAAGGGTGGACTGATGGTCTGCGTCTCCTCCTTCCCTTTATGTTGGCAGTGTGGTGGCTACGATAGGTGTTGCCCAACAGCAGTCACTGGAAATCGTTAGTGTGTTGGCTAGCCTTTGTGAGCCTTGTTTATTTAGCTGTTGCTATGTTTGCTCATCTGCTCTTCCCTGGCTATCTCTTGCTGAGGCACTATTCCAGTGATATGGCTGCGGTTGGATTTCAAGAAGGGGGTTTTTCTCTATGTCGGCTGAATGTTGTAGGTCAGAAAGTGGCTCATTGGGCAGAAGTGGTGTAACCCCCCGAATTTTCGCAACCCAAGTGTGTGTGTGTGTGTGTGTATGGGAAAAGGTACAATGCGCTCGAGCTGACGATAAGCTCCCGTGAGGTCGAGCTGTGTGGGCCCCACCGTGATGTGTTTCGACCATCAACATCGTGCATTTGATGGGTACCCTTTAAATTATGGGATATCCCAAAAATCAGCCATATACAAAACTCAGGTGGGCCATACCATTTAAAATTATGTGAAGACACCGTTAAACATATAAAAGCACTTGGTGGGGCCCACCTGAGTTTTTCATGCACCTGAAACTTGGTCTGAACCCTCATTCAAGTGGGACACACATAATGGATGGGCTAGATTTGCAAACCACATCTCAGTGGGCCCTCAAAAATGGTTATGAATGTTTTAATGGTGCACGGCCCCTCCCCACTTCTGTATGTGGTGTGGCCCACATAAGTCACGGATTGACTTGATTTTTGAGACCTAGGCCCACGATGAAATGGTGCATCTGACTGATGGGGTAGATGTTCGAAACGCATCACGGTGGGGCCCACACAGCTCGACCTCATGGGGCGTTAAAGTCAGTTGGAGCGCATTGTACATTTTCAATATATATATATATATATATATATATATATATATATATATATATATCACATTCGGTTACATTCACGAAGGTATACATTCACAAGAACAAAATCATTTGTGCTCATTATTTTATCAAGATATAAAATTCAGCTAACTGTCTAATGCCCTCTCAAATGGGAGTTTATTACATTATTCAAAGTGTGCAACGAAAAATAAATAAAACTAATCATAAAACTATCTCTTCCTTCATTCAGAATAATCTTCCGTAGGGAGATCATCATCCGTATCTTCAATATGTACATCACATGCATCATCTGTATGATTGGAGAGGGTCGATGCCTTACTCATAGTGATGGTTATCCTTTAAGATTAACACCAATTCAAGAGATTCATAAAGATAATGTGATAGTTCTAATACGTCTCGTACTCCACCACTACGAGTTGTATCAGTATGTGCAACCAATATATATATATATATAGAGAGAGAGAGAGAGGCATGCTCACCTACGCACCTACGCATGTGCGCACCTTTGCACACGTGTCATGGGTGTCAAATCCGAACGGTCCATAAGATGCGGGATCCCATGAAACCTTAGGGGGTGACTTTCCACCCTAATCTAAGATTTTGGTGGGCCATAGCAAAGAGAAATTCAAATCAAGGGAAGAAACTGTTTGCATTTTTCATGGCCCACCAAAGTTTTGGATCAAAGTAAAATTTTGTAGCAGGGGGTTTCATGAGGTTCTGCTTCATGTGGACCGTTCAGATTTTCGAGACTCATCAGATATGATGAGTTCTCAAAAAAGTTCGTATGTAGTACGTACGAACTAGTTCGCAGGTGAGTGTTTCCGTGTGTGTGTGTGTGTGTATGCATGCCTAGCAAAGTGTGCATGGTCCATCATACGTAGTGATCATCACAATATGGAATATAATTCGTAGAAAATCCGGCTCATCCTGCATTCTCACACTACGGAGATTCATTGGCATATCCAACGTTACCGTGGATTTACGTGAACATCTCAAGATGGCATAACACATGGATCGGATAAATTATGTGACACGATTTATTCATGGAGCGACTATTTGCGACATCTAATCCCGGAAGTGATGTAACACGAATAGCGAATTACTTACATCGATTTGTGCACTACTACCTAAAATCTAGGGAATTACACGTCGACCAAGAGGATCACTACCCAGAAGGCATTACATCCATAATAAAATATATAAACCACTATATAAGGCCTATAACTCATCACTTGTATCAATAAAGAAATAAGTCAAACTATAAGGGTTTTGGAATTCCAAAACACATGCTTAAGCAATAAAAGGAGGTAGCACAAGACTAACCTAATAAAGGAGAATAGTAGCAATAAGCTAACTCAATAAAAGAGAAGAGTAGCAAATAGGCTAACTAAACAAAAATAATGGGAGAGGAGTAAAAGGCCAACTCAATATAGAGTGGAAGCACGCGTCGCTCTCAAAATTAGCAAATGAAAAGGCTTGTATCTATCACCCAACATAAATTCATAAAAATCACATATAATGAAAATAATACATTAACCATAATTTCCAAAATGATAAATAATTCATAACGGTTCATCAATTAATTGCATAGAAAATCACAGAAATATGAAAGTATGTAAAAACAAAATAAATCATATCAACTCAAATTAGTGTAAGCTTAAAGGAATATCTCACCTTAGCCTTAGATCTAAACCTTAGGTAGATCTCAATGTAAGAAAGCTTTTACATGAATCACGACATCGCTTGAGCAAGAGGGAGACACCATACATGTGGAGAAGGAAGAGGATGACGGGCGTTTAGGCTTCTCTTTCTCTTTCTCTTTCTCTCTCTTTCGCTTTCTCTTTATCTTCTCTCTCTCCTCCTTAGACATTGGGAGGTGGTGTGTAAGTGGAGAAGGGGACGCACACTCCTTTTATAAAGGAGTGGGCATGTGAGAGGGGATATGTTTCACATCTCACTTGGATTGGGTTTCTCCAATTTGACCTTTTCTAGCAATTTTTATTTAAATCTAATTCGTCCAGTGTGTTGGCGTCGTCGAATACAGCTGGGGTATGTGATTTTCTTGGTGATCCATTGGCCTATCTTGAAAATTCTCCTGATGGGTGCCAAAACGAACTTGATCTTAATTAACGGTCCACACTTAATGATTAGGGTCCAATTTTGGGAGAGAAATATATAGTCAGGATAGGCAAACGGTTTGGCAAAAGTTGGTGGTTGATCAATGGTGTAAATGACATAAATCCAAAATTTCACCTTTTGCACCAAAAGGAAGGAATTGGAGTCAAGGTGGTCATCATTCAATGGTATACGATCATAGATCGGGGTTTAAATTTTATATGATATCGTAGTCATATAACGCCAAAGTGTGGTCCAAATTTGAGTTGCAATTGACGGTGTAAAGTGAGTCAATCGAAAGCTCCAAATTTAAAAAGAGTTGTTGAGCCTAAAACGGATAACTTCGCATCTAAGGAAAAAGCCTACCAAGGTGAAGTTCTCATATTTCACACTTAGTATATATAATGGAAAATTCAAGTCATTATACGAAGGAAAATATCATACTACGACTACCCACGAGCTTTTTTCACTTGATGGACACCAAAATCAACGGTTAAGGGGCTGACTTGTCAATTAGGCCACTTTTACAATGATCTAAGGGTTGAAAATCAACATGTATGCTTAATTTATGATAAATAGACATGGTATAAAATTTTACATGAAACGAATCATGGAAACCATGTGATCTAGAATTCAAGGGTATGGGTTAATGACATTAAGTATATTACGATTTTGACAAATTTATTTCTCTAACTTCCACAGTTCGTAACGTTGAACTACATCATCCAAATGCATTAAAATTTCACAAATATTCTTTATTTTTCATTCTCTTTCCATCGCCCCATTTTGGGGCTTAATCACTTTTAGATTACCAAGATTCCCTTTTAATGGGCTATACCTGTAATGCCCCAAAATTTCAAGGCCGGACTCTTTGCTCGCCTTAGAAATTCTAGCGTTAATCTCGTTCACACGTCGTCCAGATAGTGTGATTAAATTTATACATTCTGAGTATTCAAGTACTAATTCGCGAGAAGGAAAATCTCTTTATTTATTATTCCATTTAAAAAAGAAGAAAAGTTCAATGAATCATGAAATGCTCACTCAAATGGGAGCTTATTACATAATCAAGTTGCAATGGAAACACAGATAAAGTAAAACTATTTTCTTGTTTATTCAACGTAGTCTTTCATAGGGAGGTGATCCGATGGATCTTTGATCTGTAAGTCACCTATATCATATGTACGGTCGGAGAGGGTCAATGCCCTACTTAAGGCTGTACACAAGCAGAGTTAGCTCGATAACTCGCTTGACTCAACTTGAAAAAGCCCAATTTGACTCAGTTCAAAACTGAGTTTGAGCCAAGTTAAGCTGATTTTTTTAGCTCAAAAAATTTTCGAACTGAGTTCGAGCTCGACTCGACTCAGACAAACCCAACTTGAATTAAACTCAGATCGATTCAGTTCGGTGACTCGGTTACTTTGATATTGTTGTTGCTCACCAAGTGTTTTATGAAATGATTCAATAAAGTGTGGCTGGTGGCAAGGAAGGTATATATATATGAAACAAATACGCTTTTTTTTTTTCTTGATTTTTATGTTGTTTATAAGGTGTTTGATGAAATACCTGTAAATCCATTGTTGTTGTTTTACATACAGTAAGATTTTGAAAGTGCAGTTCATGTGTTCGTGAAAATGCTACACAGACGAACTTGGCTCAATCTTGGCTCGAACTCAGTTCGAACTGGCCTAAGCTGCTGACCGAACCGAGCTGAGCTGGCTAGTCAGGCTCGAGGATTGAGCCAAGCCGAGTCTGAGCTGAGGTCAACAAGTGGTCGAGCCGAGTTGAGTTGTGCCAAGCTCGACTCAGATCGACTCGTGTACACCTCTAGCCCTACTCACAGTGATGGTCATCCTTCAAAGTTTACAATAATTAAATAATTCATAAGAATATAAAAAGGGTACTGAAACATCTCATACTCCAAATAAACAAGGGGTATCGATGTGCACTACATTCTATATGAAATGTATGCCTAGTAAAGTATGTGCGGTCCATCATATCCAATGATCACGATGACAATGTGGAAGGCAGTTCACTATATCCAACTTGCCCTATATTCTCACATTACGGAGATTCGCCGGCATGTCCAACGTTAACGTGGTTTTATGTGAATACCTCAAGGCAACATACAACAACGCGGTTGAGAAATTTATGTGACACAATGTGTTCATAGAGCGACTATTTGCAACATCCAACCCCGAGAAGTGATATAACACGTATGGCAATTTACTTACATCGATTGTGCACCACGCCAACCAACCCACGAAATTACGTGAGACAAAGAGAGTTACTACTCATAACACATTACGTCCACAACGTTATATTGATCACTAAGATTAGGATTTCTAACATAATACTTGCGTGTAAGAATAATAATAAAGTGAGGGAAAGAATGTAATAAAGATTCAAAGGTATAATACCAATGTAAGAAAGGAACTATCAATATTCTTTATAAAAATCAAAGGAAAACCCTCACCTTAGTCGTCGGGATGTCTTTTAAGGTTTTAATGTCTAGGTAGCTTTAGAACCAATATTGATTCACCTGTTTTGAATTTGACTAAAATGAGTTTAGACTTTTCTAAATTAAACTATGTATAACCCAAGTTTTTGGGACTCAGGTGCTCTTCCACTGAGTCAACTCAATCCTATCATGGTGGAGTTCTCCACCACTTTCAGTAAAAGAAGTTTGAAGGAAGGTGGTTATTAGGGAAAAGAGGAAGGAGGAAAAAGGAAGGATTTATACAGGTTAAAGTGCTCTGCCTGGCCTGAGTTAATGCTGTCGTCCGACGAACTTTCAGTGCCTTCTTCTTTCTCTTTCTTTCCTCCGTTCTTTCTCCCCGTCTCCCCTTTCTCTTGCATGCATCTTCCGAACGAAGGTGGAGGTCTTTATATAGTGTGCCTGGGTTTCTGGAGACTTCCTGCGAATTTCTTATGCAGTCGGGGTGCAAAACGAGTGGTGTAACTCGTCGGCGTGAAGTGCGGGAAGAGAGTTGCGTCTATGGTTTTTGTTTCCTGTTTCTTGCTTTTCGTTTCTTCTTCTTGTCTTGGTTTTCTTTCTTTCTTTCCTTCGTAGCTTTTAAGTGGGCCACGAATAGTGGTCCTGATAATCAGAATTAACGCCTGTCGTCCAGCGTTTGTTCGATGGATGGGCTCTATTTTAATGGTAGAATTGGCTATGATCATTCTCTGCCCGATTAGTCTTTCCTGGACGATCTGGATCTATAGTCCAACGATCCCTAGCCCATCTATTTGATGGTTGGTGCGAGTTTGTGGATTTTTCTGCGTAAGGAGTTTTCTCCGCACCGTGCGTTGTTGCGCGAAAGCTAGCGGGAGGACTTGGCGTTTTTCCTTCAATTTCTTCCTTTGTTTGAGATAGCTCGAAATCTTATCCTCGGAGGATGAGTGTTTTCGGAACACATGGAACTCGGAGGCCTCTCATCTTGGTTGGTTTGATTAGACATTTCATAGGATTGTTGGGGATTGTGGGGTTCTAATCTCTCCACATGTAATGCCTATGTTGATCGGATATTGGAGTGATTAATGGTGATCGATCCTGATCGGTTCAGATCTCCCATTTCTCATGTAGGTGGCCTGCACCAGATCCGTTTATGGATCTTCTGTTTAAACGTTGTAGGCGGGAAAACAGAGAAGAAGAGTCCTCTTCTTTGAGGATAGTCGGGTCAAACATAGTTTGACCAACTTTGCTATCCGGTGTTCTGCAGTTGTACACACCTTTGTGTACATGCAGCCCCCGTTCAACAATTGTTGGGGTGCTTTTGTTTAATCTGCTCCGTCCATTTGGTTTGCTGATGTATATGTGACCTCCGGGTTCTAAGAGTGAGTCTGGCCTAATGGTCGATGGGCCATACTTTAAGGTATCTCGTTTTAAATTCTAGATTCTTCCTAATTTGTTGGTCAGATTTCCCTAGGTTGGGTTGTCATCGTTCTTATTGATTACTGATTGGTTTTATGATGGTTGCGATACCTATTCACATTCTTTTAATCTATGGGTGAGGGTGAATTAAGTGATCAGGCTTAGTAAGAATGGAAGGGTGTTCAGGTTGAGTGTTTCTACTTCATAGATCTTTATGATTTAGGTAGTAAAAGCTTGGGTTGTTACAATATCGCTCCGAGGTTTAAATCGATGCTTTCAGATATCTAGTAGAGAAGTCAGCCAATAGTTGTGACATATACCTTACGGTCTTCGAATTAAGATATTCATTCTGATATTTAGGCGGCCCATTGGGCGGATCCAAATATGATAGACAAACAGATGACATGTTAAAAATAGGAAAAGCTAATGGTTAGTACTCCGATCATGTATGTAGATGGTTATACGGTCGATTTTGTAAACGAATGAACATAAGTAGGTTTTTGGAGTGATCAAGAGGTAGAACATCTAGGTGCATAGTTGACTGAACAGTTGGTTATAATGGACAAGTGAAAATACTTGGACATATGATGATCTTATCTTAAAATCAATGGTCGGATGGCTTGATCTATGGATGAAAATTATCTCAATGATCAGATTCATGTTTGAGAATAGATGTAAGGTTATGATAACTAAATTGGTATCATACACATTTATATACCAAGTTAAACTTCATGGTGACACTTGAGAATTTTCAATACTCGGGTATTGAAAAGTTCAGGGTGTTACAATCTTTCCCCCTTAAACAAAATTTCGTCCCCGAAATTTAATTACTTATATTATTCTCACTAATTTATTATGCTTAAGTTTTCAATGTATTCCTCGCAAGGTAGATATATATGTCTAGGTGCGCATATAATTGGCTACATGAAATCAGGACACTACAAGTGGACTATGGGGCAAAATTTTGGATAGGTTCTCGATGTTGTGGAGCAACTTGTATTTGTGTTGGTTGAATGCTCCCATGCTCAATTTTCCTATAGGATCCTTTTCAATATATTACAGTTGAAATGGTCTGGATGGTGCTATGAGGTGCTTTGTGGTTCAATTTATTCAGCTCATCTTGGAGTGAGTCATGGAGATCGGTCTTGTAGCTTAGAGTGTTTTTGTTTCCTTCATCATAACTACTTGATGCTTTTTTCTGGCTGTGTTTTTTTTGTTGGGCCTTTTCTATTTCTTTTTTTTCACCTTAAGGCTCAATAGATGCTAGAGTTACATGATAGGTGGTACCCTTTTCTTTTTGTGGGGCCCACTTTAATGATGTAAAGCCATTTTTTTTAGCAACAAAGTTATAGGTGGTGTGCCCATGCCTTTTGGAAAAAAGAGAGATAGAGAGAGATGGTTTCGTCATATGCAATTAAGACGGGAGATGAATCCATTGAGGGGAACACTAATTTGAGTTGAAGGGCCTAAAAAGAGGATAGGAGGAATATCTAGGACTTCAATTGAGGTGATGATGGTGAGAAAGGATATGAACGCCTGTTCACTTAGAATAGGGCCTTAGAATTGATTGATTGAGAAGTTAACTCCAAATTCGCCATCATGTGTGTCTTATGCATTAAGCTATACCAACTATTGGTGCATCAAACTTTGTGTGCCACACAATGGAGAAAGGCTCGTGGAACAAAGATTAAGATTGGAAACAAATATATCATAAGATCAGCTACTGTTAGGCTTCATGTTAGGGTGATCAACAAACTGAATCGATTTTTATAGAGAATTGATGAAAACATACATATAGGAGGAAAAATCTGCATATGAATTTAACAGATCTGGAGAAAGCATATGGTAAAGTACTTTGAAGGTTGTGTAAGCATATGGTAAAGTATTTTGGAGGTTGTGTGGTTGGTGTATAGGAAAAGGACCTAGGAAGGTATATTAACATCATTAAAGACATGTACAAAGCTGTCTGTTGATGGTCTTCACACATTTAAGCTGAATCCTTAAAGGCAAAATAATTGTAGAATTCCGCAAGGCCAAGTGCCACCTTAAAGGCCATAGGTGCGCATGTTAGATTGGCTTAATACAAACATTCTTTTGACGCTGAAGGTGATGCAACAGAAAAATTAAAGATAACTTCTAATGGCATCTCACCCAAAGATTAATAATTCCAGTCGCAGACAAAGAAGCACTTTCACATTCACTATTCAAAATATTCATTAATTATTTTATTAAATGGGGCTTTCTAAGTCTTTATATAGACAAAAATTAAACGGTTAAAAGATCTAAAGAGATGTACGTTATACAAATCTTGACTTTACCATTTTTTCACTACATATGACATGATAAAATCCGCAAGGGATTTGACACATGGGCTCAAAGATTATATGTCTAAGAGGGAAATAAGAAGGCTCCAAACTAGGAAATACCCAGAATATATCATCAAGTCCAAGCCACGTGTGTTCCATCAACACCATCCAATCGTATCAATAGACCTCAGAAACCAATCAGAAAATTGAATCGGGTCTATATATCAGCCAACCATTGATCTGGTCCAGATTCATGATCTAATCAATTTGAGCATTTGAAATGGTCCAGATTAGTTAAATGGCCCAGATTTTTAATATAGACAGTTTGATTAATCCAACACCTGATCAAGATCATTGCATGGGCTTGATCAGGGTGTCATATATGTTCTGATGGCTTGATCTTTTATTGATCAACTTGTGTGGCCTAGACATCTTTTTATTACTCGTGTGTGATCTAGGATGCATCGCAAGGTTCCGTCCTTGCATAGATTTTCCACAACCTAACGACCGGACCATCCCAACCCTGGGCTAAGGAACATTGAACGTGTGGCTCTACTGATGAATGGTCCAGATTTGAAAATTTGCTGCTTCAGTGCATTCCAAGAGCCTGTGTTAGGTACCAGCAGATGCAGAAATGTGAACAACACTCCCTCTTGTTTCATCAGTGAGGCAATATGATGCCTCTTTTAGATGATTTATGATATATGCTGCAGATGCAAAAATAGGAACATCAATCCCCCTTCTTTTATTATTTAAGTAGTATTTTGCCCCTTTTTAGATGATTTAGGATATATTCTTTGGATTTCGTATCAAAAATCCTATGTTGAATGTGTTTATTAACCCAACATGACACGGTTTATGACTATGACTCTTATCACTCGATGTAGGGTTTATAAGCACATACGAAATTAAAGAGATGAAGCGAAAACATACATGGGCAGCTCAAATCATGGGAGAACTTGTTTCCCAAGCTTCCTCATGGGAGTACCACGCAAGTGCGAGTAAGCCCCCAGAGAGCGGATTCGGCTTGTCGATTGCAGGAGTTTTCGACGAGAAGGAAGCGATTATGCCTCATGAAAATGACTCGCACGAGGAATATGGTATAGAAGAGAAACAGGGAGGTAATGTGACATTTTACTTCTTTTCACTTTTTGTGAAATGCTAGCAGAAAGAGACAGACAGTGTAACTCAGTAGGCTACGGTGGTAACTCTGTGGGCCACCGTGGATGTACGTTTTATCGATGCCACCCATCCGTTTTTCCAGATCAATTCAGGAGATGAACCCAAATCCAAAGCTCAAGTTCACCTTGAAGGGAAAAGTACAAATATCAGCTTCACCCAAAACTTTTACGGGCCTTGGGAAGTTTTCAATGTTAATAATTCAATACACGCTATTTGGATATACTCTAATTTTAGTATCGTGCCTTAAAATGAGTTTCTAAAACGGAGGTTTACTCGGTCCACTATAGCAACTGAGTTACTCATAGACCTGGGCATCGGACCGAGTCGAATCGGATTGGGTCCAACTTAGTCCGATCCGAAATCTCAATAGCCTGACCCTAACTTGATCCGATCCGGGACCGAGTCTGGGTCACCCGACTCGAATCGATCCGAAATGTATATGCCTTGATCCGATCTGAGTCTAACTCGGTCAAGAAAATCGAGTCGGATCAGATTGGGCACGGTTCGGATCGGTTCAATTTTATTTTTTTAAAATTAAAAAAATAATAATAAACAAAAAAAAATAATAGTAAAAAATAGTAACAAAATGGTGGTGATTCTCAAATCATAAATAATGTATAGTTTCATGAAAATCTAACATTCATGTTCTGAGATAAAATGTAAAAAGAAAATAAACCATATCCAAAATCAAAAGTACAAATGAACCTAACAATTAATATGCACATACTGATTAGTAATTACTGAGTCATAATTAGGTAAAACTTTCATATATTCAATACCTTCTATATGATAAATGCCTTTGTAACATGTAACTAGATGAACCTTGTTCATAAAAGTAACCCCCTCCTCCACCTCCACCTTCGTCGCCAGATTCATCATTCGATTATCTGTTTACTGATTCAATTACAGGAGAACTCTTGGCCAACTCCGAGTTGGATGTGTCCAAAAAACAGTTGTTCACCTCTGTTGAATCGGATTGTGAGGATCCCTTCCTATCGTCCTTATTCACAGATACAAGAAGTTTTTTTAGACACTTTTTATGATCTGATTTGTATGGGATTCTCAAATGCCTATAAAATGTTGCAAGACTTTTAAGAAACTTTAATGGTTTACTTGTGCCTACTTCAGTATCATGTTGTCTTGGAGGTGGATGTTGTTGTCTGGTACTTCTTGATCTGGATGCCATTTACAAGTTTTTTTTTACGGCCTCTTTATAATCTCGTTCTTCTTGTTCCCTTAAAATTCTCTCTTGTTCTTCTTCTCTATTAATTGTGAAAGGCCTGAAACCAGAGTCAGAAGTAGTTCTTCTGCTTAAGCATTATTCATTTATAATAGGCCTACTTATATGTATTCTTTAGTTACTTATATTGGTTGTACTTACAGGGTGAGGGGTGTAAGAAGTCTTTGTATTTGAGTAGAGAATTGCTCTAAATAAATCTCAGATTTCCTGAGGAACTTTGTTACATGGTGCGGCGTCTCTTCCCCGATAAGTCAAATGTAATTTGAGCCGATTTGTTTTGTGGACAAACTGTTTTCTACACAACTTACATTTTAACTTTATTTTTCCATCATGAGAGTAGAATTAGACTCCATAATCCCAAATATTCGCCGATGCATCATCTTCTGATGACATATCTAGTGTATATGTGGTTAGCTTAGGACAAAAAAAAAAAGAAGAGAAAAAAAGAGTTAATTATAGTTATGAATGAACGCAATTATCCAACAATATAATAAGAGATTTAAACAACATTATCTAATTGAATACTAGTAATGAAAAAAGTGAAATATTCATCCACACATAAGCCATAACCATAATATTACAATGTAACTACTTTAACAAAATTACAAATAACTTGATATAATAGAAATAAAAGGCATCAAAATCATATTGTAACTGCAGGTACTATCTCATCTATCTTATCACTCTCTTCTTCATCGAACTCCTCATCACCAGAGTTCTCTTTCCCCCACATTGGACGCAGCCAATCTTGAGTACAAATGAGCGCTTTAAGCGATTCAAGTGTAAATGAGCTTCTATACTTGCTTACGACCCTACTCCCCATACTAAAAGTAGATTCTGAAGCCACGGTTGAAATTGGAATTGATAATATGTTGCGTGCCATTAATGAGAGCACGGGGTACTGTAAAGTACCAGATCTCGTCCTCCACCACTCCAAAATATCAAAATTATCGCCTTTGGATTTTACAATTAGAAGATACTCCTTGAGATAGTCTTCAAGTTCTGATCTAGGCGTCTGTATTTGAGTCCCTTTCCGCTGTGCATATTAAAACATGAAATCATCTGTTGTGTCTTCTCGCGATTCATCAACTGCAGAACCAGAACCCACATGAGGAGATTGTTCTTTTGTGGTGCACACATACAAATTGTACAATTCACTGACTGCATCAGAAATCTTTTCGGCCTCAGCAACACACATCACACCATACAACTTGCTATATATAAAGTCAACCATAATCATCTTATATTGAGAATCAAGAACGATCGCAACATCCATTACCAGACTACGCTCAGACCAATATTTATTAAACTTTACCTGCGTACCCATAGTATTAAGTGTAAAAAGTCTTCTCCACTACTGCTTTTGTGCAAAACATCTTTTACCTTCCAAAGTTCAGGTAAAAATATATTTACTGTTGGATACTTGCTACCTAAGAATTTCTTCGTGTTATTGTAAAAAACAGAAAGAAACTTATGAACTGATTCAGCTCTTAACCAATCATCTTCAGAAGGCAGCCAAACATACGCACTATCACGATCCGCATAGTGAGAGAATGCAGGTCTCAAATCTATCGTTGAATACAACATTTCAAAAGTTGAATTCTAATGTGTCGTAACGTCCAACTTCATCGTTCTCTGAGTTGACAAATTCAACCACTTCACGATCTCATTCCATGCATGTAATCGTGAAGGTGACCCCCATATGTACCTCACACTCTCTCTTATGTTCTCGATCGTGAGATCAATTGTTTTAAGGTCATCTTGTAAAATCAAGTTTAGAATGTAGGCACAACACCTAACATGAAATATCTTTCCACCAAAATACAGGTCATCGATGGCCCTAAATTGGTTGCGCAAATTCGTTATCATGCTATCATTTGCAGAGGCATTGTCTAGAGTAATTACGGAGATCTTCTTCTCAATTCCCTACTCTACAAGACGTTTGTGTATGAAGTTTGAAATCATCAAACCATTATGAGGAAGCACAAGATAATGAAAGTTTATTATTCTCTTGCAAAGCTTTCATTTGGCATCAATGTAGTGGGTAGTTAGGAACATATACCCCTTTTGTTGATTGGATGTCGTCCACAAATCTAATGTCAGGCTAATTCGAAAAATCGTTTCTAACTCTCTTTTCAACTTGAGATTCTCACATTCATACATCTTCATACACACCCTCTTTATTATTATACGGGAGACCTTCTTGTATTTGGGGTTAATGCATCTAGCCAGTCCAACAAAAGCAAGACTATCTACCATCTGAAATGGTCTTTCATCTATAATAATTAACTTGGTTGTCAACTCATTCATCAGATCTTTGTCATACTTGTAGATGGACACCGACGGACCCACCGCAGATTGCGAAAATGAAAGTGTTTGTTGCCCTGCCGCACTTCTCACTTTTTTATAACACTTTGAAATATGTTTCTTCAACATTACGGTCGAACCATCTGTTGCTTAGCGTACTGAGACTTGCAGTACTTGCATTATATCTTCACGAAGCCGTTCTTCAGGGTTACTTCTTCAATATCATCCCACACTGCCGACCTCTTTTTCATTTTTCCCGTAATATGTGTCTGTGTGGTACTAATATTAACGACGTCGATGGGCAACTCTTCATGTTCAAGACTTAATCCTTCATCTTCAAGGATCATCGGTGATATAATTGACCGACCGCCCGAGGTATTGGAAAGACTCTCACTTTCCATCTGCTAATTAAAATATACTAAATCATATTAGCATTGGCAATCTAATGCTAACAGAGTTATACTAAATCCTAAATTAGTTACTCATCTAAGGTTAGATAGATTGTAATACTTTCATATTCTCATTTAAACGTCCACGCCGAAAATCTGATAACATCTCCACATGCCTCTCTAGATAAGTTGATCTTACGTTATATTTCGATGTTAAATATCTAAAGCAATATAAAGATATTTGACATTGTGATACAAAATGAAAGAAACATATCCGAAGAGAAGTTATGAGATAGACTGGGGATCAGGCATGGACATTTAAATATATTATATGAAAGCATACTATCCATCTAACCTTGAGTTGTCTAAAACGGGACAACTTGAACGATTTCTATGCCACCAAAAACACACTATATCTATGTATGGCCACATAGAAATCCTTAAACGGGTAACTAATTATTTAACTCACAAATCACAATCACAACTAAGCTAAGTATACAATGCACATATTAAGCTAAGTATACATATTACAATACACAATAATTAACTAAGCAATGCACAAATTAAGCTAGAATTTGAACTTTTTCCAAGATATTTTTCCTTCTTCCTTTTCTTTTTTACATTCAACCATGGAGGAAGCTTAAAAGTTCATTTAGAATAGATCTAGGCCTATATTGGAGATCAAAGCATAAGAACTGAGTGGGATTCAACAAATCGAAGTAAAATGAATCATTATGGAAAAAGTTGGAAAAAAGGGTAAACCATAACTTTTTTTACATTTTTTTTTTTTGTGTTCTTTGTGTTGTATTTCAATGTCGCGGACCTTATCTCTCCGAATTATGCTTGATTTGTGTTCACATACAAGAATGTTGCGGTTGCGTTCTTCATTGGCTTGACTTTCACCCACTTAGTCACTCCATACAAACCAGAATGGCATGACACGCCATTATACACATCCAAAATACAAAAACGATGAAGTTAGATTCTTAAATACATCATTGTTTCCTTTTCCTTTATATTTTGCTTGGTTCTTTCACTTATTATTATTTGTTTCTTACCAACACCGATACTATAAACATGTATGATATTGGCCAATATGCCCCCAATATCAATATTCAAACCCATGCCCAATCCCCCACACACGCACGCACACACGATCAATATGAGTTATACTTCTCATGCTTGGAGTAAGCAATCCACTACCATTACTGCGCCAAACACGCTTACAAAATCAACAAACAACCACTTATGCTACCTCATTTTTGCTTTCTTAGAAGTACTCAACATAGATTATACATCTCACAAGGAAATATAGGTTGATCCAACCACAAACATAAGGAGTACGAATAGAGAAGCATTCTCAAATATAAAAACTGGTGGTAGACTGTTATTTGCTAAATGAGGGTGACTCATCGACCACACACGTGGATAGCCAATCCAGACCGCCCAAATGGCATCCCCTCATTGTTGATAGAACATACCTAGAAAAAAAAATATTGTTCAAACAGTCTTTATCATCTGATATCAACTGCTGAATTTGGACAACAACCCATGTTCTCATTAACCGTCCATCCACCAGCCGTCAATCAGATGGTAAGGATCACCCAATCAGTGCGTCATACATCGGAAACAGGACAGGTAATCTGCATGGTCTAGATCGTGGGCGTGTGTGCTGCCATTGTACGGTCCATGAGCTGAAACCATTGACTCTAATTGCTCCTGAATTAATAATGCTAATTCAAAAAAACAAAACAGATCTGAAACAAATCAAGATAAGTGAAACAGATATGAAACTATAATAACATCTCCATATGAAACTCCCATGGGCAGTGGCCGAGCTGGGCAGTGGCTAGTGGGCAGTTCCGAGTATCTAACCGACTGACCCGATCTGGACCATCCGGTTGATCCGAGTCATCTGACAGTCCAGTGGACCGCACGGGCCGTACTAAACAACCCATCCATAACCGATCCGGACCATTTTTATGTTGCTGAATCGAATTGGGTTGAGTGATCCTAACCGTTCATTTGGCAGCCACCAAACGGGCGGACTACCAGCGGGCAGCGAGCCATGGATGGCTTGGCCGACGAGCCACGACCGCACACTCGCACAGCGAGCCAGGATTCTATAGTCAAACGGGTGGACTACCAGCGGGCAACGGGCCATGCCTGGCCTGGCGGATGAGTCACGACCGCACACTCGCACAGCGAGCCAGTGCGGTCCACCACAGCGAGCCATTGAGCTCCTACAATAAATAAATAAATAAAATGGAGTGGCCAAGTGGGTCCTACCTGATCGGGATCGAGATCGGTAGACAGTTTCGGAACGGGAGTGATGTGCCAGGCTGCGGAGTGGAGTTTGAAGACTCTGAAGTTCAGGTAGAGATTGGGATCGGGATCGAGATCTTCGGGTAGAAATGAGACGATTTGGGGATTTATGGCGCAGCGAGCGTTCTTTGGGTGAGGGTAGGGTAGGGTAAAAACAGGCGGGGTAAAAAGTGTGTGTGTGTGTGTGTGTAGGGTAAGGGTAAAATAGTAAATATATATTACTTACTAAAACATCCAGTCCGGATCGGATGGTCAAATCCGAACTTGACACGAAAAGCTTTCGGATCTGGATGGGCTTACCCAATCCGCACCGATCTAGGCCGTCGGTTCGGCTCGAATCGGGTTGGATCCACCGAATCGGATCTGAAATGCCCAGCTCTAGTTACTCTGGTACACAATCAACTTCCTGTGGAAGCGGATTGGCTAGTGTACCTCACTAGTTGTATTGACGTAAGCAAGTTCTGTGGGTCTGATCATAAGGTATGTGTTATATCCAAACCGTCCATCCATTTGGCGAGCTCGTCTTAAGGCTTGAGACGAAAAATAAGACAGATCTAACTATCAAGTGGACCACACTGCAAAAAGCAGTGGGGGATCAAACGTCTACCATTGAAACCCTTTTTGGGGTCACAGAAGTTTTGGATACATATGAAATTTGTTTTTCCTCTTCATTAAGGTCTTTGTGACCTTATGAACAGATTGGATGGAAAATAAACGTTATGGTGAAAATCATTATTTCTGCTGCTATTTGTGGTGTGGTCCAATGATCTTTGGATATGATTATTTTTTGGATAATGCTCTAAAATGATCTCTAAAAATATATGAATGGTATAGATATAATAAATAGATTGCTTTGGGGCCCATGTAACTTTGATATCCTTTGAACCGTTCGTACACCTCGGAGCTTGAGGTGCGTCAGTGCTCATCTTTGCACGACATGTACCTACAGCAGCGATGTCACACCAGCCAATCTGCTTCCGCCTCCCATGGGCAGGGATTGGGCGCCACCAGGGCAGAAAGGATTGGCTTACTTCCCCACATTAATGGTGTGGTGGTAGTCGGTGCTCTGTGGGCCCCACCATGAGTATGTGTTTCATCCATGCCGGTGTGTATATATATATATATATATATATATATATATATATATATATATATATATATATATAGATCATTTTTAGGGTATGAGACCAAAAATGAGGTATATCCCAATCTCAAGTGTACCACATTACAGGAAATAGTGTTGAATGAACATGGACTATTAAAAACATTCTGGGAGCAATAAAAGTCTTGGATCAAGCTGATCTTTTTTTGTTCCCCTTCATCTGGGTCTGTATAACCTAATAAACTGATTGGATGTCAAATAAACAATACAGTTGGCCTTAAGAGGATTTTAATGGTGGATATTCAATCGTTATTGTTTTCCTGTGGTGTGGTCCACCTGAGATTTATATTCCTCTAATTTTTGGGTTAAAGTTCTAAAATGATCTGTAAAACTGGATGAATGGAATGGATGAAACACATACATGATGGTGGGGTCCACATAGCACCGACCACCCGCCGTGGGCTGGTGGCAGGGGAGTAGCCAATCCATTCCCTGCAGGACCTACCTTGAGACGTACGTATGGTTGTGCATATATATATATATATATATATATATATATATATATATATATATATATATATATATATATATATATATATATATATATGATAAATTTTATTTTAAGTCCTCAACTATTTTAAGTTATGAGCTAAAAATGAGACAAATTTATAGGGATTGAATGCCTAAAGCTGAAAACTTTCCCCGGCCACTAAAGTTTTGCATCAAGCTGATGTTTCTATTTTCCCTTCATGCAGGTCTATGTGTGGTGAGGGTCATTATCACCACTGCTTCGCGTTGTGTGGTCCACTCAAGCCTTAAATCTATCAACTTTGGGGATCATGCCCTAAAATGATCTTTAAAATAGATGGATGGCTTGGATAGAACACAAATACCTAGGTGCCCCCCACATAACCCTTGACTGGACGGTCCATATTTAGATAGGACCTGGTGGAGCGCGGCTTTGGTGGATGCCTCGATCCACCGAGGTGGATGGGATCTCTAATCGTGGGGCCCACCATCATGTATGTGCCTTATATTCATGCCGTTCATCAATTTCACATCTCTTTTAGTCTTATTTAATATGTTTTTTTTGGTTTTCTAAAGTTAAGGGATGATCAATTAGGTATTCATATTAGGTCAATATCATCTAGAGGTATACGGGTTGTTGTAGGTCAAAGGTTAGGGTTATCAAGGCGTCTCATTTATTTGTTCTTGCTCCTTAATGCTTTGTGTTCACTTGTGTTTTTGGTTTTCACTTTTAAAAGGTTCAACCGACTATTTGACACAAGGACTCACGTAATTGACAAGTAGAGTCTAAAACTAGTGCATTAACGACCTATTCCCTCAACTTCACTCTGCGCATATGGGGCAAGGGCTGAGAATTACCTCATATCAATTGGACCTTTAGCATAGCCCCACCACAACTACAATAACCTAAGGAATGTCATGGCCTCGTGAATGAAGAAGAACACACTCTACTTGACTCAAATTTAAACCCTAGTCCTCGTTTCATGATGATGATTGGGCAAGATGGAGCCAATTCACCCCTGTGTTTGCAGGCCCTATCTCCCAAGGGGAGTGAGTACAGGGCCTAAATTAGTTTACAATTATCCTAACCTCTAGGTCAGCATGCTAAATGCATGATAAAGCCGGTAAAAAAAAAAAAAAAAACTTCTATGTAGATAAACACGCGCTCCCAAGCCGAATTAGGTGAACCCATGGTTCGAATCGTCATCTTGTTCGGGGACCAACATTTGAAAAAATTCAAAAAGATTAGAAAGCCCTCAAATCCCAAAAATAGGAAAAACAAACCTATAAATTCTAAGACATCCATGTATCATTCTAAAAAAGTAAAGTCGAGCAATATATCATGGGATTCTTAGTAGTATCTAACCATCCATAATGGTTCACCAATATCTTCCAAGTTCCAAATAAAGATGACAAAGTTCGTATGTGCATCAACTTTCATGACCTCAACAAAGTCAATCCAAAAGATGATTTTCCGCTACCTCATTTCAACACTCTGGTCGACAACACAGCATGGCACAAAGATATTTTCCTTTATAAACGGGTTCTCCAGCTACAAATCAAAGTGGCCATAGAAGACCGCAAAAAGACGTCATTCATTATGCAATGGAAAACTTTCTACTATCGAGTTATGCTTTTCGGGTTAAAAAATGCCAGTGCCACATACCAATAAGCTATGACGTCATTGTTCCATGACATGATAAACAAAGAGCTTGAAGTCTATCTCGACGACATGATCATCAAATCTTACAACATAGGGGCACTTCGAATAGCTCAAACGACTTTTTAATCACCTGGAAAAATTCAAGCTACGTCTCAACTCCTATAAGTGTCTTCTGAAATGGTTATAGTAACCATCAGAACATGGGAAGCATCCAAATGATCAATTCAAGAAAATTCAACAATAAAAATCATCTCATACCAACCAAAATAAACTAAATCTATCTTTCAACTATCATTTTAATTACTAGACAATTACATTCCTTGGTGTAATTCTTTATTTTGTCAGTCGTTTACATTCCTTAGTATAATATTTAGATTTATCAATTATTTACATTATTAGTGTAATCCGTAGAGATAATTAAGTAATTGTTAACTTTAGCCATAATTTAAGTCTATACTCATACGCTGGATTCGGTTCGAATATCAAGCGAAGTTCTCCATCTAGAGAGGGATTTTGCAGTTTTTCTCTGTGATCAACTGTAATAATTTTCTTTTTTGTTTTATTTGTACTAAAGAGAAAAACTCTTTCATACGGAAGATAGATGTGTGCCCCATTTTCAGAGGGCGAACCCCACCTTCCAACTATCACCCTAGTAATCTTAAGCAACAGTTTGCAAGTGGTTGAATAGGTGACTGTTCTTATTATAACTATGTTATATTAAGTTCGATTTCCGACATATATGCTTATCTTGGAGCTTGGGGCCGTAAGTTGTTCAATTTGATTTGAGCCACATATTTAATTATGACACGCCCACACTTATCACATAACCGAGATCAAAATAGCAGCAATAAGTACAATTTGAACTTTTTGCAACTTGGCTAACAAATAAAAGATTGAAATGGAAATTTGAAATACAAAGAACATCATGTACCATCAAGTAAGGAGATCAAGAGACTGAGTTGGCACGAGTGATGGGATAGTTTTTTCAACTAGTAATGTGACAAATTTTGCACCCAAAATTTACGTGAAGATTGTAAAGAGTGAGATATCTGTTATCATGTGAGCAAAGCTCTATTGCCTAAGTGATGGGAAGAGAAGATATGATTGATTCAGTCGCATGTGGTTCCGGTATGAATCAAGGCTACTGGGATTGGTGCAAGTTGTTTGAGGGATGTTCAAAACAGGTAAAATGACATCAACCGCAGTAAAAAAAAAAATGGAGATTAGACAGTTCAACCGTGGCCCACGGTAACAACTCGCCCAAGTCGAAACGGTGGAAAAATATCAACAGCAACCGATGGTGACTGAAAAAACAGTGGGTCACAAGACAGCAGATGCAATTATTACTCCAGACGTTAGTACACCAACGAACAGCAAGCGCATGAGCGGGCGCGGGATCCACCGAGGTTGGCTGGACCACTGACCGTGGGGTCCACCATGATGTATGTGACTACAACCACACCATCCATCCGTATAGAAAGTCACTTTAGTCCATGGTTCTAAAAATGAAGCGGATCCAAATCTCGTATGGACCATAGTACATGAAACAGTGGTAAATGACCATTAAAAGCTTTTCGTGAGCCACAAAAGCTTTGGATGAAGATGATATTTATGTGGTCTCTTCGTCTAGGTCCCTGTGACCTTACTAACATGTTGGATGTCAAATAATATTGGTAACCTTATCAACGAGTTGAATGGCAGGTAAAAATTCCGGTGGAATCCAGAAAGCTTTTAATAGTGGGGATACAATCTTGACTGTTTCATGTGGAATGGTCACTTAAGATTTAAGTCGAGCTTTAATTTTGGAAAGTGGATTTAAGGTACATACATCGCTGCGAGCTCTACAATCAGGGTGTCACCCACCACGGTGAATCCGGGGATCCGCTGAAGCCGCGCCCACAGGAGAAGCGTCAAGATGGGCCACAACTTCAAAACGAGCAGTAGATGGCCAGTGATGGTTCGATCGCTAGGGCAGGGTCACTACGCCGCTGGCGGTTGGCGTAACAGAGATGAAGCCGCAAGGAAGAAGGGGTGGGGTCGTGTAGTGCCGCGATCGCCTGTATCGAGTGTTATATGTCTGTGGCAGCGGGTGCTGCTGTGGTGGTTTTGGTCGCCTGTCATAATGTCTCACGGTCGCCGAAAGGGGTGCAACAGCAAGGCGGCTCACGCGGCAACAATGGTAGCCGCTGATTTTTGCCGGATTTAATTATCGCCGACGAAGAAAAAAAACTTGATTTCAGATCTGGACGCTCAGATTTGAGAGAGACGGTCGTAGGCGAAGCACGGCAGCAGCAGGGGGCAGGGTTGAAGGTGGTCCGAATCGCCAGATTCGATGGTGTTGGGTGGTTGCGGCCGGAGATGGCGGATCTGTGAAGATGAAGACGAGCGCCAGCAAGAGCACAATCAAAACGGTGCTGGTGATGATAGAGCCTCATAGAAAGGTACTTTTTGTTTGTAACTACCCAACAACTACCTACTAAGAATTACATTCTAAGAAAAAGTAATATCATTCTTTGATACCTGCAAAAAAAAAGTATAAATAGAATTCGTCCCTAACATCCCTAACAACCTTAGTAACTTGCGATTTATCTAAAGCAATACTAATTTATTTAGGACTCTCAACTCTCCTAATATAAGTGGAACCTTCTTAACAATACACTCTCTTTGAAAGACAACTGGTCCTCAAGTTACGAAAGCTGGAAAACGAGCAATAAAGTCAGTGTATATCTCCACGGGGCATTTTCTTCTAGGAATCCTTCCCATTGCAGAAGGACATTGGGAACGGCATGATTCTCACGGTTGAAGATTCCTCGATCAAGTATCTTGCAAGGGGTCCAAATAGCAGTATCAAGATCAGAAATTGGAGGGAGTGTAGTCAGAGAAGGGACGGTAGCTCCCAATTTCTTTTTAAGGACCGACACATGAAACACTGGATGACTCTTGGACTTTGGAGGCAATGTGAGTTTATAAGCAACCGGTCCTACACGAGCCACAATTTCAAAAGGGCCATAGAACTGATGAGATAGTTTATGTGGCCCACAATCTCTCACAGAGCTCTACCGATAATGTTGGAGACATAGAAATACCCAATCGCCAATGTCAAAACTATGCTCCGTGCACCGGCAATTTGCATATATTTTCATGTTATTTTGAGGTAACTCTATATTATCTTTGAGACTTTGAGTACTTGTATGATATGGTCACGATCACATAAGGCAAAGTCTATAACATGCACACTCATGGATAGAGGTGTACACGAGTCAAATTGAGTCGAGCTTGGCACAACTCGACTTGTCTCGGCCGCTAACTGACCCTAGCTCGAACTTGGCTCGGCTCGGTCCTCGAGCTTGACTGGCCAGCTCGGCTCGGTTTGGTCAGCAGCTTGGGCCAGTTCGAGCCGAGTTAGAGCTAAGATCGAGCCGAGTTCACCTGTGCAGCATTTTCACCAATACATGGACTGCATCTTTAATTTCTTAATTTATGTAAAACAACAGCAGCGGTTTTATAGGTATTTAATCAAACACTCAGTAAGCAATATCAAAATCAAGACACAAGGGTATTTGTTTCATATCCATACCTTCCTCGCCACTAGCTTACACTTCGTTGAGTCATTGCATCAAACACTTGGTGAGCAACATCAATATCAAAATAACCGAGTCACCAAACTAGTTTGATCTGAGTTCGATTCGAGTTGGGGTTCGATCCGAGTCAAGCTCGGGCAAGCTTGAACTCGGTTCAAAATTTTTTCGAGCTCAAAAAATCAGCTCGACTTGGCTCGAACTCAGTTTTGAACCAAGTGGAATCGAGCTTTTTCGAGTCAAGTTGAGCGAGCTAATCGAGCTAACTAGGTTCGTGTACAACCCTACTCGTGGAGCTCGGCACATAAATTTCAATGCGTTGAAGAAGGCGTCCATATACTACCTGGAAGGTTGGCATTTTAATGGAGCTGCGGAAGGTGTTGTACTAGTACTCTGCCCAAGGAAGGCATTGAACCCAATGATGTGGGCGATGATTGGCAAAACATTGGAGGTATTGTTCAATGGATTTGTTTACCACTTCTGTCCGCTCATCTGACTGAGAATGATTGGTTGTACTGTGGCACAATTGAGTGTTTTGTTGAGCAAAAAATGCTTCCTAGAATTGACTGATAAAAATGGGGCCCCAATCACCGATGATGGATCGTGGCATTCCATGCAACTTTGCAACGTCACGAACAAAAACACCCGCAACTGTGGAAGCAGTGTACGGGTGAGCGAGTGTCGAGAAATGAGCGTACTTGCTGAAACGATCTACCGCAACCATTATGGGCATTTTATGTTCAGGAAGAAACCCGTCAATGAAGTCCATTGATAGATCTGCTCACACCTCCGAGGGAATAGGCAGTGATTGTAATAAGACGGGAGGAGCGATTGTCTCATATTTTATATGTTGGCAGGTGTCACATTCAGTTATGTATTTTCGAAATAGTTGATATTCGTTTGTAAGTCGGAAAAATTCCGGAGTGACCCCCTATTGAGTAATAATGGAATTCATGAAAAAATTTACTCCAATCGGAATTAGCAGGAACAATAATTTGACTCTTATAACGTAAAATGTCGTTATCTAGGGAATCGTGAGGGACCACCATAAGGTTAAGGCGTAATTTATCGTGTATGATGCAAAGATTTGGATCTTGGGAATAATTGGCTACGATATTCAAAGAGTTGAGAATATAGGTTATAACACCATGAGAAATTCAACATATTCACTTTGATGAGAGAGTGTCAGCTGCTATATGCTCCTTGCCAGGAGGGTAGGCTATCTCGTAGTCGTAACCAATCAATTTGGTAAGCCACTTTGGTTGCTCTAAGGTTGTTAACCGTTGCTCAATAAAAGGGTTCAATGATCTGTAAGGATTTTGGAGTGCGCCCTAACAGGTGTGGCCTCCACTTTAAAATAGCAAATGTGCCAACATCTCTTTGTCATAAATGGATAAGGTGAGGTGGCGGCCTGATAATGCTTTGCTGAGGTAAGCCAAAGGACAACCATTTTGCATGAGGGCAGCCCCGATGCTAGATCATGAGGCATCACACTCAAGAACAAATTCCTGAGAGAAATTTGGTAAAGCTATGACGGGAGTAGTGGTATGCGCCCTTTTGAGAGTTTCGAAAGTAGTCTCAGCCTCAAGTGACCAGTGAAATGAATCATTGTGAAGCATACTTGTTAATAGTGCTGCAATTTTTTCCATAGTCCTTTACAAATTTGCGATAATATCCGGTTACGCCCAAAAAACCCCGAAGTGCTTTGAGGGAGGTGGGTTTTGGTCATAGTTGCATTCCTTCGTTCTTTGAGGGGTCAACTTGAACACCATCACTAGAAATAATATGGCTAAGATGCACAGCCGATGTCTGGGCGAACATGCACTTACTGCGCTTAACAAAAAGTTTATTGGAGCGATGAGCTGAAAAACTGACGTGAGGTGATCTAGATGATTTGTAAAATTGCTGCTATAGACAAATATATCATCAAAAAATATCAAAACAAAGCGTTGCAAAAAAGGCCAAATTATTTCATTCATAAGGCTCTGAAAAGTTG
Organism: Magnolia changhungtana; assembly: GCA_030180095.1. Classification (NCBI taxonomy): domain Eukaryota; kingdom Viridiplantae; phylum Streptophyta; class Magnoliopsida; order Magnoliales; family Magnoliaceae; genus Magnolia; species Magnolia changhungtana. Next base: position 253,482 of record JASAUF010000147.1, on the reverse strand, counting down.
TTGGGGGTATTCAACGGTATAATGAGGAACTCAATAGTGTCCCTCATGTGTTCGAAAAGCCGTCTTTGGTATGTTGGTTTCAGCCACCGAATTTGATGGTAACTTGAGTGCAAACCGAGTTTAGAAAAAAATATAGCTCCATGTAGCTCGTCCAGTAATTCATCAATAACCGGAATAGGATAACAATCCTTTACAACAATTCTATTGAGGGCGCAGTAGTCTATACACGTGCCAGGATCCATCTTTTTTCTTGTCAAGTAAAACAGGATAGGAGAATGGACTGGTACTAGGCCAGATAATACCTGAATCGTGCATTTCATGTACTAACTTCTCTCTCTGTCTCTCTCTCTCTCTGGTTTTTTTTTTTTTTTTTTTTTTTTTTTTTAAATATGTGGGTAGCGGCAAGTATGGGAGAAGTGGACGGCAATGATCATTTGTAGGTGCACTGCCTGGGAGAAGTGGACGGCAATGTGAGTATGGTTTGACATTTGTAGGTGCACTGCCTGGGAGAAGTGGACGGCAATGATCATGACTTTTGTACAGCGGAAGGCCTTGCAGTTCAGTAAATATATCATTGAATTGCTCAAGTAAGGAAACAATGTGGATGCATAGGGGTATTGAGGTCCACTTTAGATTGTGATAGGCACACAAAAAGGTATTGATGTTGTTGAGAGAAAAGCCAATCAAAATTCGCTCGAGTCCTTGACAGAATTGAAAACGGAAGTAATGCCACTCAATTGGATTAATTCCTTTCCCGAGTAAAATTGCATCGTTAGATCCCTGAAATTCCAATTAGTAGTTCCGAGTGACTTGAGCCATTCAGCCCCCAAAACCTGGTAAGAGAAAAAATTGCGGGTAAATTTGTACCCTTGTATGGACAATGTGATATCATGGCAATGTCCCAGACTGTGCACGATACTATCGTTAACAACAATAAACTTAATAGGATCAGAACAACTTACCAAAAATCTACATTGCTTAGCTACAACCGGACATAAAAAATTATGGGTGGTGTTGGAGTCAACCAATATTGTCACTGGCCGTTTCTTAATATGCCCAGAAAGCTGCATTGTATGAGAATTTTGAGTACCATTAAGGGTGTTGAGAGAAATTTCCATTTGTGGAGCATCTTGGTCATCAAAGCCAGGCTCAAGTTCAGAATTGTCATTGGCTTCTAATAGCAACAACTGAGGACTTTTGCAGCGGTGCCTTGGTCTGAACTGTTCATCGCAGTTGAAACACAATCTCTTCTCTATGCGTTCCTGTTGTTCAGCCAAGCTCAATCGACGGATACCATGGGATATATTAAGAGGCTTAGAAGCTGATTGGGGTGTTGGAAGGGGGAGCTTGGAAGACAATATAGGTGGGGTGTGATTAGTGGACGGTGGAGGCAGAGGTGGAAAGAAATGCAGAGGTTGTGCTCGGATTGGTGATCGTCAGTTAACAGACGCAACGATTGCAGCAATAGCCTCCTTTTGCTGCCTAGCTAATGCCGTGTCTGATATCCTCATTAAGTCCAGAAATAAAACAACGAATTAAAAAGGCTTCTAGTAAAATTTGGGACCTATTAGCTAGGTGTTCAAACTTAGCCTGGTAATCCCGTACCAGTGTTGTTTGTTGGAGCTTAGCTAATGATCCTTCTGGGTCCTCATCTTCAGGAGCGCCAAAGTGACTGCACAGGGCTTGAGTGAATGCACCCCAAGTAGGATGCCCAATGGTCTTGCTCAACCATTGATACCAAGGTATGGCCTCACCAGTCAAATTGATTGAAGCCACATCGACTAACTGATCCTTAGGCATGCCATTAAGACGCTGAAATTGTTGAGCACGAAAAATCCACCCTACAGGATCGGTGCCGTTGAAAGTAAGAAAATCAAGGCGGATTGGACACCCTTGAAAACCTGGAAATTGAGCAGGGGCTAATTGGGGACGAGCGTCGGGAAATGGACTGGCATCAGGGAACATATGATGGGGAAGGCATTGATCAGGAGCAGATAGTGGCACGCCTTGATTAGGAGCAGATAGTGGCATTGGTAGTCTTGTAGCCTGGGTCTTTTGGATCTTCAATATGGCTTCGGTTAGCTCGGTGACCCGAGCTTATAAAGCAGTGACATCATTCCGAATGTTATCAATGTCATTGTTAACTGGGACGTTGAATCCTTCAGAAGAAGACATGTCCGTAGGATGAGGAGGCTTTGATATCAAAATGATAGAGCCTGGCATAAAGGTAATTTTTATATGTAACTACCCAACGACTATGTACTAAGAAAAAGTAATTTTCATTCCTTCATACCTCAAAAATATATATATATATATATATAAAGAAGTATAAATAGAATTCTTCCCTAACATCCCTAACAACCTACGTAACTTGGGCTAATTTATTTAGGACTCTTATTTAAAACTCTCCTAATGTAACTCGAACCTTATCTAAGGGATCTCTCCCATACGTAAAAGATGATTATTGATGGATAAACAAATCTTGATACGTGGCAATGAGCATCGTAATAGGTGATGATGGGGCAATAACATCAATGCGCGGGGGTTTTGAGGTTTTTTATGCTGGATCTGGGCTACCAGACGGGTTTGGGTGGTTTTGATGACTCGGTAGCGGGAGCAAAGGAATGTCGTGCCGGTGACGATGGTTAGTTACTGGACAAGTGGAGGTGTTTTGCAGTGTGTTGGCAAGCACTATTGGTAAGGATGGAGAAGAGGTAACAACCGTTTGCGACTTTGTCACAGTAGCAGTGTCTTCGTGGTGCAACATGTATGGTTGGATTTTGCAGTGGATCTACATTGATGGAAACATGGTGCCTTTGAGTTTCTGCCCGAATAATGGAATCTAACAAAGAAAATATGTCGGACAGTCTCAATCTCCGGATCAGAGGCTCTGATAACATATTAAAAAAAAAAACGAATTTGGAGAAAAGAAGTTGATTAATTTTTATTGTATGTTTTCATTGAGTGTAACTTTGAATTTATAGAGGAATGACCTCAAAAAAAGGAAGATTACAATGAAGCCAAATCTATCTTAAATTAATTACAACCTGATCAAATCTTGACATAAAAGGAAATTGAATATATTGAAATCATATCATTCTTAATATATGGGAAACAAATGTTCATAGAACACGTGTGTTGTGTGATTGTGGGTGTGGTCCCATGTGCACATTTGTGTGGTGTGTGTGCATGCATGAGCATTTGCTTGTGTGTGTCAGTGTGTGCATGTATGTGTATGAATGCCACCATCTTATCCTTATCATATATAAAAATACAAAAATAATTGCAGTTAGTTGACTATACTATTGGTATTGTAGACAATCTACCAGGGCAGTAGATGGTCCATTCAACCGATCCAGACTATCCATTAGGTCCAACGCACATTTCATGGTCCACAATTCAAACACCAACTGATCAGAGGAGCCAATCCATCCATAAGTTAACCTTCTATTTTATAAACTTTCATTTTCCAACCCATCGATGGGCATGTTATGATTCTATGATAAATGTGATTCTTTAGAAACATAGGCGATCTATGATAAACCCTTTCAATTAATGGCTCGAATTGTTCATAGAGTATAGGACCCACTTTAAATAAATCATCTTAATTATGTTTACATTTTGAAACACAATGGAAATAAAAGGTTTTTAAAATCTAATTAATTATAATCTTAGGATCCTCGTTTAGATCTAGTTTTGTTCCTCACAAAACTAAAAAATTCAACTAAATTAAATTATACTGACGATTTCTACACCAAAATCACTAAAAAAATACTACTAAACTAAATTAAATTATCCAAGAATGGTTTTCAACCATTCCTAATTAGGGTGCCGCTAAAAAATAGGAACAGTTGGAAATCGTTCTGGGACCGCTCCAAAATTTTAAACGCTACTAAGAATGGTTTTAAACCATCTCTAATTTTGGAAACAGTACTTTAGGAGTGATATTTTTCCGTATTTAGGAACGGTTTTGAACCATTCCTTATTTATATGGTTAGAAATAGAAAGCGCTGCTAAAGGTTTGAGAAGTGCCGCTAAAAGCCGTGTAAGCACCGGCAAAAGCTAGTAAAATTTTTTTTTTTAAAATTATTATTATTTTAATATTTAAAACCCAAAGAATATTGGATACAACTAAAAAATGAATATTAAACATAACTGTACAACTTTACAATAAAAAATATATAATATTTACAACAATAAATTGAAAATGATTTGAATACATAAAAAAAAAAAAACTCCTCCATGTAGTCCAGTCCTAGCTTGGCCAATGCAGCTAACTATCTCCAGCCTCTTAGTCTACGCATCATTTCATCCATTCTGCACCAATACAAATGATACCACATATAAAAATAATATTATGAGATTAGTGCACAATCTAAATTGAACAAGAATTGAAGGGTGAGCACATACCACTTCAGATTTCAATTGTTGCTTACTCTCCTATAGCTTCATTTCCATTTCCTGTTGTAAGAGATGACAATAACATACTCATTGATTTGCAATAACAAATATCAGGAAAAGATGTGGCCCCTTTATCCAGGTCTTTGTGACCTTGTCAAAAGTTTTGATGTCGATTGTTGAGTAAAATTTCTAGTGGTCCCCTGAGAAGTTTTTTATGGTGGGCAATTAGAGCCAAATCTTGCATAGGGTTCTCCTTTCTTCCATTCTTTTTATTTTTAATGTCTGGTCTCTGGGGCTAGCCAAATTGTGCTAATCGATCAAAACAATCAGATATCGCACTAGATACAAACAACCATAAAACAAACCTTACCGCTCAATAAATACCAAAAAAGCATCTGAAAGAATCACTCAAGAAAATAAGATCTTCAAAGAACCAACTGAAACAATAAACAATAAACAACTGAAATGAGAAACCCAAATCGAAGATTTTTTCAAATCCATAAAACTAGAATTTCTACAAAAGCATCCCAACTTGATCAGAAATGAACTCGAAACAACATAATTCTATGGCATCACAGGATAGAAATACGATTCTAGAGAAGATTCTTCAAATCTTTCCAGAATTCAAATACTTATAAAGAAGAGGGAAACCCCTAAAATCCAAAATCTTTTAATCAATAAGGTGACTAAGGGAAGAGAAGTTTCAATTGTTGGAGTCATCACTGCTAGCAGAAAATAGTAGCAACACATTTGAAGGGTTGTTAGGTCTGCTTATCTTCAAAATCAGCATTAGACTTGTGGCTATTAAACATTACTAAAAGTTGAAAAAACAAATAGATTGGTGATAAACAACTTATTGTTAAAGTGGGACCACTAGATGAATGACCTAGGTCATTCAATGGTGAACCCATCTGCACAATGTTGTCTCGGGGGAAAAAATAGTCCATGCAGGCCAAACTACAAATGGTGCCTCTAAATCTAACAAAGAAAGAAAAAGGAAATCATCATCGTCTAAGCCTTATCCCAATTAATTGGGGTTAACTGCACAAATCCTATTCTGTCATTCTACTCTATCAAGGGCTACCACTTCAGCTAGAGCAAATTGCGGGGGATGCAGGACATGAAATTTAAATATGATATGCAAGAATTCAGGCTTAGATCAGACTACTGCAACGGTTACATAATAATTCCACATCCCAAACAAAAGTTCAAATATTCAAGTATAAGGGAATCTACACGGGTCCAAGCCTACACAGGCTAGGGCTAGATCAGTAAAATTATGGACCAAACAATGCTCAAAGGGAAATAGAAATCAACCACACATGCATAGTAATCAGTCCCTAATCCAAGGAATTCCCTAATTTCGATTCAAAGAACCTTAGGGTGAGAGAAGGGGCAAATCAACTAGGGATAATGTAATTTAGGGTTAAGATTTAAGAAATTAGGTATAAAAAGAGGAAAATAGGAAGAAACCACAACTCCGAGGCGGCTCTTCGAGCGTGGACAAGGGTCTCAGGGCAGTGCGTCCTGCGTGCGCTCGAGGCTGGCCGCACGTGTGGTGGGGGGACCAAATCCAAAAAAGGATTCCTTGGCCTTGGTCGGCCAGGCTTGGGTTGCAAAACCTCCAAATCTCACGTCGATCTGAGCTATGGTCTGGGCATGGTGTTCCATCGAAGTTTCAACCCTCCTGAAGGGCCAAATTCTGAAAACTGGTTGTAGAGGGATGAATAGCTGCAAAACAAACAGATTTGACGCGAAGATGGTTGTGGGATGGATGAAATAAGATGGAGGGATGGATTGGGATAAATGTGGCTTCGCACCACGGTACTTAACCCTTCGAAAAGGGTGGGCTTTGCACTTACTTTAATCTCAACCCTTTGAAAAGGGAGGGTTTCGCACCCACTTTAATTTTTCCACAACTCAGAAACTCAGAGAGCAGAAAAACCACGCAGAAATTTTTATTCAACTTCAATGAAAAAAAAGAATTACAAGGGGTGCCTATTTATAGGAAAACCCTGTACCCCACAACTCGTGCCATGTGCGCAACCTATTACTTGGCAATGAAGTAAACTAAAATAAATATCAATCAAAGAAATCTAAAGCGTTCATGATGTTCTAAATAATATAAATAAACAAAACCTAAAATATGAACTTAATCCAACTAGTGGGTCATGATCATAAGATCCCATGATGGGTTTTTCTTGACTATCGGGCCCACTCTTTTGAATCAAACTTCGTCTTCTAACTAGGAGGCACTCCCTGGATGTCATCATCGAGCCAGATCAATGGTGGGGCCCTCCTTCTCCGTGTGTAGGGGGGCGGCGTGCGTGCGCGTGATGTCCCCATCGGGGGGAGGGGAGGGGGGACTACGATAAAAGTGCAAAAATCAGAACTGAAAAAGGAATTCCGAAAGCCCCATTGTCCAATCACATATTCAATCATGAATGAAACACCAGACAACAAAAAAAAGTTGTGAATGGAAGTTTGAACAGGCATTTTCAGAGCTTTAAATATAATTTTCAGCTGAAATCCACATACAAATAATGATACAAAATTAAAAATGAACAAGAAACACTTTCGATTTCGTCCTACGTCCTCAAACACTGGATCCAAACCTCAACATACTCTCCCCAAAATCAAAACTCGAAATCGCATTTCTAGAGCTCCAAATGTAATTTTCATCCAAAAATCAACCAAAACTCAACAAATTACTGAAACGAAGTTGTAAAATTTGATAGGCTGAAGTACTATAATAACGAGATCGAAAATCAATTCAAATCGAAGCTCAAAAATGCATTTTTAGATCTTCAAATACAAATACCATAAAAAATCAACAAAATATAAAAACAAACATGAAAAACCTTCTGATCTAACACTACATCTAACACAAAACCAAGTAGCAGCATACAGAGCTTAGATCGTAATGAAATCATTATCAAATAAGAAAAATCGCAGCCCAGATCGTAATGTAATCACTATTAAATAAGAAAAATCACAGCTCAAAACGTAGAGTGTAAACCCTTGAAGAAGATTGACAACATAGATTCTTCGGAATTAACAAAAATCAGACATTTTCTGATTGGTAAGGTGATGAAGGGAAGAAAAGAAATCAACTCCATCCAAACCCTATAAAGGAATGAGATTGAACCTGTTCTTTGTCGATTCTAAGAGCTATGGATTTTGAAATGTGAAGATATCTGCTTCTTGGAAGAAATGAGAAGAAAAGGCAAGAGAAGAAAAATGAAAGAGAGAGAGACGAGGGTTAACGTTTGCCCAAAGTTTTAAGTACACTTAGGAACGGTTTCAAACCGTTTGCATTAGGAATGGCCTTAGGCCTCTCCTTAACCAAAGACTTACCCATGTTGATTTTGGCGTAGTGGATGAACGGTCAATCATATGCCCTGGCCAATCTCTCAAACTTGGAAGTTTCTCATAGATCTACTCCAAACGAAGGAGATTTAGAGATTCATTCAAGATTTTGGTAGGGGCTAGATCTAACCCTTGAGCCATCTGTGGATGTGTGGATGATGGAAGCACTGAGCACTACCCACTTCCTCTCCCTCTTTGTCCATCTTTCTCTCTTTTCTCTCCTTTTTAGCTCCAACATGGGATGCCCCCAGGGAGAAAAGGTCGGATGACCAAGTGATGTCTTTCCTCCTTTCGAATAGGACTTTTAATAGTAGGGGTTTAGGGTTCTAGGAAGACGCACTGCATATGGTGCTCTATCACCCTGCCTAATCCATACACCCAACCATTCAAATCCCTCCACTATCAATGGTCACCATCTTTGAGTAATTCCCATGCCACCCAAGATATGAATCATGTCAGATCTCAACTGTTGGATGTCTATTAAGTATGATTTAAAGCAAATTAATGGTAAAAAATGAAAGTTAATAGTTGAAAAACTCTGGTTAATCAATTGAAAACCTCAAAGGTGTCGATCAAGCTTTTAATCACTCGACGGACCATCGAAACTTTAAAATCAACCACCTATTCATTTGTTATCATGTCCCCTAGAAGACTTAGTGGACTCATGTTGGATTAGGGTGTTCAAAAATGGTTACGTATCGGTCGTAACAATTGATACGTAACGATAAAGGCCGTGACTGTTACGCGTTACAGGGTCGTAAAGGCCACCTCTCTTTTTTGTGCCCGTAACAGTTGTTACGGGGCCGTAACGGCCATTACAGTACATAATGGCCATTACAGTACCGTAACAACCATTACAGGCCATAACCCTAAATAAAATTTGAAAAATGAAAAAAAAAACACAAAAAGAAAAAGAAAAAACATACCTTTCTTCTTCTCCTCTCTCTCTCTCTCTCTCTCTCTCTCTCTCTCTCTCTCTCTCTCTCTCTCTCTCTCTCTCTCTCTCCCCCTCTTTTCAGTTCCCTCTCTCTTCTTTCCCTCTTTTCTTTTCGATTCCCCTCTCTCTTTCTTCTTTCTTGGAAAAAACGAATGCACTTCAAATTTTATTTTTTTTTAATGCTCTACAGTGCACGCAGCACAATGCACTTGTAGTCTTGCACTATTGGTTATGTGGGGCCCACCTTAATTTATGTGTAGTATATCCATGCCGTCCATCAATTTTTCATGTTCATTTTAGGACATGATCCTTGACATAAAGGGATCCAAATCTCATTTGGACCACATATTTGGGATTGAATGCCCACTATTAAAATCTTCTTAGGGCCCACTATAATGTTTATTTTCCATCGAACCTGTTGATAATGTCACGTAGACCTTGACCTTGATGAAGGGAGAACACAAATAACAACTTGATCTAAAAAAAAAAAAGTCTTAAGAAAATTTTAATGGTGGGAATTAAATCTTTATTTTGTGGTCCACCTAATATCTGGATTAGCCTCATTTTTTGGATCATGCCCTAAAATAAGTTGGCAAAAAGGATGGACCACATGGATATACAACAAATGCATTGAGGTGGGCCCCACTTTTAAAGGGATGCTCACTAGTGGTCCACAACCTCAACACTTAACCATTCGTTTTGAGGTATAATAACATTGGTTTTGAGGTATAATTAAGAAAGAATAAAATGCATCATGCCATATTTTAAGGTATAATAACATTGGTTTTGAGGGCACAACCTCAACACTTAACCATTCAATTTATTTGCTACTGATCATATGGTTAGAATAAATAAATAAATGGTCTGATTAATGTGTTTTTTGCATGTAGGATGTTGGAACTAATGAACAATCCAAATCAATCAATGAGATTATCCAAGTGTCTAAGTGAGGTTGCCTAGAACCTATTAGTGTTGTAGTCAGCTGCGTCTATTTTGGAATAAATTATGAGAGATTAGTGAAGTAGAAAAGCAAAAATGGGAAAAAAAAAATGGAAACATAAATTATTTTAACATAAGGAAAGAACAAAAGAAAATATTCAAAAGGTAGTATAAATTATAAGATTCTTCTTGAGTCATGATTATTTGTTCCTTTCATGAATCAATACTACATTACATATCCATAGCGCTGATCAATCATGATTTATATTTCTTCAATCATAATTTGTACCATATTTATGGTCAGATTTAATATTTTTGTGGGGCCTATGTATGCATTTTTACCACCTGATATAATGGAACTCCATGCTTGTGTGCCATATTTACGCAGGGGCATTTTCACACCGGGCTCGAGTGGGGTAGCTTGTGGGATGTGGGGACACACTCGGGGTGGGCGGCCCGTGTGAGGCGGTACCCATGTGATTTGGGGCCCACCAGGGGGGTTTGGCCGAGGTTCTAACCCATGAGATATGGGGCCTGGGCTATGAGATAAATGGATTAATTCGCCATACTCTAATAGTTTAAGCTTTTAGAGCAAGTGGTTAATTGTCCTGCATCAAATTGGTATCAGAGCGGGAGGTCTCGTGTTCGAGACTCCTCACCCGGGGGTGATTAATGCAGGGGCATTTTCACACCGGGCTCGAGTGGGGTCACCTGTGGGATGCAAGGGCACACTCGGGGTGGGCGGGGCCCACAGGGGAGGTCTTGTGTTCGAGACTCCTCACCGGGGGTGATTAATGCGCATTTCACACCGGGCTCGAGTGGGGTAGCCTGTGGCATGCAGGGACACACTTGGGGTAGGCGGCCCGTGTGAGGCGGTACTCATGTGATTTGGGGCCCACGAGAGGGGTTTGGCCGAGGTCCTAACCCATGAGATGTGGGGCCTGGGCTATGAGATAAATGGATTAATTCGCCATACTCTAACAGTTGGAGCTTTTAGAGCAAGTGGTTAATTGTCCTGCATAACATATACTGAGCAATATGTATGACAATTGCCCTTTCATGACCAACCTTTGCTTGCTTGCCATTAAGGGTGTGTGGATCAGTTGGCCTTATGGTTAGTATTGGGTGAGACATGTTGGAATGTGAGTGTTGTCAAAGCAAACCTCTTCGATCATTGGTTGACAAGCCTAAATAAAGAGGAATGGTGATGTTCGGTGTATTTTTCTATGTAATACTATAGTGGCAACCCCAAATGGTTGGGAGAAAGGCTAAGATGATTTTGATGATGATGACAACTTAGTTTCCCTTGGGATTATAAATTTAATCCCATAAACAACTTTAATATCGTATAAATGTTTGATATAATTCTTATACATAAACTCTACACAGAAGGCATTTTGTTTATTTGATGGTCTATATTCAATTTTGAATGTAACATAGTGATGAGTTTGAATCTACGGAATAAACAAGTTAATGTCATTGTGTTCATTTTATTGTCAATATGAACTATATGAATTTACCTATAAAAGTGGCATGGTGTAACTTCCACAAAAATGCTCTTATAAATGCCATTGGTTAAGTTTGCTTCTAAGCCTAAAAATGTTAACAAAAGTAATCATATAAATCTTCATTGTTTTATGTTACTAGTTTTTTCTGCACTTCTGCTATGTTAGTACATTATGAAAAAAATCTGCGGAGGTGACTCTTAACTTGTTTAAAGCCACCCATGAAACACAACAAATGATAGCAACATCCTTCCCCTTTTTTTTAATCTCAGTTTGTTGGATGTTATCTCATATTTCTAAAAGATACTGAACATTTTATAAATCGTTATAGTTGTTATGGAGCTTTTCTAAGGCTACACGTGTCTACAATGCAGTTCTTGTACTCCCCACCCCATGTGGTAGAGTGGCAGACCAGTACTATATCCAAGCCATCCATCAAGTGGTCTCACCATATACACATTCTTGTCAAAAAAAAAAAAGGGTGATCCACTCAGCAGATGAACCATGATATAGAAACATGTGGACTTGTTGGAAACCTTTGGGCAAGTTTTTCATAGCTGTGCATTTGTTTTGTTAGTTGTGGCCCACCTAACCAGTAGACCGACCTGATATTGGAACCAAGGCATCTATGCAGTGTTACCCTCTGATGGGTGGATTGGATCTCTCACGTTGTGGCATAAGGGCACGTACAGAATGTACATGAGCCACCTTCCACACGCTTTGGGCTTTGCAAGCTCATTTTTATGTAATGGAATACAAAGGGATTACTCGCTCATAGTTTATATTGGTTCGCTAATTGATAGAAAGTCAAGAAGACAATAAATGTTATTTGATGTATGCCATTTCAAGAGAGATGATGCGGTAAACTTTTCAGACCATAAGTAATAGACGAGAGATTTTATGGTATTTAAAGCATAATTCTCATGGTCTTTATTATCTGTTTTTCTTGTCTGTTTCCTTCAACTCTTTGCAGAAAAGATGGCACAAATTTTACAGAAAATTCTGAACATCTTCCCAACAACGGATGATGAACAAAGACGTTATGGCAAGAATACAGTGCTCATGAAAATGGAGAATACACAACCACACATGTACAAGCTTATAATGGAAATGATGAAGGAGAATAAAGATGATGGAGGTAAGATAAATTGAATTATATGTAGGTTGGCAAATGCATTTAGTTATGCATACTTGATCATTAGATGCATGCTATAAAATAGCAATGCTTTTCTTTTCTTTTGACTACAAATTTGGCATATGAGCCAAGTCACGAAAACATAACAAATTACACCAAAATTTCCTAATTTGTGTGCCCCATAATTTTCTCCCTATGGATTTGGGAATGAGAACAGCATTTAAGAGAAACTCAACCTCTATAGCCATGAAATTAAAGGGGGTTTAAACTCCTTTCCAAGTCAATAGATTACCAAGAGAGGATCTCCCAACGTTTTAAGGAATGGAATTGAAACAAGGTGTTTTGTCCAAATTGTATTTTACAGTTTCTTGGTCATTTATTCTATGAACTTACAATGGCACAAAAGACCTCCGGTAATTTTTTTTTTCCAGAAAGGTGAGAGTCCACCACATGCAACTTTTTTGATATGTCAAAATGGTTGTACAAATTTTCGGGTGGGCACCACAAATAAACAGGCTTCACCTATCATAGAGCTCCACTATACAGTTCAAAGCAAGAAAGAGCTGCAATAGAAATTGGTTAAAGGGCATACGATCCTGAGGCATGACCTGGGTTTTTTTTAATCCTTGAGGATAGTTGAGCCTCGGTAAGCATCATCAAAAGGCTTAGGATATGTCTATTGGGGTTCGATGATCACTGCATGCACAATGCACACAATCATCTTGCAACTATAGATACATCGACTAGTACATAACAAGGGGCTGGATCCAATACAAAGCTTTGTATGTACTAAGAGGGGTAAAAATTTCTAATAAAAGAAAGTCAAAATTTACTCCCGTAACATCCCTGTTGTTAGCATTCTATGGAAATGCTCTATTCTCCATAAGAATGTTGTGCATGATATGCATGCACTAAAAATTTGTAAACAAGGCTGGCTTATGTGTAACTCAATATAACCATGCAAAAATCTCATGATCCAGATGATCCAATCCATCCTTGCTTTGGCCTATCTTCTATAGCCGTCCTTTTTCCAAGCCCTAGATGGGATGATTGCAATTGCCTAACAAAAGTAGTCATAAGCAATCCGTGATTGCCTTAACAAACAGATGGGTCAAATTGTTGATTGGACATATTTTTGTTAAATATCGACCACCCATATAACGGTTGTTGATCAAATGGCTAATATTTATTAGAGTGGTTTGATGTTTGAACAATAGTCCTTGAAATGTGTGCTGGGCCTAATGAACAGTCTAGATCACTGGATTTAAGACTGTCCAAGTGTCTTAGTGCAACTAGGAAAGCTAGAACTTATAGTGTTATGAGAGAATTGGTGCATTCTCCACTCAATTAAATGATTAGTGAGAATAACAAAGTAGATAAGAGTAATATTTTAGATTAGGATATTTTCTTACTTGTCAAGCTGTGTTTTTTTTTTTTTTTTTCCCTATAAAGGTAGGAGAACACTTGAAACTTTGTTAACATAGCAAAAACGTTGTTATACAGAATTCGGGTGGGCACCGCAAAAGGAACGCACGTCACACCTATCGTATAATTGCTTAAAACAGTACAAAGAAAAGAATTACAAGAGAATCCAAGAGGAGCCCATAATAAATACAAACAATAGACAAAGCCATAGCAGAAACACAGTAGTAACCTTTAGAGCCCACAAAATCCTGTTATAGTTCAGCCGCCTTTCGGGCCACAACTGAGCAACACCTGGCAGATGGGCAGTGCCACAAGCCCTGGCATTCCTGGGACCAAAATCATTGCAGCCAGGGCAGCATCTGGAGGAACAACGACACTGTTTACTATCTCCTAATGATTAGTACCCAGGCCATCCAACAAATCTGCCCCTATATTCACCTGAATCTAGTATCAGCTGCACAAATCATTGTTCCCACAAGACTGTACAAATGCCATAACCATAGTAAGAACTAAACCCTTCCGGCTCCTCTGAAAACAGCTCCATAGCAAGCCGACCACAAAATTCATGCAAGGGGGCTAGATCCAAAGCAATTGCTCATTGATCCACAGATCTCTCACCTCTTCTATATATTTTTATGTTGTCAATGAAAAAACAAGTTACAAGTCTATAATGTAGTAGTATGTTGTGGTTTGTTGATGCTCTTTTCTGGTTGCGCCACCTAGACCCTTTAATACCTGCAATGGGGACCCTGGCTGTTGCTGGGGACCCTCCGATGCCTAAGTTAGAACAAGGGATCTAGGTCCAGTCGAGAAAGGGTGTTTGTGCATACCTTCCACTATAGGTGAGGTCCTTATTTATAGTAGTATGATGCTGGTTACGTAGATGGTATCTTCCCTACTTGGTAGGTGATTATGGAAGGGATTTCCTTCCGGTTATGTCGTCCTTATCTTCCCGAGATTCTGGGCAAGGATCTCGAGGAGATCCTATCTTATCATCTCCAAGTGGTCGACCTTTGAGGAGCTAGGGGTTGATGACTGAGTCCGATCTCGTAGGTGATGTGGTCGAGATCCTGTGGTTGGTTTGCTAGGACTGAGTCCAACCTCATGGGCGAGGCGGTCGAGGTCTATGGTTGGCTTCCTAGGATCGAGTCCGACCTCATAGGTGAGGGGGTCAAGGTCCTGCGGACCGAGTAGAATCGTTGACTATGGTCGGGATCGATATTCATGGTTAGGTTGGTACTCGGAAGCCGTTCGTTTGTTGCGATGGTGGGGTGTTGACTGGAGTTAAGTTCACACCTTATGGTCAGTTCTCGGGTTTGTCGTGGAGATCATGCTCGGTTGTCGAAGCCGAGCTGCTACTCTTGAAATGCTTTGGGTTCTCTCTTATACAGGTTGTTCCTGGTCAGTCGGGTTTTACCCATAACATGGTTTAACATGGTATCAAAGCTAAGGTGAAACTCTAGCTCCAATCTCTCTCTCTCTCTCTCTCTCTCTCTCTCTCTCTCTCTCTCTTCTTTCCTTACTGCTAGCAGTCGAACCACGCTGACGCCAAACAGTGGCAACAGCATCGTCCCTGTCACCCAATAGCCGTCGTTGTTGAACCCCAACATCACCTTGGCCCTTCTTCTC
The DNA here is from genome assembly GCA_030180095.1 of Magnolia changhungtana. Taxonomy (NCBI): domain Eukaryota; kingdom Viridiplantae; phylum Streptophyta; class Magnoliopsida; order Magnoliales; family Magnoliaceae; genus Magnolia; species Magnolia changhungtana. The sequence goes on along the minus strand of JASAUF010000147.1, from coordinate 238,142 downwards.
TGAAGCTAGGGTGAAACCCTAGCCCCAATCTCTCTCTCTCTCTCTCTCTCTCTCTCTCTCACTTCCTTCTTGTTGTCGGCAGCCATACCGTCACTAATGCCAAACAACAGTGGCAATGCCACCACCACACAATAGTGACAACATCGCCGTCGCCAGACAACTGTCATCGTTGAACCTTGGTGTCACCTCCAACCCTGCTATGACGCTAGTTGTGGCTAATCTCAAACCCCATCAATAGCTATCCGATTACCATCATCTCTATAATCGGCACGTCCTGCACATGTCCATCATCTTTGATCCAGATCTTGGCCCTGTTCATAAGAATTGAGCCCCGAGCATCTGATCAGTACCCGACACCTATCATTGAGTTCGGTAGGCATCCTGCTCCTATTTGTCACATTATCTTCGGTCTTTGTCTCACAGTTGCTGAAAACCCCTCTGGAAACCTTGGAATTGTTGTCGTCATCATCTCCTATTGCTAGAATCTAGCCTTAAGTTCATCTGTCGCTTTAAGCCCATCTCTATTTCCATCCATTTTTTTATGCCCAATTTCCATTGTTTTCGAACCTCTATGCACTCATTTGGTTACATTTACGGATCTACAACTTCCAACATTGATTGAACCACCTCCGCCATCCACCAATGTCACCATCAATCACATCTAGTGGAGATCTTGCCCATGCTATTGATCACTTCATTGTTGTTTGCTTGGAAACTCGTCACTACTACCCCCGTGTTTTCCAATTGCAGACCTATTTATTCACCACCATCTCTATTGTATTTGTTTGCGGACACGACAGTGTCAGTCTTCTTCAATTACAATGATCTTGTTCCATGAAAACTACAATGTGTTGCAACACCGCACTCTGTTCTTCCAAATTTCTATTTGATGGGTTTTCTTAATTTGTTTTCCCATCAAATTTTAAGTATTTTCTTCTCTTTTATGGGTTTTCCATGTTTTTCTTTTGGATTTCCCTTTTATCTTTGATATATCAAATTTCTTAGGTCTTCTATGATTTATCACTGAATTTTTAACGGTTTCTCCCTTATGGGTTTGCCCTTTTTTTTTTTTTTTTTTTTTTTTTTTTTTTTCAATCTATTGAACTCTCATCATCTCCTCATACATGTTTAACGATATATCTTTTATATATTGGGCCTTTTGATAAAATGCATTTTTTGTTTATGCCGGGCTTTTGGACCAAACTTGGTATTGCGTTGGGTGTGTAAACCAGACTTGTTATTTGCCGGGCATATCAACCAAACTTGTTATTATGCTGGGCATATTGACCAGATGTTGTAATCATGGTAGCCTTATGGCCTGACCTATTGTTTCTTTGTTGTCAAAACATCTAGAGCCACCAATGTTTGAACTCTAAATCACTGGAAGTGTGCATTCACCGAAGAGCAATTGTTGAAATCTCAGACATCAGAAGTGTCACTAGATCATTTGACATTTTTTGGACGTGTAAATAGTTCACATCCCAGAAGTTATCAAAAGCGCTTGCTCATCACATGATACTCTTTATTTTGTTGCCACGTTACCGTTGATTTTTGTTTCCTTTTGTTTTGGATTTGTTTTCATAGTACCTTTCAAACTCGAATTATTCCTTTCAGAGAGATAAACCAGCTATATTTGTAATTTTTGTTTTGGCTCGGTTTTAGGTAGGTGGGGCTCAGCCCCTTTTTCGGTCCCTCCCGCTTGGTCATAGACAAAAGATTAGCCATAGTTACATGATAGACGAGGCCTCTCTCTCTCTCTCTCTCTCTCTCTCTCTCTCTCTCTCTCTCTCTCTCTCTCTCTCTCTCTCTCTCTCTCTCTCTCTCTCTCTCTCTCTCTCTCACATCTGCTGAATCATTGTAAAGCTTTCTTCAGATTTAATAAAGTTACAAGTGGTGTACTCCCACCTTAATTTTTTTCCCCCTTCTAGAGCACCTTAAGTTTAGAGAAGTTATTACATTAGATTATTTAAATTATGATATTTCCTTATTTGTTAAGGTGTATCTTTCTCTTCACAAATCTCTTATCTCTTTTATATATTATTGTTATTGTCAATGAAATAAACAAGTTATAATTTCCAAAATGTAGTCTCCTGTAGTTTAACAAGAAAAAACAACAAGTGATACATTATTAAAAAATAAAGCAAGAAGAAAAGAAATATTCAATAATAGTTAAAAATTTACAATGTTCTTCCTTAGTCAAGATTTTTTTTTTTTTTTTTTTTTCCTTTTAATGTTTCACCAGCACAATAATTTTATCTATCCATAGTGGAATTGGATCTACCTTTCCTTAAGTGTCCCAATGAGTTAAAAGAGGAAGAAGGAAATGATAAAATTTTCATTACTAGCATGTATAAATAAGAGAGAATTGTTACAAGAATACAAGGAAATGGTCTGGTGGGGCATGTTTTGAAATCCTAGTTGCATTTGGATTGTTGGCATTCGCATCACCTATCCGGACCATCCATTAGGTTGAATCCGTCATTCATAGGCCACCCTGAAAATATTACTATTTGGACGTTCCAAACTGGAAACTCAGTAGCATACAAAGATGGATCTACAAGATCATTTGTAGAATGTAGGTTCATTCATGAAGAGCCATCAGCTAGCTATGATTTCTGTACACTAGTGGAAGAATATTGGATTGAGCCTAATGGATGGTCCAGTTCATGCATTGTTCCTAATGTCAGTGACTACACTCAAAACTCGAGATGACGTTCTGAGCCGAGTCACTTGGAAGCTTGATCATGTATGTTACTTGTCTTCGACTCGTCAAGTCAGTCACCTAAAAGTGTTATTTTCAATAAAAAGCATAATCAAGTTTTGAACTTACAGCCCGTGTGGCAAGCTAGATAGTTAATTAAATTATTTACTTTAAATATTTTATACTAATTTTGCCATATTAAATATTATTAATTTTATTTATAAATAATTTTTTAGTTTGTTTTTTGAAGAGGTGGGAGCACACCACCCATAACTTTGATGATTTGGCAAATTAAAACTGTGCAATCATTTGGGTGGGTGCCACAGAGACTTGTCAGGTAAAGACTTGTCCGAGTCTTTGAGTTAATCCAACCCAACCCACAGTGTATGGGTACACACATACACAAGTAGATACATATATACATAAAGGGCTGTTTTTTGCAAGCAATACATGCATACACAGAGGGATAGTCTCATGCCAGCAATGCCACAGGAGGTCATTCATGTGAGCAAAGTGGTGTGCCGGCCATTATGGAGTAGGGTAGTCTCTTGCGAACAATGCCGCAGGAGACCGTCCATGTGGGCAAAGTTGCATGGCCCGCCGTCATGTTCCACTGTGATGTGTATGTAAAATCCACTCCGACGATCAAGTGTGTCACCCGGTGTTATGCCTAGGGGCCAAAAATCAGGTGCGATCTGTAATCAAGTTGACTACATTAAGGGAAAAAGGTCGTAGGGGGATGCCCACCCTTAATTTTGTACAGGGCCCAGTGTGCTATGTATTTGACATCCACCCCAACCATCAAATGTGTCACCCACCTTACGTCCAGAGCCCAAAAATATCAGGTCATTTTGGAATTTAGGTAGGCCTTGGTGAAATTAATGGTGGGCTTTCCCTCCCAAAAATTTCCCTCAGTGACTTGTTGTGGCCCAGCTCATTGGAGACCACTGATGGAAGTCCCCCCTTGAACTATTTCCGACTGTGTGATCCACCTCAATTTGGATCTGATTGATGCTTGGGCCCCTGCCCAAACAAGCGAGGACACATCTAATTAATTGACTGGTCGGATGTCATCAACACAAATGGTGAGCCCCACACAATGTTTTCACCATATTTTTGTTGAAAATGTTTGCAATGGTTCATCCCATGGGTCCATTCTGTTTTTGTCAGGGTTGTGAAACTTGCAATGGAAATTTTAAATAACAAGAATTAAGCACTCGTCTGCTTATATGAGAATTATACTTGGCTTTTGAATTTGTACCAAGTGGGGATGATGGTTTAATTATTTAGATCAGTAGTCTGATGAGTTCCACTCTATTCTGGTTTGACCATGCCCAAAGCATCTCCTGAGTCGGAAGATCCAAGTCACCAATCTTCAGTAGAAAGTGGGCTGGTGCTTTGTTCTCATCTTGGCCATCTACTTAAGGGTAGGGCTGTCAATGTGCCAGGCCAGGACCCAACAATCATAAAATTTTACTATTATCGCATCGTGATAGTTTGGTTCATGGTCCATATCCATGGTGGAAATGAATGGACCAATGGTCTGGAGTACTGAACCATGGCTCCCACTTGAACAAACTAAAACCAGGATCAGATAACGAAAGTATTCTTACAAAGTGGTGCAATGCATGGACAACCTGTTGATAGGTTGGACGGAGACACCATTTCTAGTGGCAGCTAAAATGGGGGTGGTGGAGATGGTGAAGGAGCTTCTCGAGCATTTTCCAGCTGCAATTGGTGATGTGAACCAAGATGGTAAGAATGCACTACACTTGGCGGTGGAGAACAGGAAACACAAGGTCTTCATGTCTATGTTAAGGAATGAGAACTTTCGGAATCATGTCACGGATGTTGATAATGATGGGAATACTGCGCTGCACCTAGCCGTGACCCTAGATTATAAGAGTCAACCATGGCTAACTCCAAGTGCAGTACTACAAATGCAGTTAGAGTTGAAGTGGTTCAAGGTGTGAGAACTCTCTCTCTCTCTCTCTCTCTCTCTCTCTCTCTCTCTCTCTCTCTCTCATACATTTTCTATTTTAGGCAATGGAAGAATGCAGTTTAGGACTATTAAATAGTAGGAATTTTTACTGCATAATTCCTCAGCAATCCTACCAAAAATTGCATCAAGGAACTGAAATTCTCAGGCAGTGGTTTTTGAGTGAGGTATTGCATAAATGCCCTCCCTTATTTTTATTCTTTAACGAGCGATGAATTGAGAATTGTTGGACCACGTGTCATGTGTCTAACTTCTGACCCATCCACCAGACGAACTCCAGTCATATATAATTAACAGACTAACAAAAAACCTGGTGGATCCAATCACACGGTGGTCCAAATCATAAAAAAACAACATACAGCACTCAAAAACATCCAAATTCATGTATAGCCAGCCTATTTGATGATGATTCCATTGGCTACTTTTTTTTTCTTTTTTTTTTCTTTTAATAAATCCGTGTGATCACCATGGTAGTATGAATATGTTACATGGGTCGGATGTCATACGCATCCCATCTGCGCCCCACAATTCTCGATACTTTTAAATAAAAGATAACCTAGGGCATTCAGGAAATTTCATCCGTCAAAAAGGATATTATTGAATTTTGATTTGTTCAGGCATTATTTGGTAAAATGATGCATAAGGGGATCCTTGGTTCTCGATAATGTGGGGATGAGAATCCTCAGATCTCCTTAGCCGGCCCCATTCCTGGGCCCCGAGCTGTCTTTCTGTTGATAGATTGCTTGTCCTTTTGTCCATAGCCTAAGTTGTTTTTTTTTGGTATATGATAGGCGAGGCCCGATCCTTTTTGTTGGTTCCCACTTGAAAGTTTGTTCATCTTTGGCTGATCTGATTATTTATTTATTTTTTTTTAAGGCATTATTTGGTAAAATGAAAATTTCTGAAGAATTTTAGAGTAAAATTTCCTATATATATAAAAAAGTAGAGATTGACAACTATAGTGGATTATTATCATTTGATATATAGGGCAGTGGCATCGGTGCCACTGTAACCTTACAGTGGTACCGGTGACATGTGCTGCCCACATGATGTATTCGCACCATCTGGTCCATCCATCAGATGCATCACCTTAGAAAACCTCTAAAAGGCCAGATAGTCAGCCCGATCAGTAACTGAAGTGGGTCACATCAAAGGGAAAACTCTGGGATGGAATGGCCACCCTTTAATTACACGGGCACACCTGAATAGTAAAGCAACCTGATATTAGGCCAGATTTTTCATTTGGCTTAGATGGAGGGTTTGTATGACTTCAATTATATATATATGTACAACCAGGTAGGCCCCTCACTCTAATCAATGGTGGGCAGTCTCTTTCCACAGGTTCCATATGTTATGCCCACCTAAGTTTTGGATTAGGCTGAATTTTAGAGGTTGATGTGACACATCTGATGTACAGGTTGGATTCTTGGAAAACATCACTGGACTCCACTTCTGACCTGTAGTAAGGTCACCAAGGCAATGGGATCATTCGATCGCATCCCTTCATCTACTTCACAGTGAACAAATATGAAAACATCTGCTAAAATTACGTGAATTAATTTGAGGTTTTTTTTTTTTTTTTTTTTTTTTTTTTTCAATATAATTTGCTGGTGCTTTAGTTATCATCTGTCTCAATGAATTAGTTTAGACTCCATAACCACTTGCCTTTGCGCAAGTGATTATACAGTTGGTATATCTGGACTGTCAATGTTAAGTGCCTTACATAAGATGACCCATGCCTCATCGCACCGTCTCAATCAATGGACTATATTGTCTTTTGAATGAAGACCGTTGTACATTTTATTTTTTTAATCATTAAGATGAGAAGGAGACCACATATTACAGAACTAGTATTTCCTAGGTAGTTTGGTTTTTCTACATTGGGTCATTTATGGTAGAGCCACTTAATTGCTACTTGACAGTCTGGATTAACTACTTTGCAGTGGAGTTTGGTCATGAAACCAAACAAAATTAATTGAGCTGCGAATGCAAGACACCATTGTTTGTCGACTTGTATTCGAGTAGGCCACAGTACTATGCCATTTTTGGAACCATGGATTCAATGCAGAACAATAGAAATGGAGAGGGGGTTTCCTTTGATGTGATGAATTGCATTGTTTGGATAGGAAGAAAATGGTAGATTCTACCAAGAAAACATTGTATTTCTCTAAAATTTAGATTATGGACACACCAAACTTAGCATTTTGAAAGGAATATGAGATTTATTCTTGCTATCCAAACAAAAATTCGAAATTGGAATCCATGTTTCAATAATTTTCATTAAAATCATCATTGAATAACAATTATATTGTCCTTCCTTTTTCTCTGGGCTTCATGCATCCGAAGGTGCCTTTAGTACAACTTTCAGAAACAGGAGCATGATTCAAAAAACCTCTTTCTTTGGAATACAACATAAAAGAGCCTGATTCATAAGTTTTTAAAAATATTTTACCACTAGTAGAAGCTTCAAAATTATCACAAGTTAATTCTCAATGCTCGTGAATTGTCCATGAGACCAAAAGCTGTCAGGAAGAATATAAAAAGAAAGAAATAAAGAATAAAACTGCCAAAGATTATGAACCTAATTTGTCTTATAAAATGACCAACAAGAACCTAATTTGTCTTATAAAATGACCAACAATGTCACTCATTTTACTTTTGTTTTTGTTTTTGTTTTTGTTTTTTTTTTTAAATTTTTTTATTTCCCCCCTCCGAGCATCACTAATACTTCCCTATACCCTCGCACCATAGGCTTTCCTTCATAGCTTTTTTGCCACAAAATTCCTCAAGGATTTTGTTTTTACCAGAAGGTGCCTCGATTAATTTCGAAGCATCCAAACAAATCATACCCGGTTATTAATTTCCCCCCTAAAACGTGGTAAACTTGAACACCGTATACGTAGATCTCCCATAGTGTACATGTTACCCAACCTGTCCAATAGGTATTTCAAGTGATTATCAACAACAAGAAAAAGGCCTATCCAATCATTACGCCACACCAAAAAGACAATGGATAACACCCAAAAACATCCAAATTCATCTGCCCCACCTGGTAATTGGATCCGCCTGTTCATATGATCACCATGGTGGGGTGCACCTATTGGACACAAAGGATGTATACGCACCATGTAGGGCTCAAAATGTTTGACATTGCTGCCTTTTAGGTAAAAGATTAGACCAGCGCAATACGTCCATTTCACCGTCTCAAAAAAGTGCTTTGGGACTCTAAATTGGACCAGGCGCTTTGTTGTAAAATCAGGAATATCTATGCATTCTGTGGTAAAAATCTCTTCCATTTTCCACTTTGTCATGTCTGATGAAATGTTGCAGATCATCAGGGAGTCCATACCGCACGAGCTCTTAACACGCCGCAACAACCGGGGTCAGACAGCCAAGGAGGTGTTCACAGAGACTCACAAAGATATGGTCAGGGAAGGAGCTGTACAGCTAACCAGCATTTCCAATTCGTGCTCGGTCGTTGCAGCACTGATTGCAACTGTAGCTTTTGCAACTGCAGCCACAATTCCAGGTGGGTTTAAGACAGAAGATGGCACGCCAACATTTGAAGGCAAGAATGCATTCGATATTTTCACAAGCTGTTCACTCATCGCATTGTGCCTCTCCATAATCTCTATAATCACATTCCTTGCCATCCTTAACTATCCCTACAATGAGTCAGATTTTGGGAATTATTTGCCGAAGAAGCTGTTAATAGGCTTCACTTCTCTCCTACTCTCAATCGCTTTCATGTTTGTTTCCTTCTGCGCTTCCCATTTCTTTCTTCTCAGAGATAAGCTTCACTATGCGGCCTATCCGGTGTATGCCACCATATGCTTCTCTATCACATTCTTTGCTATTTTTCAATTTCCACTCTACTTCGATCTCATAAAATCCACTATTAAAAGTATGCCCCCTGATTATTAGATTGTAGCGTGTGATTGTAGCTTCCTCCTTCACCTTCTGTGTATGCTTGGATTGAATGTAGCAATTTCAACATTCCAATATTTGTTTTCAAGTCACTACTTTCTGAGGGTGGAATGCATTTCAAGATTTTTATTTTTATTTTTTTCCGAGTGAATACTCTTCTTAATATGGTTTGTTATACAACTTGAGACTCATTTTGGTTTGTGAATTTTCAGTATTGTTGTTGATATAGACATCTTTGGCTCCCATCATTGACGTAGTATACTTGTAACCGTTGTTGTCATTTCATTCTTTCAGGTCGTTTTTTATAGCACCAGGAAATCTTATATTCCTCTGACAATACTCACCTAGTTTATTGTGCCATGCAATAATCCAAATTATGGAGAAGTGTTATGATTATTGTTGAAAAATTAGTGGTTTTTAACAAATAATAAAAAATTAAAAATTCGAATTTTCAAAATTTTGGGATTTTCCCGCCAAAACGTTTTTGAATTTTTGAATTAAAAAAGTGCGGTGTGTGTGCTTTGTCCCACATCGGAAATGAAAAAGAAAGTTTTGTGGTTTATATGAGATGTTGTGAAGGGTATTCTTACTTGGAGCTTTTTGGAGGAGATGAAACTTGGGTTGCGTGTTCCAGTGTTCGCACTGGAACACACGCACGCACGCACGTGTGCACGCTCGACCTCAGGCTCGGGCACGGGCGTGGGCGAGGGCGTGGGCAGTGAGGCAGTGTGGCTGTAGTGGCGCTAGATGGCGCACTTTGCACTTCGCCAGAAACGTTTTTCAAACGTTCTGGACCATTGATACCACACAGCAACGGGTCTAAACCTGAGGCCTATATAAACTGGACCATTCCAGTCCGATTTCATCATCTCAACATACCATCTCTAGATCAAATACAGTCCATAGCTCCTATTAGAACACTGTGATCATCTCTACCGTTTAAATCTGTTAGAAGAAATCTACTGCGTTAAAACTGTTCCATAGTGAACCTATCGTGATTCTTTGCGCATTTGGATCCGATAAGGCTTGTCTTATCCTGGAAGCAATTCGTCTGTAACCCATCAGCAGTGATAAGGGGACGAATCACGCTTTAAGGATAGCGTATTTTATACGTGATTCAGCCTAGTGAAATTGTTCTTTTTCAATTATTTATTTTATGATTTTCAGTGTATCCAATCAAATTTTTCTAACAATCTTAAAGCGTGATTTGATGGACACCGAAAGTGTTGCATCAGTCAAACTGATGAACCAGGATCTGATCCGATTAGACCGATTCGATTGTTCAAATTTCACTAGATGGCAGGACAAATTGAAATTCCTGCTGACCGCTCTGAAGATCTTCTACATCCTGGACCCAACTCTCCAGCCTCTGCCTGAAGCAAAGGAAACTGACACTCCAGAACAAGTGGTTGTTAGGATCAAGCGACGGAAGATGAATTAACGTGTCGTGGCCACATCCTTAATGCTCTCTCGATCGATTGTATGATTTGTACACGGGACCACATCGAAAAAAAGAAATATGGAGCGCTTTGGAATACAAATACAAGGTCAAGGGAAGGTACACGAAGTTTCTAATTGCCGGGTATTTTGACTTCACGATGGTAGACAATCTACCGCTTGCTTGCCCAAATCCAAGAATTACAAACTTATTGTAAATAAAATAAAAGCCATAAAAATCGATCTTCACTGAATCCTTTCAAGTCGAGCTATAATCGCAGTTACCTCCGAAATGGAAAGACTACGAGGAAGAAACTACGCATAGATCCGAAGAGTTCACCTGGAACAAATCCAAAGCATCTTCGTATAGAAGAAGAATCCCGTAAATCGAGACAAAAAGGATGACGCTAATGGTGCATCCTCATCCAAGGTGAATGCATGAGAGAACGACCATTTCAAAATAATTCCTATGAGAAGCGGATGCCCTTAAACTTAACAAAGATCAAGGAAATTCAAGAAAACCCAAAAGAAGAAAAACGGCAAACCTAAGGGAGCTTGCTATGTCTCGCTGCAAGACCGGCATTTCGCCCGAGTCCAGCGGGGACCGAAAAAAGCCTAAGAAAGATGCTTAATGCAATGAGACGATGAAATCGTAGCAATGGTCACGCAGTGAACCTAGTTCAAGAGAAAATTCCTGGTTGGTGGTATGATACAGCGCCACAGTCCATGTATACAACGATCGATCTTCTTTCAAAACCTATGAAGACGAGACCAATGGTCAAGAGGTTCAAATGAGAAATGAAGGACGATCGAAAGTTGCAGGCAAAGGAACCGTGGAATTACTCTTTACCTCTGGAAAAAAGGTAATTCTGACCAACGTACTGCATGTCCCAGACATAAGGAGGAATCTTGTCTCAGGGGATCTCTTAAGCAAACCTGGGATTAGGGTTGTGTTTGAATCAGGCAAGTTGATCTTGTCCAAGAATGGGAACTTTGTGGGTAAGGGATATGCTTGTAATGGGATGATCAAATTATCTTTGAATGAAAAGAATTCTTCTGCTTACATGGTTGAGTCTGTAACGCTATGGCATGGTAGACTAGCCCATATTGGCTACAGTACCTTAAAACTCATGGCTAAGAACGGCTTAATATCATATAACGATAGTGACAAAGATAAATGTGAAGTATGCATAAGGTCTAAAATAATCAAGAAACCATTCCCTAGCGTTGAGAGATCATCTCAAATATTAGACCTAGTGCATACTGACATATGTGAGCTAAATGGCGTTCTTACCCGTGGAGGTAAAAGGTACTTTATAACGTTTATAGATGATTGTTCAAGATATGTGTATGTATATCTGTTAAAATCGAAAGATGAAGCATTTAATGCATTCAAGATCTATAAATCTGAAGTAGAAAATCAATTAGATAAAAATGTTAAAATCCTTCGTAGTGATCGAGGTGGAGAATATTTCTCTAATGAATTTTCTAACTATTGTGAAGAACACGGCATAATACATCAGTGCACAGCCCCTTATACACCACAACAAAATGGTGTAGCAGAAAGAAAAAATAGGACCTTAGTAGAAATGGTCAACTCAATGCTAATACAAGCACAGTTACATTAAACCTATGGGGAGAAGCACTGTTAGCCGCGTGTCATATTTTAAACAAAATTCCATCTAAGAAAACCAAGACCTCTCCATATGAAATATGGAAAGGAAGAAAACCAAACATAGGGTATCTTAGAGTGTGGGGGTGTCTTGCATACTGTAGAACTCTAGAACCTAAAAGAACTAAGTTAGGACCAAGAGGCTATCAAGTGCGTCCTTATAGGATATGCACAACATAGTAAGGCCTATAGACTTCTAGACTTAGACACCAATGTAATTATAGAGTCTAGAGATGTAGAGTTCTTTGAGAATTCTGTATACACGGAGAAAAAGAATGCTGAGATTCAATCTCCTAATAGAATTATAAAAGAAACACTAATAGAAGAGAAAGCTCCTAGTGAACCTCGTAGGAGTCAAAGAGCGAGAGTAGAAAAGAGTCTTGATCCTGATCAAATAGACTCTCAACGACTCTCCTTTCATCTAGTAGAGGGTGATAGAGAGAAGGTGATTAGGAAAATACCTATGGTTTTAACTATAGAAGATGAACCTAAACCTTTAGAGAAGCTGTGTCTTCAACAGACTCCGCTTTTTGGAAAGAAGCTATTAATGATGAAATGGATTCCATAATATTTAACCAAACATGGTAATTGGTAAATCTACCCCCAGGTTCCAAACCAATAGGTTGTAAGTGGGTATTTAAGAAGAAATATCACACTGATGGTACAATTCAAACCTTAAGACAAGATTAGTTGCTAAGGGTTTCCGACAGAAAAAAGGAATCGATTATTTTGACACTTACTCTCCAGTAGCTCGAATAACATCGATTAGGATCTTATTCGCTCTAGCATCCATACATCATCTTCATATCCATCAAATGGACGTGAAGACAGCATTCCTGAATGGTGATCTCGATGAGGAGGTTTACATGGAGCAACCAGAAGGGTTTGTTCTACCAGGAAATGAAAGAAAAGTATGTAGACTAGTTAAGTCTTTGTATGAGTTAAAGCAAGCACCAAAACAGTAGCATGATAAATTTGATTCTAAAGTTCTGTCTTATGGTTTTGAACATAATATTGCTGATAAATGCATATATTCAAAAGTATGTAATGATTATATTGTAATCATATGCTTGTATGTAGATGATATGTTAATAATCAGTAATAAAATGGAAGGTGTAACTGAAACCACAAAGTTTCTTTCTTCAGTTTTCAAAATGAAGGATCTTGGACAAGTGGATACCATATTAGGTATCAAAATTAAAAAACATAGTGGGGGTTTCGCATTATGCCAGTCTCATTATATTGAGAAAATAATAAACAAGTTTAATCACTTGAATATTAAAGAGGCAAAGACCCCGTTTAATCCAAGTATTAAGTTAAAAGAAAACAGTGGAAGAGCAGTTGCACAACTAGAGTATGCTAGTGCTATAGGCAGTCTTATGTATGCAATGCAATGCACAAGACCGGATATAGCATATGCTGTAAGTAAACTAAGCAGGTTTACGAGTAATCCTAGTGTTGAACACTGGAAAGCAATAAGTAGAGTTCTAGGTTATCTTAAAGAAACCAAAGAACTAGGGTTATTTTACTCAGAATTTTCAGCAGTATTGGGAGGATATACCGATGCAAGTTGGATATCGAGTGCAGGAGACAACAAGTCCACTACAGGGTAGATATTCACCCTAGGAGGTGCAGCTGTATCTTGGGGATCTAAGAAACAAACATGCATAATGCACTCAACTATGGAATCTGAGTTCATAGCTTTAGCTGCTACAGGAAAAGAGGCTGAGTGGTTAAGGGATCTTCTATTAGAAATCCTTTCTATGCTGAAGCCTATCTTGTTGTTTCACTTCATTGTGATAGTGAAGCCACTCTAGCGAGAGCCTATAGCGGTATCTATAATGGAAAGTCCAGACACATAAGTTTGAGACATGACTATGTAAGGCAATTGATTCAAGATGGAATCATTGCGATCTCATATGTAAAGTCAAGTAATAACTTGGCTGATCCTTTTACTAAACCTCTAACGAGAGAGGTAGTAAGGACAACATCTAAAGGGATGAGGTTGAAACTCTTTACTCAAAGTTTCACCAGTGAAAGAAACCCAACCCTAATTTAGAAAATCTCTAAATATTGGGTTTAATGGGTAACAACAATTTACTGATAAGTGAAAAGTTTCAGCACTAAATAAGTTAATAACCTCATCCAGGATGATAGTGCTGGCCGTTACAAAAGAGGGATGAGTATTAAACTCTTAATGAAGTCCAGTCAAATAGGACAAGTGTTTTAACGGAAACACTGGAAGGATTTCACTTATGTGAACGTAGAAGTGGTGCCGCTTCTCATGAGACTTAGAGTTATCTCGGGATCGTTCATGAAACAGGATAAGCACATGGCCATTAAAAGTGCTAAGTAAGATTATAAAGGAACACTTAATGCAGGAACTATTATGTGTGTAGTATTTTCGGTTATATCATATAGGAATAACTGGTTCAATGCTGCGGCAACCAGGAATTTCGAAATAACTTTAAAATGCTTACACTAAGGAAAGATTCAAATCGTAAGATATCTTTCTTTATGCATAATAACTGTTATTATTCTGACAGAGTTTTCATTATTTCAAAAAACCAGTGGGGGCCAAAATTTTAAAAATTTGAATTTTTTATTTTTTATTATTTGTTAAAAACCACTAATTTTTCAACAATTATTTCGTGGAGTCTACCAATTTCTTTGCTCTCCAATCAAAACCCTTTTTCCTTTTTCATTGTTTGGCATGGAATTCATGGTCTTCAGACTCCAGATATGGCCTTAGTGCCAAGTGAAATCATTTTCCTTACCTCAAAGTTTGAAAGATTTTGAAAACAGTTGGGGATTGTTTAGTCGCTGAATGATGTTAGGTTTGTTTTTTATTATTATTTTTTTTACGTGAAAAAGGTATAAGGGGGGCCTAGATACCGGGGTGACAGACGGATCCAACAAGCAAATAAGGCAAACCTTGATTTCAACCGATGGCCCACTTCTAACCACTGGGGAAGGATAGAATAAGTTCACTCCTCTTATACAACAGCTCAGATTTTCTATGAAATGAAGATGATCCAATGATGTATGCAATGGGCAGTTGGATCAATGTAGCTTGGCAAAGCTCAGTATATATAATTATCCATGGGAAATTGACCGTACTAGCCTCAAATATTCTGTAGGTGGCTTTTTGACACGCCTTCGAAAATTACTCGAACCAAAATGCCTTGGTTCTTGTTTTAGTAGTTGTAAGTTTTTTCAACTGATAAGAAGTTACGTAGTATTTAATGCCAAGAAAGTGATGTGTACGGAACTTTTTTTGTGCGTGCATGGGTAAGGACCAAACTCATGGGGCCCACATCAATGTATGCGTATAATCCATGCCGCCCATCCCTTTTGTCGTGTCATTTTACGGCTAGGGCCCAAATATCAGCCTGATCCAGAGCTCGCATGGGCCACATAATAGAAAATAATGGTGACAATGACACTCACTATTGAAACTTTCCAGGCTCACTGTGATGTTTGTTAGAAGTGGACACTGCCCAAGTCACGACTTTTTGGGCCCACAACGAACTGGCTAACAAGGTGGATGGAACGGATAACCCCATCGTGGGCCTTAGGCTATTGTACCAATGACTATTATTTTATTTATTATTATTTTTTTTGTAGGTATGCAGCTGAGAGTGTTAGACACTTTTTTTCTTTTTTTCTTTTTAACAAGAAAGATTGTATTGATAAACCAACAGGGATTTACAACCATTCGGGTGGGAGCCAACAAAAAAAACTCAGACCTCGCCTATCATGTACCCAGATCAGAGAAAGAACTGACGAGAAAAAAAAAAAAAAAAAACGCAACTCAGCCACAGGGGGGAGGGAATATGAGAATCTGATGTTACCAATCCCCACGTTGTCAAGGAAGAGGGATCCCCTACTGCTATGCGGAAGGTCGATCAGCTCGGGAAGTGTAAAGCCTGTTAGGACAACCTTCACTTGCCAGTCTAGCCAAAGCGTCTGTTACCAATGACTATCATTTCATTTGGTAGTAAAGGAAATGAAGTAACAACCGCGACTCATATAACATGAGAACTACGACCCATGACAACTACGACCCAACAACCACGACCCATAACAACTACGACCCTTACCACATTACAACCACGACCCTTATAACATGAGAACCACGACCCATATAACATGATAACTACGACCCATGACAACCACGACCCATATAACATGACAATCACGGCCTATGACAACTACGACCCTTATCACATTACAACCACGATCCTTACCGCATGACAATCATGCATGACCCATATAACATGACAACTGCGACCCATGATAACTACGACTCATGACAATTACGACCTATATAACATGACAACCACAACCCATATAACATGACAACTACGACCCATGACAACCACGATCCATTTTTGGTAGTGTAGATAGATCAAAGGCTATAGATCAAGGCGGTGGTATAATTCAATTAATCTTTGGATATGCTTCAATTTTGGGCTGAACCCCTTAAATTAGATGGAAAAACGAGTGGACGGTGTGGATAGACCACATACATTCAAGGTGGGCCCAACTGAGTACTCAATCTGATTTCTTCTCTCGAGCGCAACTTACGTTGGGAAAAAGCTTGCATGAAGGAAAGAAAAACGGGCGTGGATTGCTATTGACAGGTTGTGTATCCAGACTCTCTAATGAAGTGACGTCACCAAGTTGTGTGTCCCTCCATGATGTAGTTTTTGTATCCACACCGTCCATCCATTCGAAGAGACCATTTTAGGGCATGAGCCAAAGAATGATTTAGATCCAAAACTTGAGTGGGCCCCACCACAGAAAAAAGTGGAGAGAGTGATGCCCACCATTAAAAATTTCTGAGGGCCACAAAAGTTTTCGATTAAGCTGAAATTTGTGTTTTCCCTTCTTTAATGTCTGTCTTAAATTATGAACAAGTTGGATCTCAAATAAACATCATAGTGGACCTTATGAAGGTTTCAATGGTGGGCATCACTCTTACCACTATTTTCTGTGGTGGGGTCCACTACAGATTTGGATCTGACTCATTCTTGGACTCTTAACCTAAAATGATCTCTCCAAATGGATGGATGGTATGGATACAACACGTACATCATGGTGGATCCCACAGAAATTGGTGATGTCACTTCAGTAGCGAGTCTCGCTACTCAACTTGTCCATATCTAATCCGCATCCGTATCCGAGACGGAAGCCGATTGGCTGGTGTACCACACAGCTATATATTTGTTGTATTAACGTCAATAAATTATGCGAGTCCCATCATGAGGTATGTGTTATATCCAAACCGTCCATCCATTTGGCGAGCTTGTCCTAAGGCTTGAGATTAAAAAAATAAGATAGATCTAAAGATAAAGTGGACCACACTGCAAAAAAGCAGTGGGGGATTTAACGTCTACCATTGAAACCCTTTTAGGGGTCACGAAAGTTTTGGATCAACATGAAATTTGTTTTTCCTCTTCATACAGGTATTTGTGACCTTATGAACAGATAGGATAGAAAATAAACGTTATGGTGGGCCCTATAAATTTTTTAACGGGATAAATCGCATTGCCCTATATATGTAGAGATGAATGGTCTAATTGGGCCCACTGTGATGTATATATTTTATCCATGCTGTCCATTCATTTTGAAAGATCATTTTAAGGAATGAGCCCAAAAATGAGGCATATCAAAGGCTCATGTGGACCACACCATAGAAAGCAGTGAAATTGAAAACCTACCATAGAAAACCTTTTGGGGCATAAATATTTTAGATGTAACTCTTTTTTTGGCCCATGATGTTAAATTAAATTCTAAATCCAATGGATGGATTGGATTTGACAGATAAATCATGATATGACCCACAATCCTTATAACATGACAACGTCGACCCTTATTACATTACAACCACGAATTGCATACGTCATGAAACAACCTCAACCCATATAACATGATAACTACGACCCACATAATATGACAACCACAATCCATATCAATTACGACCCATATAACGTGACAACCATGACCTATATAACATGACAACCACAACCTATATCAACCACAACCGACATAACATGACAACTACGACCCATATAACATGAGAACTACGACCCATGACAAAGACATACCGGGTGACAACCACGACCTATATAACATGAGAACCATGACCCATATAACATGACAACTACGACCCATGACAACCACGACCCATACAACATGATAACCATGACCCATATAACATGACAACCTCGACCCTTACTACATGACAACCACGATCCATTCGAAGGGTTGTGGTTCACATACACAATGGATCGTGGTTTTCATCCACAAAGGGTCGTGGTTGACAACAACGATCCATAGTGCATGTGAACCACGACTCTTCGAATGGATCGTGGTTTTCATCTACAGTGGGTCGTGGTTGTCAACCACGACCCATTGTAGATCATAACCACGACCCATATAACATGACAACCATGACCCAATGGCAAGGGTCATGGTTTTAATGTGGTAAGGATCGTGGTTGTAATGTAGTAAGGGTTGTGATTGTCAGGTTGATGTTATCAATAACTTGTTTATTTTTCAATAATAGGAGTCGAGGCCCACCATGGGGTGATTGTTTCATCCACCTTGTCGGCTAGCTCGCCATGGGGACAAAAAGTCTTGACTTAGGCAGTGTCCACTTCTAACAAATATCACAGTGGGCCTAGAAAGTTTCAACGGTGGGTGTCATTATCACCATTATTTTCTATTACGTGGCCCACACGAGCACTGAATCAGGCTGATATTCGGGCCCTAGTACTAAAATGACACGGCAAAAAGGATGGGCGACATCGATTATACACATACATCAGTGTGGGCCCCATGAGTTGGGCCTTGCCCACACCTAAAAATAGGGTTCCATACATGTCACTTTCTTGACATTAAATACGATGTAACTTCTTATTCACTGAAAAACCATACAACTATTGAACTAAGAACAAAGGACATTTTGGTCCAAGTAATTTTTGGAAGCTTGTCAAACGGTCACCCTCGGAATATTTGAAAGGTTGAATCTTTTTAGGGAATTTGACCATACATTAAGGCCAATATGGTCAATTTCCCTTATCCTTACCATGTATAACACCAATACTGGAGGGCATTTTTGCCCCTGCAATTAGTTTCCAATGGCGGACAACTTTATGTGTTTAAGGAATATAAAAATACATGTTAAATTATAAAGTCGTGAGCATTTTCCTTGGAAAGGGTGTGGAATGCAACATGAACTTAGTTTTTCGCCGCCTGATCCTTACTCATGGGACCTCCAGCTCAGAAACTATAGTCTTCGGGATCATCTTACCCTGCAGGGAGAGACGAGGAAGAACAGAATGTCGAGAGAGAGAGAGAGAGGGGGGGGGGGGCGCAGCCATGGATTGTAGAGAGAGGGAGGCACCAACCGTGGAGGAGTAATCCACTACTGTTGACTCAACACGGTAGAGGAGCAACAAATATGGCTTGGAAATCGAGTCCAATTGGGTTCGAGTTCCCTAAGAAATTGGGGATTG
This sequence comes from Magnolia changhungtana, assembly GCA_030180095.1. Classification (NCBI taxonomy): domain Eukaryota; kingdom Viridiplantae; phylum Streptophyta; class Magnoliopsida; order Magnoliales; family Magnoliaceae; genus Magnolia; species Magnolia changhungtana. Next base: position 218,880 of record JASAUF010000147.1, on the reverse strand, counting down.
ACCAATACTCTTCCGAGGGAAAACGGCTAGGTCAGAGGGTTCCAGACTACCATACCTCCCTTTTCAATTGCTCAGTGCAGGACATTAAAGAAATTTTTGATAAATATGGGAAATTGGTTGACATTTTCATCCCCACCATCCCTGAAACTATCAGGCTTTTGTCTGATTTCTATATGCGGATGAAGCCAGGGCAGCGAAAGGGGTGCTGGATGGAAAGCGTAACGATGGTAGAATTGTAGTGGTCAGAAAAGCCAAGCCCAAATCCTACTCAATCTAGAGAACTGGGGAAGGACATAAGGAACTAAAAAAGCTACTAACCCATCACCAGTTTATCCAAGGCCCACAATAAAACTCTACTTCTTACAAGTAGCTTGGGGAACCCTTCCCACGGCTGTGCCCATATTAGTTATTGCAGAATCCTTCTCCGTTAGAGCCGATCGATGAGGCGGTTGTCGAAGCGCAATGAAAATCCATGGAAATGGCATTGGTGGGTTTTGTTGATAGTGTTCATACATCTATTCTTCAGCTGATTTAGACCATTAGAAAATCAAGATTCGTTACATCGGAAGTTGATGTCGCTAGGTTATCGTCAAACAACTTTATGATAGTTTTCAAATCTAGAGTAGAGCTCCTAGATTTCTTCTCGGACCATGCCCTCCAATGAGCAATGGGCATGGCGAAGGTGGAAGCATGGCACCCAAACTCAGTTACGGGGCATGGAGGTAGTTGGATTAGAATGTATGGAATCCCAGCTCATGCCTGACTTGAATCAGTGATTGTTGACCTCAGCCTACACTTTGGCAAAGTCATGGAAATTGACACTGCTTCAAGGTATGGCATCTTCCAGGTGTTCGCCAAATTGAAAATCATCCTACGACTAGGGAGAGATTTGTTTGAGGTCTTAGACCTTAACATGGGTGGTCAGACCTACCCAATCTTTGTGGTTATTGAGGAACCCATAGCAGAGCTTTGAGATTCTACCTGTGTCCAAACAACCACATTGAAGCATCCAGAAAGGGAATTCACTACAAGGTATTAGGTGGAATCCAACTTTTACTAAAAAGAAGGGCAACAGATAGAGGACCCTGGATCTGTTCGAAGAAATGCTAGGCTGAAAACAAGTATGAGAGGCTCGATCACTAGAAGGGAACCTTGGAACATGTAAGTGAGGTGTTCGTGAAAATGCCTTAGTCACATCATACCAGGGAGACGATCTCGCGCTACAAACAATCCAAATCGTCGACCAGGATCTAAATTTTTCGCAAATGTACAACCAAGACAGACTTCCACTATCTCCACCAGACCCAATGGAAGGGGACATGCTCCCCACCCCCATAAAGAAGCCTGCAATGCAAGAAATCCCAAAATCTACAGCAACTTTGAAAACTGGCCATGGCCTGATAGCCAATGCTAGACTAGTCAGGGAGGATCTTAAACAAGTTCCCCACCCCTCCCCTAGAAGAGCCCAAGATTCAACAGGGATGAGTCTTTGCAATCCAAAAGAATGAATATTCCAATCCCCTTCAGGAAGAGTCTTCAGTCCCTATCTGAGGGAGCTAGGGCAAGAAAGGGAGGGTGTTTTTTACCTATAGTATCTAAAAAGGACCCCCACAATCATCGGGGGGGGGGGGAGGTAGGTGTAGGTATCCAAAAGGAGGTTATAGCTTCATGTACACCTAGCTATCCCCGTACTTTCAAGCTAAACTCCCTGCCAAGGAAGGGGACTAGTGCCTCAAAATAGATCTCAAGCATCCTTTAGATTCAGACCTACCATCCAGTTTGTCTTCCAGGGGTATGACCGAACAAGAGTAGAGGAAGACCCGAGATAAGAGAGAAGAGGAGCCTGGAAGAGAGTAGCTTACGTCCTAGGTCAGAAGCTACTTTCAAGAGGCACATCAATAAGTGTAATCCAACAATAGTTTCAATCCTGGAGCCAATGCTACCTGATTCTAAAAGGATAAGAACAGTGCTCAAACTAAAGTTCCACTCTTTGCTCTCTAACGCGGAGGTGAGGGGGAAAATCTAGGTATTCTATTCTTCCTCGCTCTTGGCGGAACCCTTGATATCCTTAGACCAAATGATCTCCTTCAGGGTGAAAATGCAGAACCTCGAGTAGATTCTCCACTTCATCATAGTCTATGCCAAATGCTCCTATCTGTGAAGAAGAGAGTTGTGGTCAGACTTGGCGGATCTAGGCAACTCGCTGCCGGGACCATGGGTTGTTTGTCAGGATTTCAATGAGATCATAGATCAGTCCGAGAGAATTGGGGGAAAACCCTAGCAATTTAGAGTTTCAATGACCTTGTTGAAGCCATAAATCGAGTGGGTCTGATTGATGCAAGATTCAATCGGAATGCATTTACCTAGTGCAATAACCAAGCAGGTAGGAACCGAAAATGGGCCAAACTAGACAGGGCGCTTTACTCTGTGGATTGGCTTCAAGTGTTCCCTTGATTTCAGGTGCAACATTTACCTTGGGTGAACTTAGACCACTCGCCTCTCCTCCTGTCATTCCCTAAAGGATCCCACCCCCACCCTCGACGACCCCCATCCCTTTCAGTTTTAGAGGATGTGGACTCTGCACGATGGATTCCGAGAGATAATATCAAACTCCTAGAAGTTAGATCACTTTTCCAACCTAATGATATCCCTTCTCTGTAAACTGAAAAGTAACAAGTTGTCCTGAAGAGCTGGAATAAAGATGTATCCATTAACATCTTCAACCTGATCAAGAACTTAGAAGCCTCTGTGAATCAGATAGAAGAAGAGTCAAAGTACAACCCGAATACCTAGAAATTAGAAGGCTCAAGGTGGGGAAAGATGAGTTGGTGCGGTTGGAGAGACTGGAGGAATTCTACTAGAAGCAAAAATTTCGCAATAGGTGGCTTCAGGAAGGAGATTTAAAAAAAAAAAAAAAAAATTCTTCCACTCAGTAGGTAATGAGTGAATTAGAAAGGCCTATATCAGAGAAATTGAACTGCATAATGGTACGCGCTTGGATGACTAGGTTCAGATGAAAGCAAAAGTGTGCTTTTCTTTGCGAATTTATATAAAGCGGAAGCCACAAAACCCATTGAAGACTTCCTCTTGCCTATCTCTGTGACTGTGTCCTTAGAGGATAATTCGTTTTTCCTAGCAGATCCATCGATAGAGGAAATCAAGCAGGCACTTTCAAATTTTCCTGTCGATGGCACACTAGGGCCAGATGGTTTCTCGGGAGCCTTCTTTATTACCTGTTGGAATACCGTGGGTCCAGATCTTCTACAAGTAGTTAAGTATCTCTTCCAGGGAGGTATGATTCCCCGGGATTTCTCTACCTCCCTTCTTTGTCTAATCCCGAAAAACTCTTCTCAAAAAACATTCTCAAATTTCTACCCCTTCAGCTTATGCAACTATGTTTACAAAGTGTTTTCTAAGGTGATTGTAGCTAGGCTCAAATCACTCCTGCCTAAACTGATCTCTAAGAAGCAAATGGCTTTCGTCCAAGGAAGGTCAATTGCAGATAGCAGCGTGTTGGCTAAAGAGCTTCTCTGGGATATTGATAAGAAGGTATGAGGAAACAATATCATCATGAAAATAGATATAGAAAAAGCCCACGACGGGGTGGACTGGAATTTCCTTAAGGCGGTGCTCCATCGGTTTGGCTTTAGTCAGCAATGGGTCACCTTGGTAGAGAAATGTTGGTCAGGAGTTTGGTTCTCGGTGCTCTTCAACGATGAAGCCAGTGGCTTCTTCAAATTTGAAAGGGGTCTACGCCAATGGGACCCTCTCTCTCTGAGCCTTTCATCTTAGTTATGGAGGCCCTCAGCAAGGGACTTCAAACACTTGCGAAAAGAAATCTCTGCACACCTTTCAAGACCACCAGAGGGAGCTAGACCATCTTCCATCTCCTGATTGCTGATGACACCACCATCTTTACCAACGATAATAGAAACTTCCTCTCAGTTATGCTGAACTTCCTCAACAAATTCCTTACGATTTCAGGCCTGAAGAATAACAAAGGCAAGAGTAGCTTATTGCTACCCTGCAAGATGACAGTAGGCCAAATCAGAGTAATGGAGAGACTGTCAGGGATTGTGGGAGCTACAACCCCCTTCATTTACCTCGGGGTCACCTTATTGAAAGGTATAACAGGTCAACCTCCTTCCTACCTATGATAGACAAAATATTGCACCACATCTCATGATGGAAAGGCCACTACCTTAAACGGGCGGGAAGAGCTAACCTCATTTAACACTTTCTGTGTAGTGTCCTAATCCATACACTAGCTATTGCAAAGGTGCCGAAAGGGACACTATCAACTTTAGGGAAGGGATTCATTGAATTTCTCTAGGGGTGGACAGATGGGAGGAAAAACCTCCATTGGGTCAGTTGGAAAAGGATAGACAAAGGATGGGCTGGGTATAAAGGTGATGGGGGTCGACGTTATGGAAACAATGAGGCTAGCATGTGGGGAAACTTCATGTGATCCAAGTATGGGATTGATGGCCAAGCCTAGGGTAATCCTACCCATCGCTCGTCAGATTCCCCATGTTGGAAAGAAGTGAGAAAACTTCTTCCATTGGTAAAGGACAATTCCCGCCTACTGCTGAGGGAGGGTTGTTACAACTTCTGTACCTCCAACTGGATGGGCTTGGGCCCCCTTCTCGATTGGATCTCAGGACATATCCCTCCAGAACTGCAACATTTGAAGGTGAATGACATCCTTGGCCCCAATGACATTCTTCCTAACACATAAATGCCTCCCTCCCTCCCCTCCTTTGTCCTTCAACATGTCCTCTTGGAGAGGATCACTACCCAATAAGGAGAAGACCACATCATCTGGACTAGGGAGTAGACTAGGAAATTCTCTTTAAAATCAACATGGAGGTTAGTTCGACCGACTAGCCCCAAACAATCCTTGGCCAAGTGGGCATGGCACATTATGTATTGCCTCCAAAGATAGTCGTGTTTACATGGAAAGTGCTCAACAAAGCTATCTCGATAGAAATTAGTGTGAAGAGGAAATTAAGGAGCGATCCTTGCCTCATGCTGTGTTTGTTGTGGTTCAGATAATAGTCATAAGGAGGAGTCCCTGGACCACCTCTTTGCGGGAGGCGCGATGGCTAGAAATCTATGGATCCACTTCTCTTCCTTCCTCCCTATTTCCTTCTTGGAAGGTTAAACAACAGCAGGGCGGGCAACTCAGTCCATGGCCAATAAGAAGTCAAGCATCGTGATCCTTCGAGGGCTAGCCCCAGCCCTCATTTTTTAGGAAATTTGGAAGTTCAGGAACGAGAAGCGCTTCGAACAGTCTTAGATCAAGACAGACCAAACTATTCTCAAGATTCGTAGATGGCTCTCTCTCTCTCTCTCTCTCTCTCTCTCTCTCTCTCTGGGTGCTCTCATCCGCTCCCATTAGGCAGAGACTAGAACAGTCGGGAGGTGGTTTAGGACTTAGGCCTCCCTCCAAGTCAAGGCATAAGTCAACCCTCTCTATATTGTTAAATGGAGAAGGCCAAAGGAGGGTTGGATGAAACTGAATGTGGATGGGGCATCTCGGGGAAATCCGGGCCCATCAGGTAGTAGGGGAGTTTGTAGAGATGAAAAAGGCGAGCTCATTTTTGCCTTCTCTAAAGGCTATGGTATTAGATCTAACTTTCAAGTCGAAGCTAAAGCAGTGGTGGATGGGCTCAACCTTCACTTGGAGTGAGGTTTCAATAAGTCGAAGTGGAAAACGACTCGTTAGCGGTGGTGGCCCTATTTTCCACATAAGGCCGAGTCCCGTGGAACATTTATTACTGGAAGAAACAGTTTGTTCGGGGCAGCATCAACGTCTTGATGGAGCACATTCCGAGAGGCAAATAAAGTGGTGGACGGTCTAGCTCGCTTGGGCAGCGCCAATCAATTGGATAAGGCCACTGTTGTTTCTAATCTTTCGCTCCTTTCTCGAGGGAGCTTGTCCTCGACCGTGCGGGGCTAGGGACGATTAGAGAAAGTTAACTACAATGTTTCAGTCTTGAGGTGATCGTTACGATAGGTTGTTTCCGCTCCTCCTTTTTACTGTGGCGGGCCAGCCTGAATTTGTATTTGTTTGTACAGTTTTCCTCAAAGCTAGAATATTCTTTTATCAGTTTAAAAAATGGGCAGTTAGATCACTCTCTAAATGAATGGATTTGTCAACTACCTATTTTCGCTGCACTCACATGTATGAGATCTCAAAAAAGAGGGGTATTAATATAATGTCCACAGGGCAACTTTCTGAACATGAAAAATAATCCCCAACCGGATCGACTTTTGTAATCTGCACCATATATGAGACATTTTCAATGGATGCCAACACCATATATTGGATACCTTGGCACTTGGTTGTATAATGTATCTTACCAAAACCAAATATGGTATTTCAAGGTATGACGCCTACCCAAGGTGAACAAACAAACAGGGCATTTCAAGGTATTTCCCTGTTTCAAGGTGACCAACCTAACATGGCATTACAAGGTATGATCCCTCACCAAGGTAACTTACCAAACATGGCATTTCAAGGTATGGCACCCCCACAAGGTGACCAACCAAACATGGCATTTCAACTAGGGGACGCCTGGCCATGGCAACATAACACCCCAAGGTGCCCAACTAATGGTGGGGAAGCCTGAAGAAGATATCAGGAAAACCTTAAAGGACATAATTTTGGTTCGCCATGGACAGTCGTTGGGACAAAGTGGTGAACATGTACAAAGAGAAATCACTCACCCAACAACCCAAAATCACCGGTTCGAAAGATACAATATTACACATACCGGTCACTGACGATAAGATAGACACAGAGAGGAGCTCGTAGAGGAGGCGACCAATGTCTGCAATCCACTTAGCAGCGGCCATGGGAAAGGTGGCAATGTGTAAATGCATGGCAAATAAGCACCTTCCCACTGGCCGCAAAATGCAACAAAGATGGCAAGACCCCACCCTTCTTGCATGGCAAAGAGATCGGGTATGTATATTGTTCTCCTTTTAGTATTTTTATATATTTAATATAATTTGATTCGGTGAATGCAATGAACGGTGTAGCTTGGTCACACGTTCATTGTATTGAATTATGGGTAGAGGTCATTTATAGGGGAGAGGAATCTAAAATTTTGTAATTTTAGTTGGTGTGCATCTAATCAAATTAGATTAGATCTGTATGGATCACATGATCCCTGAGGCCAAAATATACAAGGGCCCTAATATTCAGATCAATCTAACCATCAGATGGGCCACATTATTTAGACCTAGAAGTGTTTGATAAAGGACTCTTAGATATTTTGCGCAAGTATTGCTATCACTAGGCGTAAAAGGTCGAGATGGGCCATTGGTGAATATGTGGTTAGATCCATACCACTCCTCAAATGCATAGAGGTAAAACATGACAAGACCTCAAGAATCTGAATGATCTGACCATCCGATGGACCACCCCGATCAAGTGATTATCATTCAATTTTATAATCTTATAAAGGAGAAAAAATAGAATAGCAATTTAAATTATTTGATTATTTTGGATCTAGCCACCTAGGATGTTAATCAAAGGTGGGCCCCACTATGTAATACAAATAAATGAATAATAATACCGTTGATATAATTGATAGGACCCCGACATTCAAATCAACCTAATTACATTGCAGAGTCAATACTGCCAAACTCAGGTGAGTGACCCAACTTGTCTCATAATTCATTAAAATTAAAATAAATCATTGTGATTGTTTGATTGATTTACTGGTTTGAATATTTTGATATGATAATTGTACGATAAATTTATATGTGAATATTTTAATTGAGACAAAAATGTCAAATATGAAAAATATGCATTATATATCATCCCTCATTCATTGCATTGCATAATGCATGGTCGATCCTATGGGCCCTCCTTAGAAGAAATGTCGATCCTAGTAGAGCGTTACCAGATGCGGGCTATGCCTAAGCCTACTGAAAGGTGAAAGCCTACCCGACGGGTGGATGCGGGTTGATGACCTCCAACCCAAGCAGATGGACGATCACCCCATCTGATGCATTCATACCCCATTTTACATTCATATCTTTGTACATGTATTTTTATATTATTTTAATTGCTATGATTATGAACCATGCTGGGTTATATCACTAAGCCTAGCCAGCTTACATTTTTATTGATGGAAAAACCATACATAGGAGCCATTAGTAGATGATGTGGCGCAAGAACCGGAAGGATCTACTGTACCTGAAAACGACCCACCTGAAACATGGTCATACTTATCTGAGGATGAAGTGGCGGCATTGGAAAATTTTTTATTATATGTTTTATTTTGTTAGCACAATTTAATTAATGAATAATGCATACTGGTATTTATTTTGAGACTTAAAAAAATTATTTAGCTTTATTTCTTTAGATCAATATTAGCATGAATAAATATCATTATAGTATAATGGTATAATAAATGAATGATTTTAAGGTTTATTTTATTTTAAGGGTTATCAAGATTTATAAATGCTTAGTTGATTGGTGTTATGTATTATGTATGTGTGATTGAGATTATGGTAGACTTTATATTGAATGTAAATATCACATACGATTAAACTGATTAAAGAATTAAGTTGGTATACTTTGTGTATAAGTTACGAACCGAAACTCGGGTCTGAGAGTGCACACTCTGTACCCGGATTTTGGGGCATGACAGTTTGGTATCAAAGCGTTAAATAAATCCTACAAGTGACCTGTAAGGTATGAACCCCATACATGCATAATGTGTAGGTCCCTGGAATTAGAAACTTACAACTTCCCATTATAATGCTTAATGAAAAAAAAAAATATATATATATATATATAGATATATATATATATAGATATATATATATATAGTTTATAATTTATTTATTATTATCTAAAGTGAAAATTTAACTTATTTATAAAATTACATTCATTGGAGATGTAAATTTGGACCTTTGAACAAATTTTGAAGTAATTTAAGTTGTAATATACTACCGAACAGCAATAGACAGCAGAAATCACCTATATTTGAAAAAATGTAACTAAATAAATATAGCTTCAATTTAGGTGATTCAGAAACCTAATCGTAGATATAGAAGTCTAAATTCAATAAAAAATAATTAAATAATTTAAATATAACAGATACTATACTGATTTTAGGAATTAGTACAGACTGATTAAAAATCGTCTAAATCTGAACAAGTCTGATTGCAACAATTTTTGAAAATTCTGTGGTTATCTGATTGAGCTGAAATTTTGTAAAAATTTTGTATACTCATGTAAAAACTTTTAAAAACATTTTAAGATATATTAAAAAATTTTAACCATATAAACCAATGATTGGAATAGTAGTCACGGATAGTGAACTGGTTTGTTCATAATGTAGCATTACTAACTTGATGATTTGTAGAATTTTTCTTGTTAATAATGCTAAGGTATTTTTATAATATTTAATATGAATTAGAGAATATATAAAGTCTACTGAATTATTAATAATTTATCTTATAGGAGTTATGGCCCCTAAGAAGACACGTAGTATTCGTGACTTACTACCATCCATAAGCGCACCTCTCCCAGATACTCCCTTACCAAATCCTTCTATTCCCGAAGAATCTGGAACAACTCCTGATGAGCAAGATGAGAATGAAGTTAATGAAGTAGGGCAAGCTCCTCCACCGCCTCCTCCTCTAGTTAATATGGTAGATGTTGGACCTAGTACGCAACTCCCGTTATCCTCAACCACTATTCGAACAAACCTCGCAGGACCAAATGTTCAGCCGTGGGATGCTGCCTTTGGGTTGGTAGTACAAATGGCGAGAATGCTAAAACAACAATAGGAACAGTTCACCGTTCAGTGGGACATGTTTGCCACCTTAAATCAGACACCCCAACCTCAACGGAACACATCTTCACTAAGGTTTGATCAGCCTCCTGAGGTAGATTTGTTTGAAAGGTTTACAAAGTTACGACCACCAGTATTCAAGGGTACATCTGACCTATCAATAGTAGAAGATTGGTTGAAGCAGATTGAGAAAGTATTAGAAGCCATGAACTGCCCTGATGATCAAAAAGTTAGACTGACGTCCTTTATTCTTCAAGGCGAAGCCGATGTATAGTGGAGAGCTGCAAAGAGAATGGTTCCAGCTAATCATGTGTGGACCTGGAATGAATTTCAGAAAACATTTTCCTAAAGCGTACCGCATCCAAAAGATGGTGGAATTTTCAAAGCTAGAACAAGGTTCCATGTCGGTAACCCAATATGAAGCAAAATTTGCTGAATTAGCAAGTTATATGCCAAAAGTAATGGAAGATGAAGATTATAACATTACAAATTTTGAAGAAGGGTTAAAACATAATATCAAAACAAAATTTTGTTGCATGGATGTGAAGAAATACTTAGAAGTAGTCGATAAGGCCTTACGAGCAGAATAAGATACAAAGCGGTTTCTCAAATCTCGTGTACAGTTAAAGAAAACAGGACAAAGAAATAAGCCGACACTTACCCAACACCAACCACCAGAGAAGAAATCCAGAATGGAAATTCACTCATCAACACCGAGAACCCAAGAGTGATATTTTCCAGGAAATTGTGCGTACTGTGGTAAGTATGGTCACATGGCTCAGGTGTGCAGAACTAAGATGAGAGCTATGGGTATAACGCCTCTTCAACAGATACCACCACGATTGCAACTTCCAGCATCATCTCAAGCAACAAGTCAGACATCGCAAGCATCACATACCCAACCGCCTTGACCACAGCAGAATCAGCAAAATCGACCATCTTCATCAATTCCTCAAGGCCAAGGGAATCATCCCAACAGGCAACAGCCACCACGTGCACGGGTTTATTCCATCTCATCCAAGGAGAATCTAAAAGAAAATAATAACATCGTGGAAGGTATGATCGAAATGCATGGTAATCCGATTTTTGTATTATTTGATTCTGGGGCTACTTTATCTTTTATTTCATCGTCATTAGTATCTTGGTTAAGATTGAAGTCAGAAATCCTAAATAAGCAAATTTTGGTAGAATCCCCCATTGGCAAATCAATTATTTTGGACAAAATATCTAAATCTATTCCCCTTATGATAGGCGATATTCCTATAGTAGCTAAGTTAATAAAAATGAGTATGGCGGGATACGATGTTATTCTCGGAATGGATTGGCTCACTCAAAATCATGCAGCGTTGGATTGTTATGCGAAGACAGTACCTTTGCAGCGCCAGGAAGAGAATCACTTATGATTCAAGGGAAGAAGAAGAATGAGAAGATCGAGCGTGTTGTGACATTGATTGGTAATGAGAAACAAGAAAAAATGGTGGATTTGATTTCGGTAGTGAAGGAATATCCTAAAGTTTTTCAAGATATACCAGGACTACCACCTCGGCGAGAAGTGGATTTTGGTATCGATCTCTTACTAGGATCGGCACTAATATCTATGTCTCCATATCAAATGGCGCCTATTGAATTAAAGGAGCTAAAGGAGCAGTAGGAAGATTTGAGGTCCTGAAGATTTATTCGACCAAGTACTTCTCCGTGGGGTGCGCCAGTACTTTTTGTAAATAAAAAGGATGACACTCGACGGTTGTGTATTGATTATCGCCGCTTAAATCAGATGATGATTAAAAACAAGTACCCATTACCCCGTATAGATGATTTATTTGATCAGTTGAAAGGAGCTCGATATTTTTCTAAGATCGATTTGAGATCAGGTTACCACCAATTATGTGTTAAAGAAGAGGATATCTGTAAAACTGCTTTCAGAATACGCTATGGTCATTATGAATTCTTGGTCATGCTGTTCGGGTTGACCAATGCACCTGCAGTGTTTATGGACCTGATGAATAGGGTGTTCCAGCCTTATCTGGATAACTTTATCATCGTGTTCATTGATGATATTTTGATTTACTCGAAGACCAGTGAAGAGCATGAGCTACATCTAAGGATGGCGTTGCAGGCTCTAAAAGATAATCAGCTATATGCTAAGTTTTCTAAGTGTGAGTTCTGGAAGGAGAGTGTTAAATTTCTTGGGCATATTGTTTCAGAAAAAGGTATTACGGTTGACCCTATGAACATCGAAGCTGTAGTGAAGTGGGAACAGCCCACAAGTGTGTCAGAAGTTAGAAGCTTTTTTGGGCTCACCGGATATTATAGAAGGTTTATTAAGAATTTTTCAAAGATTGTCGGGCCGCTAACAAGTTTAACTCGAAAAGCAGTGCCCTTGTCAAGCCCAAAACCCGAAAATCGGATTCACAGGAATCCCAATTGCTGAATCCGGTGCCGATAGCCTCTGTAGTACCCCATTTTCGGCTTCCAGCATCCATATGCCAGATTCCGATCCTGGGATCCTACAAGGAGGATTTTTTTTATTGCTCAATACATATTTAACTCGTAATAAGCATAACAACAAGATTACCCAATTTATAAAGGCAACATCATCATCACATATCCACTAATATAATCATTTGAGTACAATGCTGAAAGGAAAAATACATAAATCGAAAATCATGCTCCAGAAGATCGCTGCACAAGCCCAACACTGCTGCAACCTAACATCACCTGCACGCATCTATCATGCATAAGCTTATAGAAAGCTTAGAGGGTGGTGTAAGTGTGTGCACAAGGTAAGTGCCAAAATTCAATACAATGTCATAATCATACAATACCGGAAATACTGATAGTCCATAAATCATACAATGTCGGAATAAATAGAAATGCTGACAAAATTATGAATTATCAGAGTAAACAGAAGTATTGACAAGATCATATATCATATGATAACGGAGTAAACGGAATGCTGATTAGACCGTGAGTCATACAATATTAGAATACGCAATACAAATCAACTATGCAAATGAGGAGTCATAGAGAGCCAAATATCAGATGCAAAGGATGCGATGCAATATACATTCCTGATGAGTAACATATATAGAGTCGGTCATACCTAGTCCATATAAATGCAGAAGCACAATAACCCAAATTGCCATATGCCACAGATGTAATGCAACATGTAGTACGAATGGAATGACCATGCTGGAGTGTGAAGTCGGGATGGTAGTACGTAGTATCGTAGGCTATGGGGTTCATCACAATGGACTTCTATCCAAACTAGTCACATATCTAATTTGGATAGTCAGACTCCATGTGATAAACTCCTGATCTTAGGTCAGTCGCGCGCCCCAACCGAAATCCTGGCCATCACGAAGGTACACGTAACAAATAGTTGCGCACCACCAGCCCGAGTGGATAGTGAATGAATGAATGGATGAGTGTACAACTCCTACTCAATAAGTCCACATATCAGTACGGTTCATCTCTGGGATCATCACCGAGGTTTTGTATACTCCAAATGGCACTGTCTCTCTCCCAGCAGCACAGTCCAAGTGAGCGTAAGAAACCTCACTATCCGCCTAGCCAATAGTCTGTCAATACCTATCCAGCACGTTGATAGCAGACCCATTCACGAGCTGGTCAAACTCAGCCTAGTATTGCCCCTACCCTTGGGCAAGTAAGGCCACACCCCTTTTCAACCGACCATGACACAATGGGAGACGCAGCCTCTTGGTATTCGGCCCTCGTGCGCTCATATATCTACTCGGTCTCGATGTTGGAGTCATATCCTGGCCACGGAGGTTTAGGGATTTTCACCCAGGGATATCTATGGCGCCCGTATGCTAGAACCAAACATTTCTGGTGTCCCGTCTAGCCATCCACGATATGCCTGTGGAGGTTACGACCCTGATATCGCTAGGGCATATAACATACAATGAAAGATGCATGAGTCATACAATCCAGTCATGCATCAATCCTGCGTATACCGTGCACTCATGTGAGATAACCTCCACCTATCAGGGAGTCTTATAACAACATGCTCAATGACATATGCAATGATCAACCACATCTCATAACAAACATGCAGATGATGCGTATGCGCATGTATCATGATGCTATGCTGTCATATACTCATAATCGGTATCAATAACCGGCATCGACAATCGACCTCGACAATGTGGACATTTAACCAACATTGCCCCCGAGAAATGGCCCTCATAGATCCTAACATATAATTGGCCCACAGCCTCACACAAAAGCCTAATATACAACACAATGGGCTTTACTCAAGGGCCACATATACACAACAGGTGGGCCCTGCTCTTGGGCCTCATACATATCAGATAGGCCTTGCTCATAGGCCATGAATACCTTACAATGGGCTTCATCTCTTGGCCCTCAAATGCATCACAATGGGCCTTATCACATAGTCCTTAAACACGGGCTGCATACACATCACAACAGGCCTTAAATACAGGCCACATTTATATCACATTGGACCCCGACAATAAAAAATTGGGAATCAGCCACGACAAATCAGATCGGTAATCAGCCTCGATCGATAATCGGCAATTGGCCACGACAATTAGAATCGATAAGCGGCCTCGATAGATAATCGACAATTGGCTACGACAATTTAGAATCGATCGATAATCAGAATTGACAAATCGGTCACAACAATCGGATCAATCGATAATCAAAATCAGCAAATCGGTCACGTCAATCGGAATCGGCAATCGGCCACGACAATCGGGATCGATCGATAATCAGAATCGGCAAATCGGTCACGTCAATCGAAATCAGCAATCGGCCACAACAATCGAGATCGGGCGATAATCAGAATCGGCAAATCGGTCACGACAATCGAAATCGATCGATAATCAGAGTCGGCAATTCGGTCACATCAATCGGAATAGGTAATCGGCCACGACAATCGAAATCGATCGATAATCAGAGTCAGCAATTCGGTCACGTCAATCAAAATAGGTAATCCGCCATGATAATCGGGATTGATCGATAATCAAAATCGACAAATCGATCACGTCAATTGGTCAAGGCTTAAGAGAAGGTCACAATGTGGACATTCAAAACTTCTTTTCCCGTTAATGTGGACATTAAACCATCATTGCTCTCAAGGCATGGTCCACCATAATCATTACATACATCATGGAGTAATTACACATTGCAATGGACCTCATGTACATCACATTTGACCCCACGCAAAGGCCCCACCGACATCTCATTGGGCCTGATTCGTGGCCTTACACATGGGTCTCATATGCATCAAATGGGCCACGTATCTGGGCCTCGATTACATCAAATGGGTCAAGCGTCATGGGCCTAATACATATCACAATGGGCCTTGCCCATGGGCCTCATATTTAAGTAGGTGAGCCCCATCATATGGGTCATTAATGTATCTCAATGGGCCACGACCCATGGGCCTCATATACATCAAGTGGGCAGGTGTCCACGGCCGCAGCAATGGGCTTCATATACATCAATAGGGCCGCATCAATGGGCCGCACTAATGGGTCTAGTGCATATTACAATGGGTCTCAAATACGTATTAAGGTATGCCCCATGATCTGGACAGTATGGGTGACACAGATGGCTAGACGGTTTGGATACAACACGTACCTCAAGGTATGCACACGTCCAAGGGGCAAACGATGGAGATATACTATACATGCATCAATGGTAGGCCCCATATGGCACCGTCCAGCGATGAACGGTGTAAACATAGAATACATATATCAAGGTAGGTCTCAACAACAACCACAATTACATCAAGATGGGCCTAGTCACATGGGCCTCATATATATCAAAGTGGGCCACACCCAATATAAGTGGTGGTAATAGCTTCTACCATTAAAATTTTCAAGACCTTACAAGGATGGATGTTATAGATAAAGTACATGTCTCATAGTGGGGCCCACACCAATAGAAGGTGTGGATTACAAAACATACATCAGTGGTTCCCATGCGGGGCCCACCATAATATTTATTTTCAATCCAGCCTGTTGACAAGGTCATAGGGGCCCACCATGATATTTATTTTACATCCAAACTGTTCATAAGGTCAATCAGACACTGGGTGGGCTGGGGCCCACCGAAATGTTTGTTTGACATCCAACCTATTGGTGAGGTCACACGGACTACAGGTGGGACTGGGGTCCACCGTAACATTTATTTGTCACCCAACCTGCTCACAAGGTCACACGGTCGGGGGGGGGGGGGGGGGGGGGCACTGGGATGTTTATTTTCCATACAACCTGTTGATAGGGCCACACGACCAGGGAGGGGCCCACCGTAATGTTTATTTGCCAAACAACTTGTTCATAAGGTTATGTGGGCCAGGGGCCCACGGTAATGTTTATTTCCACCCAACCTGTTGATATGGTCACGTGGACCAGGGAGCCCATAGTAATGTGGTTCACAAATCCAGCCCACACATTATGTGTGTCCCACCTGGCTGAGGGGTCAGACCAATTTTCAGCCACATTCAGAATTCAGGTAGGCCTCGTCAAGCGATTTTATATGTTTAAGGCATGTCTTCACATGATTTTAGATGGTATGGCCCACCTGAGTTCCATATACGGCTGATTTTTGGGATACCCCATAATTTAAAGGGGACCTATCAAATACACAGTGTTGATGGTCGAAACGCATCATGGTGGGGCCACCGTCCACTGCCGTGGACGGACGGCGTGAATGAAACACTTGCATCATAGTGGGTGTCACCACCCACTGTTGTGGACGGTGTGGTAAGCCACACATACCACAATGGGTCCCATGTAGGGCCCACCAAAATGTTTATGTGCAATCTAACCCGTCTATTATGTGTGTCCCACAAAATTAAGGGTCCAAATCAAATTTCAGGTGGGTCCAAGCTTCACGTGGACCCAGAAATCATTTTCGAGTGGTTTAACATACCTTTGTATAAACTGTGGTGATGTGGACCATCTGAGAACTATTCATGGCTGATGTTTGGAACCGACGCCTCAATGAAGGGGTCCCAACAAATGGACGTCAGGGATTTAGAACAAACATCACGATGGGGTCCACAACTAGGGCCAATGGGGACCCACCCCTTTTACGTGTACGCCATGACAGCAAGGTGCTTGCCACCTTTTTGTCATATGTATATTTTCCTTGTTAACCTATGTGGGACCCACATTAACCAGATTTACTCCATCCATTGTATGTGTCCCATAAAATTAGGGGTTCAAACCAAGTTTCAGGTGGGTCCAAGCTTCTTGTGGACCCCATTAATCATTTTTTCCAATTTTTAATGGAAAATACTAACATTCTCAATGCCAAGGCCCGCCAAATAATGAGATCAGTCTCATTTTTTGGCTCAACACCTAAAATGATCTGAAAAATAGAATGGATGGCGTGGATTATGTATATACATCAAGGTGGGGCCTGCATAAGTGGCCCACCCCAAAAAGCACCTTTTTCCTTTTTCTCTTTTTTTTTTTTGTTAGCTTGTTAGTACACCACCATGTCAGTACACGCACTCCATGTTAGCCTACCTCTACCACGTCCAGCGTCCAGAGACGCTGGACGGCATGGATATAACACAAACCTCGTGGTGGGTCCCACACGGATGTGGCCCACATTTCATCAAGGTGGGTCCCACATGAACGCAGCCCACCGTATTTGAATCAGTCTGATACTTGTGTGTTTCCACCACCATAAGGTAGGGTCCACATGACTTGGACGGTTGGATAAGACATACATCAAGACGGGGTCCATCCAAGTGGGCCACACATCACACAAAAATGAGAAAGAGAGAGAGAGAAGCACCCACTTCTAGATCTTGATCTCCTCCTTCCATCAAAGCATGTTAGAGCTCCAATGGATGGACTTCAACGGTGGAGATTGATTTTAGAGGGTGAGGATGGGAGATAGAAAGGTGGACCACACCAAACTCTCTCTCATGGGGGGTGGGTCGTGAGTTGCTTGGGAGAAATGAGAGGTAAGAGAGATAAGAGAGATGGGAGATGTGATGTAAAGAGAGAGAGAGAGAGAGAGGGATGGGTGAGAGAGTGATGGGTGATGGGGAAGGTTGAGTTTGGGGAGGGTAGTTGTACTTGGAGATGGGTGTGAGTGATGGGAGTGATGAGATTTGGTACTTGATTGATTGATGAGATTGATTTGACATGTTGTAAAGATTCCCTCGATATTTACAACGCGCTACTTTTTATCAAACCGAACGCAGGCCCACATCTCCTGGCCAGGGTACCGCATCGGTGTGCAAGACGCAGCATCAGAACCGCGGCGACGATACGGTCGCATTGGTATAAGTCTCGGGTCGAGCCAACTCAGATATGCGGTACACGTCTCAAGTCGCACGTAAATGCCGACAGTCGATCGTGGGTCGCTGAAATTCGATCGGGATGATCATGGAAGCATACAGAATAGTACGGGCTAGGATACGGGTCTTACAGCCCTTCAAGTGGACTGAAAAGTGTGAAGAAGCTTTTGTTGAACTGAAGCAACTCTTAACCTCAACTCTCATTCTAACCCTCCCGAATGATGGGTTGGTATTTAAAGTTTACACCGATGCATCAAATAAAGGTCTGGGTTATGTATTAATACAAGGGGGCAAGGTGATCGCATATGCATCGAGACAGCTTAAACTCTGTGAGCATAATTATCGAACCCATGACCTAGAGTTGGGTGCTATTGTATTTGCATTGAAGATTTGGCGGCATTACTTATATAGCAAACAGTTCAAGCTTTATACAGATCACAAGAGTTTGAGGTATTTATTCTCTCAGAAGGACTTGAACATGAGGCAGAGAAGATGGATGGAATTTCTTAAGGATTATGATTTCTCGTTGTCCTATCATCCGAGTAAGGCTAATCTGGTTGTTGATGCTTTGAGTAGAAAAGAATATAAATAAAAGAATGTAGCCAGCTTAATGGTACACGAATGGGAAATGTTGAATTTCATTAGAGAGTTTGATATTTAATTGAATTTTGAAGAAAAGAAGATTTGCATATGTAACATTATGGTAACATGGACTCTTGTGGAGCGAATAATTGAAGCTCAAACGAATGATGAGTGGTTTTTAAAAATGATAGTCAAGTATCAAAATGATAAGACTTCAGATTGGAGTATGGGGGACGATAAAGGAATTCGATATCGAGGTCGAATCTGTGTGCCTAATATTCCAGATCTAAAAGGCAAGATTCTAAATGATGCGCACCGAACTAAGTTTACAATTCATCCGGGAAGCACAAAGATGTATCATAGTGTGAAACGATCATTTTGGTGACCGAATATGAAGAGAGAAATTGCTGATTATGTGTCAAGATGTTTTATGTGTCAGCAGGTAAAGGCAGATCATCAAAACCCATCAGGATTATTGTAGCCTCTGAAAGTACCTGAGTGGAAGTGAGATTGTATTTCTATAGACTTTATAGTCGGTCTTCCTAAGACACAAAAGAAGCACGATTCAATTTGGGTAATTGTCGATAGACTAGCTAAGTCAGCGCACTTTATTCCTATCTGTATTAATTATTCAATGGAAGAACTCGCCAAGCTATACATCAAGGAAATAGTGAGACTTCATAGTATCCCTAGTTCTACTATATTGGATCGAGACCCACGTTTTACTTTGTGATTCTGGACAAGTCTACAGGAAGTTATGGGTACGACTACGAACTACAGCACAGCATATCATCCTGGGCAAACGGAACGTGTGAATCAAGTATTAGAAGACCTGTTACGTGCATGCGCTCTGGATTTTAAGGGGAGCTGGGACGACTACATACATTATGCCAAATTCGCCTACAACAATAGTTACCAAGCAAGCATTGGTATGGCTCCATACGAAGTCTTGTATGGACGTCCTTGCTGAGCGCCTAACTGTTGGGCCGAGGTAGGTGAGAAATGCTTAATTGAGCCAGTTGTTGTACAAGAAGCTGCTAAGAAAGTTGAAATTATTCGAAAGCGACTACAAGCTGCTAAGAGTTGTCAAAAGAGTTACGCCGACAATCGAAGACAAGATCTACAGTTCACAGTAGGAGACCACATGTTTTTTAAAGTTTCTCCCATGAAGGGATTGATGCGATTTGGTACTAAGGGAAAACTCGCGCCACGTTTTATTGGACCATTTGAAATATTAGAGCTGATTGGAGCAGTGGCATATCGACTTGCATTACCCCCTCAGTTGGCCAGTGTCCATAATGTTTTCCATGTATCAATGCTACGAAAGTATAAGAGAGATGATTCTCATGTGATTGACTGGTAAGATCTCAATTTACAGGAAGATACATCTTACGTGGAGAAACCAGTTCGAATATTGGATCGTAAGGAGCATGTGTTACGCACTAAGACGGTGCGCTTAGTCAAGGTTTTATGGAGTCATCATGAAGTAGACGAAGCATCTTGGGAGCAGGAAAAAGAAATTCGCAAGAAATATCCTCACTCTTTGAGCAGTAGTTTCAGGTAAATTTCGAGGACGAAAATTTTCTTTTAGGGGGGTAGAATGTAAAGGCCGTGAAAAATTTACTAATAAGAATAAAAGAGTTCTAGACCTGTATAGATCACATGATCCCTAAGGCCAAAATATACAAGGGCCCTAATATTCAGATCAATCTAATCATCAGATGGGCCACATTATTTAGACCTAGAAGTGTTTGATAAAGGAATCTTAGATATTTTACACAAGTGTTACTATCACTTGGCATAGAAGGTCGAGATGGGCCATTGGTGAGTGTGTGATTAGATCCACACCACTCCTCAAATGCATAGAGGTAAAACATGACAAGACCTCAAGAATCTAAATGATCTGACCATCCGATGGACCACCCCGATCAAGTGATTATCATTCAATTTTATAATCTTATAAAGGAGAAAAAAATAGAATAGAAATTTGAATTATTTGATTATTTTGGATCTGACCACCTAAGATGTTAATCAAAGGTGAGCTCCACTATGTAATACAAATAAATGAATAATAATACCGTTGATATAATTGATAGGACCCCAACATTTAAATCAACCTAATTACATTGCAGAGTCAATACTACCAAACTCAGGTGAGTGACCCAACTTGTCTCATAATTCATTAAAATTAAAATAAATCATTGTGATTGTTTGATTGATTTACTGGTTTGAATATTTTGATATGATAATTGTATTATAAATTTATATGTGAATATTTTAATTGAGATAATTATACCAAATATGAAAAATATGCATTATATATCATCTCTCATTCATTGCATTGCATAATACATAGTCGATCGTAGGGGCCTTCCCTGGAAGAAATGTTGATCCTGATAGAGCGTTACCAGATGCAGGCAATGCCCAAGCCTACCGAAAGGTGGAAGCCTACCCAACGGGTGGATGAGGGTTGATGACCTCCAACCCAAGCAGATAGACGATCACCCCATCTGATGCATTCATACCCCATTTTACATTCATATCTTTGTACATGTATTTTTGTATTATTTTAATTGCTATGATTATGAACCATGCTGGGTTATATCATTAAGCCTGTCCAGCTTACATTTTTATTGATGGAAAAACCATACAGAGGAGCTATTAGCATATGATGTGGCGCAAGAACTAGGAGGATCTACTGTACCTGAACACGACCCACTTGAAACATGGTCATACTTATCTGAGGATGAAGTGGCGGCATTGAAAATTTTTTTATTATATGTTTTATTTTGTTAGCACAATTTAATTAATGAATAATGCATACTGGTATTTATTTTGAGACTTTAAAAAATTATTTAGCTTTATTTCTTTGGATCAATATTAGAATGGAATAAATATCATTATAGTATAATGGTATAATAAATGAATGATTTTAAGGTTTATTTTATTTTAAGGGTTATCAAGATTTATAAATGCTTAGTTAATTGGTGTTATGTATTATGTATGTGTGATTGAGATTATGGTGGACTTTATATTGAATGTAAATATCACATGCGATTAAATTGATTAAAGAATTAAGTTGGTATACTTTATGTATAAGTTACGAACCGAAACTCGGGTCTGAGGATGCACACTCTGTACCCGAATTTTGGGGCGTGACATTTCCTTCCTCTCCCTCCATTCCAAATGCCCCCAGTGGCTACTGGAGAAGGAATATTGATGGTAGCAACATTCTTCATGTGGCCATTTCAGAGGAATACTTTGATAAGACTTAAAACTGAGAGTCATTGATACTATCGTGTTTGATGGTTTACTCCAAACACATCACATACATGTAACCCAAATTAAACCATCCAGTTTCGATCCCACTTCAGATTAGTCAAAAAGTAAAAAATGCTAATTGTTGGAGATCCAATTGACAGTGGACGGTCCAATTTTAACAATAAATATGACCTATCTACATCGGGTCCAGCAACATGGACAGTTTAAGATGAATTACCATATCGTACGCGTTTACAATTTTAGGGTGCATGGAACGCCCTGAAAATCGGGGGTCGAGTATGAACTCAACTCCCGAGTTCTAACGCATCACTTATGCAACATACACAATGATGGTTAAATGTTGTCTGAGTTAGAGCAATAAACATGAATGAGATTATACCAAAACAGTAAATCATACTCCAGTTCAATTGTATAAAGGCAAGCGGAAGACTAAAATTTTTATATTCAAAGTATGTAAAGTAACAAAATTTTGTGAACTCCAGAGTATGAGTACTAACTGAGTACCAATATACATGTATTGTTTCTAAGTCAAAAATCAAAATACAATTCCGTAGATAAGCCCTGGAATCCCCGCGATGCAATCGGCCTAAGCGTAGCCGTCAGAGTACTGCATAAAGGAGAACTCATCCTGATCCTCCTCGAAGTCGGGCTCCGGCTCCTGAACCGAGGCGCCTTCTACACCTGTGACAGAGTCTGGTGGGTGTTGCAAACACCATCCCGTAACGTGGGAGTGAGTAGCTAACTCAGTGGAACAATAAAGCATAGGTTAACATGTTATCAAATCAATCAAGCAGTAATGATAAAGCAGTACAAATCAAACATTTCTAACTACTCTTGTTAAGTGCAAAAATGATATGACATGATGCTGTATGCCCTTGCCAAACCACCCTCAAGCGACATCATCTTACGTTCGCAAATGCTTACTCCCTCAGTGAGCCACATCTACAAAGCACATGCGGTGCGATGATGCTCATGATTACCAAGTTTTTATTAGTCCATTTCAACCAGCAGTATTGGGAAACTAAGGTACCTCCCTTGTATCATTCTCAAACATGATCCATTCTAGGGTCGTCAATCCTAGTTAATCTCATACGATATTATGGTTTGAGAAACATAGTGAAGGCATCGCAAAGGGCTCGTCACCCGTTAGCGCGGATACAGATCTCACCGCATGCGGCTCAATTGCTGGCCGTCAGCTCGAGTACAGGTCTCACCGTACTCGGCTCAATCACTAGCCGTCAGCTCGAGTACAGGTCTCACCGTACTCGGCTCAACTCATACTCTAGTTGCTATGAAAGACTCGTCGCCAATCACATATACTTGGAGTACACTCGATGATACTACGGAGGACTCGTCGCCCGTCAGCACGAGCACAGGTCTCACCGTACTCGGCTCTCGCCGTAAGTATCGACAGCTCGAATACAGTGTCCCATACCACCGTATTGGGCTCACGAGTTTTGGTTGCGCAATGGTCACTACGAGGAGGCACATGACCCCAGCGTAGGCCGACAGCTCGACCACGGTGTCCCATACCACCATGCCCGGCTCATGCTACTTAGCGGATCGAGGTACCATGGTTAAACGGGATCGCCACTGGTAAGTTTGGTACCATAGGTTCAAGCAGTAGCGACCAAACATGGTGAACACACAATACATTTTGGTTTACTTGACGAGCCTGACTAGCTCGAGCGCACCACAAGTTGAGCGATATGGAGCGCAAAAGCACTCCATGTGGCCAACCACTATCGCTAACCGAAGTACGACTCGGGTTCGCCAGACACATCCGTTGTGGCGATATGAATCTCAGCCACAACCACAAGTCTGGTACCGAATGTTTGGACTATAGACATAGTCCCAAACTCAAACAGTTTTCATCAATAGCATGTGGAGTAAAGCATGATAAACAAGCAATACAAGCATGTTAGCAGGCATGTTATAAAGCATGAAGTAAAACATGATGTAAAGCATGTTGTAAAGCATGTTGTGAAGCATGTAGTAAAGCACTATCCACATAGGGATACAATTACGTACACATTACAAGGGAGTGGTTCTAGCGAACCACCGCATGGAGGAGATCCTACATGTCTCTAAGGGAGTCAGGAATTCCATATCAGCACCTTTCTAAGGCACTAATACACAAGCCTTTACACACACAAGCACTTACATAACACTTAGAGTACGCCATTCCAACATACATGACGTATGTTAGCAAATCGCGTGTTAGGGCTATTCTCTCGCCAAGTGGTTATTTTACCCGCGTATACCATATTCATACAACAAATAATCATGACAATTACACTTCCAAATTTTACACATATGTGGTATTTCTAGAATACACAATTTCAACATACTTGACATTTACAAGGGAACATGTATTTTGGCGATTCCTTTCGCCAAACTAGTATTTTATCCATATATTATATAATCATACATTAAATAAACATGTCAAACATTTTCCAAAAAAAATACGTATACGGTATTTCTAGAATACACTATTTCAACATACGTAGCATTTACACATGAACATGTATTTCAGCGATTCCTTTCGCCAAATTAGTATTTTATCCATATATCATATAATCATATATTAAATAAACATGTCAAACGTTTTTCCAAAAAAAATACGTATACGGTATTTCTACATATACCTAGAGTTTGTAAAATTCCAATTTCTACAACGTTAATCGAAACAGGAAACGGAAAGCACTTTGTACATGTGCAATTGCATGCAGATCATGAATCTATCATTATCTGATATTGAAAGTGTTGAAAACCGTAACTTATACACTTAAAGTCCTCACCTTTGCCATTGGAATTCCAACGAATCAGCAAGGGTAGTAGAGCTTCCGTATACGGGAGTTTTCTAGCCTAAAGAGCAGAATCGGTTAGCCTTTTCATAACCCACAACGATCCTACCTTAAATCAGACCTAGGGTTAGGGTTTCTTACCTTCAAATGGGATGGATACCACCGGAAAAACACCTAGAACGGGGCGGTGTAGGCCGTGCGACAACCCAAAGCAGTAGAAGGAAGATCAGCAACAAATTCTAAGCTTTTCTCTCTCTTTTC
The DNA here is from genome assembly GCA_030180095.1 of Magnolia changhungtana. Taxonomy (NCBI): domain Eukaryota; kingdom Viridiplantae; phylum Streptophyta; class Magnoliopsida; order Magnoliales; family Magnoliaceae; genus Magnolia; species Magnolia changhungtana. The sequence continues at coordinate 193,813 of JASAUF010000147.1, read as the reverse complement.
TTTCTCTCTCTAGGGTTTTTCTCCCAAATTTGTATGGCTGTGAGAGGGGCTGTTCTAAGCCCCTTTTATAGCCAAAAACATTCCCAAAATAGACTCAGGTTCAAGGGTGATTGCTTATATAGGCATTTCGCCACTTTTCCAGCTCAAAAGGGAGGTTCTGGTGGCCCTCCTTGAGCCAAACGTCAGACTTAAGCTCACCATCGATGGATCTACGTGGGATTATGTTTTCGACTTGATCGGATTCCCAGATCGCACGTGGCGGACCACTTTCAGTTCAACGGTCAGTGGGCCACGATCAGAAATTCTAAGTACATGTAAATGTTCCTGAAATTTTTCTTAATCCGAGAGTGTAATTTGGTCTGATTCTGACGGTCAGGTTGCTTAATACTGACGTGCAACCGAATGATGCCAGATCACTATTCCTGATATTTTTATTATGATGGGAATAGTGTTTTTCACACTCCCTCGCTCCGGATCGAAACAAATGGCCGTGGGACATCGGTCGGAGCTGATTTTTTAGATGATTGTCAAGCCCAGTGGGGCGGTCCTAGTTCCTTAGCCTCGTGTTAATCAGACTTCCGATGTGCGATCTAGACCTAATACGAAGTTTCGTTTCATTCCCGAGAGCAGCTGGGAAATGAGTTTGGTTCTAAACTTTAGGGTAACCTAGCGTCACTTGTTTTGCAAGTTTTGGGTCTTGCAGATCGTATTTAAAGCGATCCCAATGGATTTCATGGCTAATCGAGTTTAGTACTTAGTTAACTTTGTTAATTTTCTAAATGATTTAATCCTAATTGATTTCTGGTCAAGGTGGTACTCGAACCAACGTACGGAAATTTACGGGTCGTTACAATCTACCCCCCTTAAACAAAAAAATTTCGTCCTCGAAATTTATACCTTTTCATATTCCTCGAGAATCTGAGGGTAGTTCTTCCTGACCTCGACCTCAGTCTCCCAGGTAGCTTCCTCCTCGAAATGATGTGTCCAAAGTACCTTCACAAGTGGGATAACCTTGCTACGCAGTACCTGCTCCTTCCTGTCAAGGATGCGCGTCGGGCGCAACTCATATGTAGCATCCTCGCTCAACTGTACCTGCTCCCATCTGATGATATGCGAAGGATCAGGAACGTATTTTTTCAGCATAGATACATGAAATACGTTGTGTACAGACGCAAGTGGTGTGGGCAAAGTGAGACGATACGCCACATCACCCACTCGATCCAGTATCTGAAATGGACCGATAAACCTCGGTGTGAGCTTCCCCTTCTTCCCAAACCGAAGGACTCCCTTCATAAGGAAAACTCGAAGGAATACATGATCCCCGACCTCGAACTCCAGCGGTCACCGCCTCGTATCGGCTTAAATCTTCTGCCTACTCTACGCTGTGAGTAATCGACGCCTGATAATGTGTACCTTCTCTGTAGTCGCCTATACCAACTCTGGGCCAATCAGACTACGCTCGCCAACCTCTGCCCAACAGTGCGGTGCCCTACAAGGTCGACCATATAGAGCCTCATATGGGGCCATGCCAATAGTCGCCTGGAAGCTGTTGTTGTAGGCGAACTCTGCGTATGGAAGACAGTCATCCCAGCTGTCCTTGAAGTCCAACACACATGCTCGTAACATATCCTCCAGAATCTGATTCACCCGCTCTGTCTGCCCATCAGTCTGAGGATGAAACGCTGTACTGAACTTCAACTTCACACCCATCGCCTCCTGGATACGAGTCCAGAAGATAGATGTGAACCGCGTGTCTCTGTCCGACACGATCTCCAAAGGAACCCCATGCAGACGGACGATCTCCCTGATATACAATCTAGCCAGCTCGTCTGCAGAGTTCGTAACTCTGATAGGGAGGAAATGGGCCGATTTGGTCAACCGGTCCACAATCACCCAAATGGAATCGTGTCCCTTCCTCGTCTTCGACAGCCCGGATATGAAATCCATGGAGATGAAGTCCCACTTCCACTCTGCTATAGGCATGGGCTGAAGCAGTCCAGGAGGTCGGCGATGTTCTGTCCGGGACTCGCTGGCACGTCGACATGAGACACATACTCAGCAATGTGGGCCTTCATGTTATCCCACCAATACGTCCGTCTCATATCCTGGTACATCTTCGTGCTACCAGGATGCATCGCAAACTTCGAGTTATGGGCGGACTCGAGAAGCTCGCGTCTCAAGTCAGCTACATCAGGAACACATAGGCGGCCACGGAATCGTAAACCCCCATCAGAACCAACTCTCCACTCGGAGTCCACGGCGTCGCTAGCCTGCTCTCGAAGCTCAGACGGTAGGACGTATATCGCCCTCTTGGGCCTCAACAATCCTGTCGTCAATAAGTGGCCGCACCCGAACGTGCGCAACACACTCAAAAGGCTCCTCGACAGTGAGTCTCTGCTCGAAGTCCCGCACAAACTCCATCATGTCCCACTCGGCTATCATCAGCGGTGCCGCAAATACAATCGCCTTCTTGCGGCTCAGCGCGTTTGCCACAAGGTTCACCTTGCCAGGATGGTAGGAAACCTCGAACTTGAAGTCCTTCAAGGTCTCCATCCATCGACGTTGTCTCATATTCAAGTCTCGCTGTGTGAATATGTACTTAAGGCTCTTGTGGTCGCAGAAAAGCTCGAACTCCTCTCCGTAGAGGTAATGTCTCCAAAGCTTCAATGCAAAAATGACAGCTGCCAACTCCAGGTCATGTGTACGGTAATTCTCCTCGTGCTTCCTTAATTGTCTCGAGGCATACGAAATCACCCTATCCTTCTGCATCAGCACACAACCCAAACCAACGTGAGACGCGTCAGTATACACCGTGTATTTCACCCCTTGCTCTGGCAATACTAGCACAGGGGCGGACGTCAACTTGTCCTTCAGCTCCTTAAAAGCTGCCTCCGCCTTCTCATTCCAGGCGAACTTCAGGTCCTTCCGAGTCAACTGAGACAATGGCCTGGCGATCTTCGAGAAATCCCGAATGAAACGTCTGTAATACCCAGCCAGACCAAGGAAACTCCTCACCTCAGTAACCGACTCAGGCTGCTGCCAATCCTGAACCGCGGCTACCTTAGCAAGGTCCACTGCTATCCCATCCTTGGACACTACATGTCCCAGGAACTTGACTTCCTCCTGCCAGAAGTCGCACTTCTTGTATTGCGCAAACAACTGGTTCTTCTCCAACGTACCCAATACTGCTCGCAGGTGCTCCTCGTGCTCCTCCCGACTCGTAGAGTATATCAAGATGTCGTTAATAAAAATGATGACGAATCGGTACAGGAAGGGCCGAAATACCCGGTTCATCAGATCTATGAACACGGCTGGTGCGTTCGTAAGGCCGAACGACATCACCAGGAACTCATAGTGCCTGAAGCACGTCCTGAAGGCTGTCTTCTGCACGTCCTCCTCTCTCAAACATGAAAGCGGCCAGCTCCACCTGCTCTGCCTTTGAGCAATGTAGCATCCGAAGCATCTTAGAGATGCGGTCAAGCTAGAACTCTGCCTCCTCGGGTCTGTGAGAACCCATAAATGAGGGAGGCCTCAAGCGCTGAAATCGCTCGAGTAAACCATGAGTACTGACCTCTCCAGTAGGAGGTGCGACGGATGGGGGCAGAGGCACATCCTCAACCTGAGTAGGAGGCTCAGAATGCTCATCAGGATGTGCAGATGTCGTAGGTGGAGTCGCACTACCACCACGGGACAAGGCCTCAGCGATAGTGGCCATAAGCTGCTGGTCTTCTTCTGCTTCTTCTTCTTGCATCGCACTGTTCCGATGCATCATCATCATCACCGCTCAAACCTATCGGTCGACGGAGCGGCACGAGAGTCATGCTTTAACAGCGAAGAAGACGGCCGATCACTCACGGACCGGGGGCGTATAAGGTGGCTGTCCACCGATAGGACCAGCAGGAGGCTGATCAGATCCCAACCCTCAGTCCGTAGGACCACTACTACCAGAAGGAGTCGGGTCCATAGAGCCAGTCAGAAGAAGATGTGCCGTGCTCCGCGTATACTGTCGCGGCATGCCCTATACAACATATGGTAGAATCATTTGTGAGATAAGGCACAATACACTCCATAAAGTACTTAAGCATTCCACACATCATCAAAACAAAAGAGGCTATATGCTTTTCATTTACCCAAAATTGTCATAATACATGGAATACAGAGTTACATGAATCACGACAGAATTCACATCATAGCCAATACATCCACTACATCAAACACCTAAAACATGTTACTATCTACTACTTCATCTACATGAAAATATAAACCGCCTATTGCGTTAACCAAAGCAAACACAACATACAACAATATGAATGACTAAGCATCCGAAGTAGGCGGTGGAGGAGGAGCGTTCTTGTCCTGCGCACAGCACAGGATGGCCTTCAACGTACGGGACATCTTCTTGAAACTCTTCTTCATGTAGGCTTCATTCTCTTCAAGCTTGGCTCGAACTTGACTAATCTCTTGCTACAGGGCGGCTTGCCCCTCCTCAAGACGGGCCAATCGCGCATCAAGAGCATCTCGATCCACACCCTGCTCCTGAGCCGCAAGGGGTGAACTCTCCTCGGTGTCCCGAGCCTCAGATTCTTCTTCCTGTATGTCATCACCACGCTCCTCATCACTCTCTGCCTGGAGGTCAACACTCTCCTCGCCGGCTATCATCCGACTCATCTCCACACTCGTCGAGTCGGACTTGCCGCTGTTGAGGGCCGATCTTCATATTCTTGAGTGTCGCTTCACTTATGACTCGGACTGGTGCAAGATCCTCCATATTCAATCTGTAGCCTACATCACGAGCCATCCTACAGATCAGACGGCCAAATGGGAGCGAAAGATCATTCCTGGCAGAACGAACAACATGAACTATCTGGGATAGGATGAATGTGGGTAGGCATATGTTGTCCCCGCATCCCATCTTGTACAGAAAGTCCACCATCACCCGAGTACACTCCGTGCGGTTACCCCACCGTGGGTATACATTGTATGTGAAAATGTGATGGAGTAAACGGAAGTCTTCGGTCATCTTTGTCGCCGCAATACAATTTTCTCATTTCCAAGTAACCCGGCGACCACAGAGATATCGCGTGCGACGATCCCTTTCCCGCGCACTTCTAGAGAAGTCATCACTAGGATGCACTTGACCAAGCGGGATCTTCGTGATTCGAACCACCTCATCCACAGTGATTGTGCGCCTTATGCCCCTCACAGAGACAGTAAACTGAAGAGGCTCTACTGATGAGTCCACAATGTGAGCGTAGAAAGCGCGAACCGTGTGCTCACATGCGGGAGACTCGCCTTCAAAAATAGAATTCCATCCGATATCCACCAAGTGGTCCATCATCGGGTGTAGGCCAAACATTCTTTCATCCACATGAGCTTCAAACACAACCTTGCAGCCCGCGAAGCGCCCATATTCGATGCCTATCGGATAAGCATTTCTGGCGGGATGGTCAGGATCCAGGTCTCGCTTCAACCTAAACTCCCGCACGGTGCTTGTGCCGGCCCCAATGTCGAATCTTCTTCTGGAATGGGCTGGCCTACTTGGGACGGCATCATCGGCCGCAGTTTTCCTCTTTCCCATGAGAGATAGGATGGAGGAAATGGAAAAAATGGTAGCCACCACACCAAGGAGGGCCATGGAAAATTGCCAAAATGGGGAAAAAGGGGCTGATCTCTTTTATCCACCACAAGCAACAATCCAATAGGTGTGAAAGGGGCTTTAGAGGCAGGAAAGGAAGAAGGAACAAAAAGAAAATGGAATTGGTTAGGAGATTACCCGATTTTTGAGCTCCAAGGAGGGGTATGAGAGCTCCAACTTGAGAAAATGGGGAAAGGAGGAAGCTAGGGCTGTTGTGGAAGGTTGGGGTGTGTGAGTTATGGAAGAAAGTGGAAGATTGCAAGGTTTGGAGGGATGGGTTTAGAGAAAAATTGAAAATGGGTTTGGAGGTGCTTGAAAATGGGTGAAATGAGGAAGAAGGGTGCTCCAGCCCTTTAAAACCCAACCCATTGCCAAAATGGCACGTGTCAGGGGGTGTAGGAGGTTGGGCCGACCAACCTCATGCTTGGACCCACCTCAGAAAGTTGACCGGACGGCGGTCCGCCGCCGGTGCCGTGGCTCCGCCGCGGTCGGACTTGGACGGAACTGCGCCGCCGCAGTGGGGCCCTGTTTGCCATGTGTCCAGGGTGCCAAATGCACCCTGGTTCGATCAGGAACCTTAATGGATTAACGTGGGGGGGCCCCGAACTCAGTTCAGCTCCAGAACGGTTAGTTCCGAAAATTTTCTGAACTAATCTGATTTTTCCTGATTTTTGAAGATTGATTTTGGGTGGATAGTGACCTGGACACGTCAATAGACGGTCTAGGAGTGATTTAGAGTCCGTATGTGCGGTCAGGATCGAGTACAGACTCGATCAATGCGTTCGTTTTTGAATGAATTTCGCCGATCGGCGAAATCGGGCGACCCTAAGACTGTTTCTATAATTTTGCGCACCCTCCTAAGTATAATGCGTCAGCGTACGTAGTGGGGACATAACTCAGGTCCGGTTTAATCAAAATCATGCTCTGATACCAACTTGTAACGCCCTGAAAATCGGGGGTCGAGTATGAACTCAACTCCCGAGTTCCAATGCATCACTTATGCAACATACACAATGATGGTTAAATGTTGTCTGAGTTAGAGCAATAAACATGAATGAGATTATACCAAAACAGTAAATCATACTCTAGTTCAATTGTATAAAGGCAAGCGAAAGACTGAAATTTTTATATTCAAAGTATGTAAAGTAACAAAATTTTGTGAACTCCAGAGTATGAGTACTAACTGAGTACCAATATACATGTATTGTTTCTAAGTCAAAAATCAAAATACAATTCCGTAGATAAGCCCTGGAATCCCCGCGATGCAGTCGGCCTAAGCGTAGCCGTCAGAGTACTGCATAAAGGAGAACTCATCCTGATCCTCCTCGAAGTCGGGCTCCGGCTCCTGAACCGAGGCGCCATCTACACCTGTGACAGAGTCTGGTGGGTGTTGCAAACACCGTCCCGTAACGTGGGAGTGAGTAGCTAACTCAGTGGAACAATAAAGCATAGGTTAACATGTTATCAAATCAATCAAGCAGTAATGATAAAGCAACAAATCAAACATTTCTAACTACTCTTGTTAAGTGCAAAATGATATGACATGATGTATGCCCTTGCCAAACCACCCTCAAGCGACATCATCTTACGTTCGCGAATGCTTACTCCTCGGTGCGCCACATCTACAAAGCACATGCGGTGCGATGATGCTCATGATTACCAAGTTTTATTAGTCCATTTCAACCAGAAGTATTGGGAAACTAAGGTACCTCCCTTGTATCATTCTCAAACATGATCCATTCTAGGGTCGTCAATCCTAGTTAATCTCATACGATATTATGGTTTGAGAAACATAATGAAGGCATCGCAAAGGGCTCGTCACCGTCAGTAGCGGATCTACGATCTCACCGTATGCGGCTCAATTGTTGGCCGTCGGCTCGAGTACGGTCTCACCGTACTCGGCTCAATCACTAGCCGTCAGCTCGAGTACAAGTCTCACCGTACTCGGCTCAACTCATACTCTAGTTGCTATGAAAGACTCGTCGCCAATCACAGACACTTGGAGTACACTCGATGATACTACGGAGGACTCGTCGCCCGTCAGCACGAGCACAGGTCTCACCGTACTCGGCTCTCGCCGTAAGTATCGACAGCTCGAATACAGTGTCCCATACCACCATATTGGGCTCACGAGTTTTGGTTGCGCAATGGTCACTACGAGGAGGCACATGACCCCATGCCAGTAGGCCGACAGGCTCGACCACGGTGTCCCATACCACCATGCCGGCTCATGCGACTTAGCGGATTGAGGTACCATGGTTAAACGGATCGCCACTTGGTAAGTTGGTACCCTAGGTTCAAGCAATAGCGACAAACATGGTGAACACACAATACATTTCGGTTTACTTGACGAGCCTGACTAGCTCGAGCGCACCACAAGTTGAGCGATATGGAGCGCAAAAGCACTCCGTGTGGCCAACCACTATCGCCAACCGAAGTACGACTCGGGTTCGCCAGACACGTCCGTTGTGGCGATATGAATCTCAGCCACAACCGCAAGTCTGGTACCGAATGTTTGGACTATAGACATAGTCCCAAACTCAAACAGTTTTCATCAATAGCATGTGGAGTAAAGCATGATAAACAAGCAATACAAGCATGTTAGCAGGCATGTTATAAAGCATGAAGTAAAACATGATGTAAAGCATGTTGTAAAGCATGTTGTGAAGCATGTAGTAAAGCACTATCCACATAGGGATACAATTACGTACACATTACAAGGGAGTAGTTCTAGCGAACCACCGCATGGAGGAGATCCTACATGTCTCTAAGGGAGTCAGGAATTCCATATCAGCACCTTTCTAAGGCACTAATATACAAGCCTTTACACACACAAGCACTTACACAACACTTAGTGTACGCCATTCCAACATACATGACGTATGTTAGCAAATCGCGTGTTAGGGCTATTCTCTCGCCAAGCGGTTATTTTACCCACGTATACCATATTCATACAACAAATAATCATGACAATTACACTTCCAAATTTTACACATATGCGGTATTTCTAGAATACACAATTTCAACATACTTGACATTTACAAGGGAACATGTATTTTGGCGATTCCTTTCGCCAAACTAGTATTTTATCCATATATTATATAATCATACATTAAATAAACATGTCAAACATTTTCCAAAAAAAATACGTGTACGGTATTTCTAGAATACACTATTTCAACATACGTAGCATTTACACATGAACATGTATTTCAGCGATTCCTTTCGCCAAATTAGTATTTTATCCATATATCATATAATCATATATTAAATAAACATGTCAAACGTTTTTCCAAAAAAAATACGTATACGGTATTTCTACGTATACCTAGAGTATGTGAAATTCCAATTTCTACAACGTTAATCGAAACAGGAAACGGAAAGTACTTTGTACATGTGCAATTGCATGCAAATCATGAATCTATCATTATCTGACATTGAAAGCGTTGAAAACCGTAACTTATACACTTAAAGTCCTCACCTTTGCCCTTGGAATTCCAACGAATCAGAAAGGGTAGTAGAGCTTCCGTATACGGGAGTTTTCTAGCCTAAAGAGCGGAATCGGTTAGCCTTTTCATAACCCACAACGATCCTACCTTAAATCAGACCTAGGGTTAGGGTTTCTTACCTTCAAATGGGATGGCTACCGCCAGGAAAACACCTAGAACGGGGCAGTGTAGGCCGTGCGACAACCCAAAGCAGTAGGAGGAAGATCAGCAACAAATTCCAAGCTTTTCTCTCTCTTTTCTTTCTCTCTCTCTAGGGTTTTTCTCCCAAATTCGTATGGCTGTGAGAGGGGCTGTTCTAAGCCCCTTTTATAGCAAAAAATATTCATAAAATAGACTCAGGTTCAAGGGTGACTGCTTATATAGGCATTTCGCCACTTTTCCAGCTCAAAAGGGAGGTTCTAGTGGCCCTCCTTGAGCCAAACGTCAGACTTAAGCTCACCATCTATGGATCTACGTGGGATTACGTTTTTGACTTGATCGGATTCCCCGATCGCACGTGGCGCACCACTTTCGTTCAACGGTCAGTGGGCCACGATCGAAATTCTAAGTACATGTAAATGTTCTGAAATTTTTCTTAATCCGAGGGTGTAATTTGGTCTCGATTCGACAAATCGGTTGCTTAATCTTGACGTGCAACCGAACGATGCGGATCACTATTCCCGATATTTTTATTAGGATGGGAATAGTGTTTTTCACACTCCCTCGCTCCCGATCGAAACAAATGGCCGTGGGACATCGGTGGAGCTGATTTTTTTAGATGATTGTCAAGCCCGGTGGGGCGGTCCCTAGTTCCTTAGCCTCGTGTTAATCGGACTTCCGATGTGCGATCTAGACCTAATCTGAAGTTTCGTTTCATTCCCGAAGCAAATAGGAAATGAGTTTGGTTCTAAACTTTAGGGTAACCTAGCGTCACTTGTTTTGCAAGTTTTGGGTCTTGCAGATCGTATTTAAAGCGATCCCAATGGATTTCATGGCTAATCGAGTTTAGTACTTAGTTAACTTTGTTAATTTTCTAAAGGATTTAATCCTAATTGATTTCTGGTCGAGGTGGTACTCGAACCAACGTACGAAAATTTACGGGTCGTTATAGTGCATGAGCACATAACTTCCAAGTTAATGCTTTCTGTTTAATTTCATGTACTTGTACTTTAATACTAATCTACTTGTAAGATTTGGCCTACCAAATAATAAAAAAGTACAACAGGATTGAGAACAGGACCGAAGAATCTTCCAGCAAGCAATCCTTCTGCCTTCTGAAGTGGAAGACACCTGGGAAGACTTGTAAGCGTCTCATCTAACATTGTAAGTTCCTCTCTTTCGCTCCCATTCACCTAGAACAGTGGAACAATGCGATATCATGCATAAAACATCTAAACTCACTTCGTGGGGCACACCTGATTTGAAATGGTAGGAAATTTACTGGGATCACTCATCCAAGTGGGACACACAATGGACATGTCAAAAATGTAAACCACATCTTTGTGGCCATAAAAACAATTAAGAAGGTTTTACTGGGTCGGCATCCACTTTCAACTATATATATATATATATATATATATATATATATATATATATATATATATATATATATATATATATAGTGTGTGTGTGTGTGTGTGTGTGTGTGTGTGGCATACCTAAGTCATAGACCGAGCTGGATTTTGTACTCTAGGATTATCTGGCGAAACATATAATGTGCAGGGTAAATGTCCAATATGTTGTGGGTAATTGCCACACTTTAGACACAAAAGCAACTTTAGAATGAATCAAACAAGTAATAGAGAAATCAAAATTCGAAAAATCACAGAGAACATAATGATTTTATGTGGAAAAATTCTTGCGGGAAAAAACCACGGTACTAAGCGATAAACAATCTACTATGAATTATAAGAGATGAACAACTTACAAATTCAAAACACTTGTCTCTATAGACGAATTCCCCTTCTCAAAACCTTTGTTATCTCTAACACAACTTTAGAATTCCCTAATCTTGCATATAACATGGTTTATATAACTCAATTCCAGAATTAGAAACAAAACCGCACACTTATGTAGAAGTCGCACACAACATTAATCAAACCTTTGATCGATCAAGTCCAATTGATGGTCTTCAGTTAATCCATACTACATGTTCAATTCGATTGAACATGCACAAAAGTGTCTAGATACCTAATTTGGTTTTTTTTTTGTAGTATCTTGATTGATTAGGCCTTGAAGTTCGACCAATTGAACATGTCCAAAACTATCCAAAGACTAAACTGATCTATTCAGGATTTTCTGGATCGATCGACTAGGTTGTCGATTAATCGAAGACCCTAAATTTCATAAGATTGAAGGCACCTTAATCAACAATCTCCATTATGGCTTCAATCTAAAGTATTCACTTATATAAGTTGCTATCTCCATATCTAATCTTTATCATACATTCATCATCGCTTTATGTGCACAATTCGTCTTCATTAATTAATTGACAAGCCTAGAGAAGTAGAGCAAAAACTTGAACTTTTCTACATGAACCATCTTTGTAAGCATGTCTGATGGATTTTTATTGGTGTGACACCGCCTTCCTCTAGCATTTGCTGGATAAAGTGATGACACATCAATGTGTTTGGTCCGGAATGGTATAACAAGTTTTTGGCCAAATTGATTGTGCTTTCACTATCACAATATATGGGCACAGCTTTCTCTTGAAGTCCCAACTCATTCATTATTCGTCTCAACCAAACCACTTCCTTGAATGCTTTTGTCATCGCCATATACTCAGCTTCAATTATAAAAATAACAACCACAACCTGAAGCTTCGAGTAACTAAAAGTTGACCTTTTGTTATCCACATTACTAGCATAATTGGCGTCCACATACCTACTAGTTTATCCTCAGATTTTTTGAATGACAAAACATAGTCAGTCATACCTTGTATGTAATGAAGTAGTCATTTCATTGCTTCCTAGTATTGCTTACCGGGGTTTGACATGTATCTGCACACAACACCCACTGCATATAAAATATCAGGTCTTGTACAGACCATGGTGTACATCAGACTACCAACTGCGTTCGAGTAGAGCACCCGAGACATATATTGCTTTTATTCATATGTAGTAAGATATTGTTTAAAATAAAGTCGAAAGTGAGTAGTATGGAGTGTGCTAACTGGTATAACCTTATCAAGACCAAACTTAATCAAAACCTTCTCAAAATACTCCTCCTAAGGATACCATAACTTGTTCCTTTCTATGTCCCTATAAATTAATATCGAGAATCCCATTCGCAACCCCTAGATCTTTTATCTTGAATGTCCTAGATAACTAAGACTTCAATATGTTAATTTTTATATATGTTATGACCTACAATAAGCATATCATCAACATATAATACCAGAATTACAAATTCTTCATCATTCAGTGATTTGAAATAAATACAATGATTAAATTCATTTCTAGTAACCGCTGACTCAACCTGGAAGAATCAAACTTTTTATACTAATACCTAGGCGACTATTTCAGATTGTATAATGGCCTCTTCAACCTGGAAAGCTTATTCTCTACTCCATGTACCTTGAATCTTTTAGTAACTCCATATAAATCTACTCTTCTACTTTCACATGTAGAAAAGTTATTTTCACATCTAACTATTTTAATTTCGGATTGTATTGGGCAACCAACGCTAATACGAATTTAATAAATACTTGCTTAATTTACAACTGGTGCAGATATCTCACTCAAATCGATGCCTTCTTTCTGAACATAGCCCTTCGCAACCAGTCTTCCCTTGTACCTATCCAGTTTTTTACAAAAGAACCAATTACACTCAATCACTTTTCGCCTAATGAAAATCTCCACTAGCTCACACATTTCATTCTTATATATATAAAGAATCCATCTCATTATGTACTCGACCATCCACTTTTTAGCATCTGTATCATTTGGTGTTTCTTGGAAGGTAGACGGATTCCCATCATCCGTAATGAGGGTAAACACAACATTTGAGTCATCCATGTATCTCATTGGTAATATGCGATTTCTCGATAGATTCTTTCTTACAGGTGCTGGCACCACTTCTTCATGTATCTCCTCCTATGGCTCATCTTCTTCAGGTGTTTCACTTCTATCTGTTTCAACATTAATAACCAAATTTTAGATTTTCTTGTGTACATCCTTTCAATATAAAGAACTTTCATCGAATTTGACACCACGTCTAAATATGATTTTCTTTATATCCCGATCTTACAATCTGTATCCTTTCACTCCATCATTATAGCCAACAAAAGTACACTTTTTTTTCCATTTGGTCTAGCTTTTTTCTCTCGATTGACGGTACATGAGAGTAAGTATCGCAACAAAAAATCCACCGAAGTAGTCAACTTCTTATCCACTATATACGTCTTTCAAAATTTTATAATCAATCGGCTTAGATGGGAAACAATTAACTATATAGCAAGTCGTGTTAACGACCTCAGCCCATAGCTCATTGCTTGACCCAGCATTGCTTAGCATAATCTGGGCTCTTTTCAAAAGAGTTTGATTCATACACTTCACCACACCATTATGCTCTAGTGTATGCCTAACCGTATTATGCCTCACGATCTCCTCCTTACAAAATTGATTAAAGTCGTTTGAAATAAACTCTCCACCGTTATCGATCCTTAGAACTTTCAGTTTCTACTTTGATTGTTTTTCAACCATAATATTCCATAACTTGAAAGTGACAAATGCATTAGATTTATGTTTTATAAAACAAACTCATACCTTTTTAAAATAGTCATCGATGAATGCTACAAAGAATGACAACCCTCTTCTAGAAACAACGGATAATACTCCCCACAAATCAGAATACATATAATCAAGCTGTCCTTTACTTGTATGCTTCCCAGTTGAAAATGACAATCTTTGTCATGCCCTGAAATTCGATTATAAAGTGTGTACCCTCAGACCTGAGTTTCGAGTCGTAACTCGTACATTATGTACTTAACTCATTCCATTATACGATTATTCAGAGACAAAAGTAATTTTAATTTACATTCCAATTACATACATTCACTATCATTTACACAAAATGATTTAAGCACCAACATCCGTCCATTCTCAACATCCATAAATATTCAATCAACATAAATTAGGCATCATTCATCAATCAATATAGCTTACCAATGAATACTTACTTTAGATCTAGAACAATTTAATTAAATAAAACTGATCAAATGCCTAAAATCTTACAACTAATACCATCATTCATTGTATATGAATCAAACCATCTTAACAAGTAAAATTCTAATTAAATAATTATGAACGGTCCAAATGCAATCAGTTCCTTTTTTGATAGGTACGACCATGTCTCACATCTGTCGTGCACAAGTTCAACCATAATTTCTTGTTCATGCACCAACTAATCAGCTAATTGCTCATTTGTATGATTTTTTCGTCAATAAAATTGTAAGCTGCCAGGCTTAGTGAGAAAACCCAGTATGGTTCATGTTTATTGAAATTAAAATATAATAGAAACAAAGTATGTACAATGATATGGATACAAATTATGTATGAATGCATTAGATGGGATGATCGTCCATCTGCTTGGGTTGGAAATCATCAACCCACATCCACCTGTTAGGTAGGATTCCACCTTCTGGTATGCTTAGGCATAACCTGTATCTACTAACGATCTACCAGGATCAACATTTCTTCCAGGGAGGGCCCCCAGGATTGATAATGTAATGTGTTTGTATGATGGATGATGTATGAATGCATCATTTTCATAACTGTCATAAATACTTGTCTTGATCATAATATTCATATGTAAATTCAACGTACAATTACTATAATTCATGCGATTTGACATAGATTGACATGTGATTTACCATAACATACATTCACAGTAGTTAAATAAATATCATTGTAACAAAACACTCTAATCAGTACATCAATCAATCAAATCATCATAAACAATTTATTTTAATTCCAATAAACAAGGGACATGATGAGATTACTCACCTGGGTTTACCAATGAAGAATCCACAAGATAATTAGATTGATTTGAATTCAAAAATCCTAACAATCATATGCACCACATTATTGTTTAATCCAATTTTATCACACAGTGGGACCCACCTTTTATTAATCACTTTAGGTGGCTAACCACTATTCAACAAATCATAATTGATTTATGCATTCTTAATAAGTTCTTGATCAAATATTAATTTAATATTGTAAGAGTTTTTCCTTTATTTTTATATTATGGGGTTATTTACGTCTTTAGATCTAATTAAAATCATTCATTGGCTTCCACTTGATCAAAATCCAATGAATTATTCAGATCTAGACAGTCTAAGATCTACATTTCCCTGAAGATCATATTAATAATAACCCTTCTTACGATCATTGGCTTCCACCAGATGATCGGATTCATCTATAGTTCTGGATATGAAGATAGATTTATCCCAAAATGTATATGAATGGTAGGAATCATATCTAATATGTCCGATCACCCATCTTAAAATCAAATATACAAATTAATGTGTGCAATTAGATTTGACTAGTGTGACTCATCCGATGGTTGGATTGATCTGAAAGTTAGGGCCCTTATATATTTTGGCCTTAGGGATCATATGATTTGTATAGATCTGACTTGACACAATCAGATGCACATAAATCAATCTCTACAACAAGAAACTTCACATAAAATCCTAGCTTTCCATCGTCTTTACATCGTATCTACCCACATATCAATGTAGTGAACGTGTGGCTGATCCACACTGTTCATTGCATAGATCAAACAAAAATAACTTAAATGCACAAAAAGACAGCTTAAAAATTTACTAGATCTGGGTTATCCAAGCTCCTTCCTCCCTTACTCTTTCTATATTTTTTTTTCTTTTCCTGTAAGGCTTTCCATGGGAGATGCTCTCTCCAACTCTTTAAGAAGAGAGGAGAGCACCGAATTAGGAAGGATCTCAACCAAGTGAGCTCATCCTATCTTCTTTAAATTTAAATTAATATCTTATTTATTACTATTATTGTTATGAGGAAAATAGGACTGACCTGATGCATAGACACATGACAAGGAACCATTAGAAACTACCGAAGTGCTTACTACTAAGGAATCTGAGCTGAGCAAGGAAACCCAATGGCCAAGCTGAGTTAAACAAGTGAGCTCCGTGATAAGGCTAATCGACAGACCTTGACCATGGATGTTAACCTCATCGGATATCAACCTCGACCACGTATACTAACCTTGTCGGATATCAACCTCGACCACGGATGTCAACCCTGACCTCGAGCTCGAGATGAAAATATCCGGAGAGAATCCCATGTCGTATACAAGCAGGATTGCCCAGCAAGATCCTAGCCGAAGATCATGTCAATCGAGGTATAATTAAAAATATACTCGAAAGAAGATTGCAACTCCAATTCGGGCCCCTCTAGCGTATCCCGATGATCTACTCAAATACACGAGCCACCTAAAGAACAAATACATCACCCTACATAAGGGGAAATGAACGCACAACAATCCCAACTCTAATTACACCTACCTTGGGTTCATCAACCTGACTTTAGCATCGGAGGGACCTCGGCCACAACCGACGCCCCCCAATGTCATTTTTCTCTCCATTGAAGTCTAGGTACCCATCAGAGGTACTATGAGATCATCCGGATTCAAGCGATGACAGTTTAACGTCATCTGTGGAAATGATAGCAAAGTCGTTCAGAAAGTTCCCCCAACGACAACGAACCAAATTGCCTTTCTACTTCTCGTTTAATGGCTAAGGAAAAAAGAAGGGCTTTGGGCACTATCACCGAGCCGATACCAGAGAAACAATCTAAAAACCCTCCAACTCTGCATCTGACCCCCAACCTGACCCCTGCGACTCCTCAGCTCTCATAACCCGAGTTTAGTTCTCATTTTCTGAAAACCCAAGTGTTAACCTTTAAAGATAGCCCAAATTTCACACACACACACATATATTGTAAGACCCTAACCCAAGTATGCACGTCATTCCTTTAAGTCTCGCGGTCCTACAGGTCGAATTCCCGTGACCTGCGACCTACGGATTGTGTTTACAGTTATCCTTAAGTTTGGTCACGTTGACCTTACTCGGATCGACTCGAAACCTATGCCATTTCGTCCGTATCGGCGCCGTTGTTCCAACACCGTGTCCCGTGCGTGAATTCGACATGTACATCTCAAGTTGTGGGCAACATTTGATATGGACCCTTGATTTGTTGATGGTGGACCCCACCCCCACACGTTTTTTCATGAGCATGTGGATGATGATGTCATGTCTAGTGTAGGATTTCTAAAAGACCTACTACCCTACTACCCCGTAAGCCTACCTTCCTAGTAACCTTGTTTATATCACTATAGCCTAATGAGTGTTTTCTCTAACCTAGGTAGAGAAGGTAATGATAGCTTCTCTACACCTCCCAAGCAATCCTCATTTCTTCTCATTTCTCTCTAACTCCTTCCTCTCTCCTCTCCCTAGCAACTCTTTAAATGTCACACCTCCCCTCTATTTTCCAGCCCTTGCTACCCTAAATACCTCCCAATCCATTCCTTCTTAACTCATCTCAACCTTAGATTCATGATTCTTGGAGCTTCTAGATGAAGATGGTGTAAATTTCAAGCTTGATCCATAGGTGGGTGTGCTAGCATTTGTAAAAATTTAGATTTCTTTAGTTCCTTTCTTATTCTTCATTCTTCTTCTCATGATGGAGCATGTGGGACCCATCAAGTAATAATAGTGGCCCCAAGTCTCTATAGATGTGGCTTATAGCGCATCCTACATTGCATGCATGTTGCATGCAAGAGACCATTCTCCATAGATCCCTTTATGCTTTTTCTTCCTTTAATCAAGGATCTTTAGGTCATCCAGACCCGTGATCCTTGGTGGAGATTGGATCTCCACCATAAATCTCAAGTAGATAGCCCTTTCATCTTGTAGATCTTATGCATCATGTGATAATAGAATGTGCATGTATGTGTGATTAGAGGAAAGGCCTCAATGAGACGGAGACCCTTCCCTTGTGGCTGGTCTTCCTTCTTTTCTCGTTATTATGCTTCTGATCATTGTGTGTGGCTCATCTTGTGGACCAACAAGATCCAAACCGTCCCAAGTGGGAGGATGTTTTTGACAATCCATCCCTTGGACGTGTGACCCCCAAAATGCACCTAAATGGGGTGCATGCAAAGGTGTTTGGAAGGTGTGGATGGTTTGGATGTTTGTGGGGCCCGCTAGGGTTGACCACACCAAGATTTTTTGGGATTAAATTCTCTTTTAAATAATGTTTATAATTTATTTATTTCAAATATATGTTGCTGTCCAGAATTGTCTGGAAATATTTTTGGGCCATCTTGGGGCCTGATTTTTGGGCATTTGGTGGGGAGATTTGTCACGTCCCAAACTCAAAAAACGAGCTCACAAAATTTTCGATTGCAGAATCCGGCTTCAACAGCCTCCGTAGTGCCCCATTCTCAGCTCCCGGTACTCATGTGCCAAATTCTGATCCTGGGATCCTACAAGGAGGATTTTTAGTGTGAATTTTTTTTATTTTTTTTTGTAATGGAGCATAACCATAAACATAACCAAGTCACAAAACAACATCACCACATATCCACTAATATAAACATTTGAATACAATACTGAAAGGGAAATACATATGTATCAAAATCAAAGCTCCAGAAGTCCGCTGCACACTCCAAGTTCAACGCTGCTGCGACCTAATACCACTTGCACGCATCTATCGTGCATAAGCTTATAGAAAGCTTAGAGGGTGGTGAAAGTATGTGTAAGGTAAGTATCAAGTATACAATAAAGCCCATAAATCATACATCATCGGAGTGAGCGAAAATACTGACAAGATCATGAATCATATGATATCAAAGTAAGCGAAAATATACTGGTAAGTTCATGAGTCATATAATATTAGAGTACGCAATGCAAACCATAATGAGCCAAATATCATATATACTGCGGATGCAATACAATATGCAGATCCTACCAAGTCTGTTTAAGCCATATAAGTGCAGAAACATAGCAATCCAAAATGCAATATGCCGTGGATGAAATGCAATATGCGATGCAAATGAAATGACCAATCTGGAGTGAAGTCGGGATGATAGTATGTAGTATCGCAGACTATGGGGTCCATCACAAAGGAATTTTATCCAAACCATTCCCATACCTAAATTTGGATAGTCAAACACAATGTAGTAAACTCCTGATCTCAGGTTAGTCGCGCGCCCCAACCGAAATCCTGACCATTACGAAGGTACATGTAACAAATAGTTGCGCACTACCAGCCCAAGTGAATAATGAATAGATGAATGAATGAGTATGCAACTCCTGCTCAATAAGTCCACGTATTCGTACTGTACATCTCTGAAATCATCATCGGGGTCTAGTACACTCCACACTGACTACCGCCTCTCTAGCCGCACAACCCAGCTAGTGGAAAAGACCACACTATCCACCTGACCAGTAGTCTGCCAATACCTACCCGGCTCGTCGATAGCGGACTCATTTGCAAGCTGGTCAAACTCAACCTAGTTTACAACTCCCTCACTCGTGCGGATAAGGGCACACCCCCTCCCAACCGACCATGACACGGTGAGATACGTGGCCTACTGGTATTCGGCACTGGGGTGCTCATGTATCCACTTGATCTAGACGTTGGGGCGTCTCCTGGCCTCGGAGGTTTAGGGACTTTCACCCGCAGACATCCAAAGTGCCCAGATGCTTGAACCAAACATTTTTAGTGTCCCATCTGGCCATCCACAACATGCCTGTGAAGGTCACAGTCCTGATGTCGCTAGGGTGTACAGTAATCATAATCACACAATGCAAGATGCATGAGTCATGTAGTCCAATCATGTATAAATCCTGCGCATACCGTGCGCTCATGTGAGATAACTCCACCTATCAGGGAGTCTCATAAACCATTTGTACTATGACATATGCAAGGGTCAATCACATCTCACAATAAACATGCAGATGATGCGTATAGGCATGTATCATGATGCTATACTGTCACATACTCATAATCTGTATTAATAACCGGCATCAACAATCTGTCTCGATAATGTGGACATTTAACCAACATTGCCCCCAAGGAATGGCCCACATAGAACCTAACATATAGTGGACCCATGGCCTCACACAAGGACCTAATATACAATACCATTAGCCTCACTCAAGAGCTTAATACACGTCACGATGGGCCTCTCACATGGGCCTAATATACATCACAATGGACTCCATCACTTAGCCCTCAAATGCATCACAATGGGCCTCATTATATAGACCTCATTCATATTCATCACATTAGGCCTTAAACACAGGCTGCATATACATCACCTAGGTCTCGAAAATCGGCCTTGACAATCGAAATCGGCCTATACAATCAGCCTCTACAAATCAGAATCAACCTCGATACTCGACCTCGACAATCGAAATCGGCCTATACAACTGGCCTTGACAAATCAGAATCGGCCTCGATACTCAGCCTCAACAATCGGAATCGGCCTATACAATCGGCTTCGACAAATCAGAATCGACCTCGATACACGGCCTTAACAATCGGAATCGGCCTATACAATCGGCCTCGATAAATCATAATCGGCCTTGACAATCAGAATTAACCTATACAATCAGCCTCGACAAATCAGAATCAGCCTTGATACTCGGCCTCGACATTTAGAATCGGTCTATATAATCAGCCTCGACAAATCAGAATCGGCCTCGATACTTGGCCTTGACAATCGGAATCGGCCTATACAATTGGCCTCGACAGATCAGAATCAGCCTTGATACTCGGCCTCGACAATCGGAATCGGCCTATATAATTGGTCTCGACAAATCAGAATCGGCCTCGATACTCGGCCTCAATAATCAAAATGAACCTATACAATCGGCCTCGACAAATCAGAATCGGCCTCGATACTCAGCCTCGACAATCGAAATCGACCTATACAATCAGCCTCGACAAATTAGAATCGGCCTCGATACTCGGCCTCGACAATCGAAATCGACCTATATAATCAGCCTCGATACTCGGCCTCGACAATCGAAATCGACCTATACAATTGGCCTCGACAAATCAGAATCAGTCTCGATACTCGGCCTCGACAATCGGAATCGGCCCATACAATTGGCCTCGACAAATCAGAATCAACCTCGATACTCGGCCTCGACAATTGGCCGAACAAAGCCTAAGGAAAGGTTACAATATGGGCATTCAACCACTATTGCCCATCAATGTAGACATTTAACTGAAATAACGGTAAAGATCGCTTTAGTTGAAGTAGAAATATGTCAATATGTCCTAGAGGGGGGTAAATAAGACTTTTTAATAATTTTATAACAATTTAAAATCCTATCACTCTAATCCTAAGAACATATAGACATTAGGATTACTCAAGAGTAACTCTACTGGCTTCCAAGCCTGGTAGAGGATCCAATCACAAACTATTTGAAAGATGAACAGTATGCAAATTAGTTTATGATGGATATGATTGTGTATATGTGTGTGAGGTGTGATCTCAAATCATCAAATATGCAAGTATTTAAGGCTATAGAAGTAATGGCTACAAATCTAATAACGCAATGACTATGCTATAAATGACTACGGTTATAATTCATAGCCATATGTCTTTATCTACGGCCTTTAGCCCTTTTTCTAGTAGTGGACAGTGCCACTGTGGATATCACGATGTTACCGTGAAAGCAAAAGTATTTTCATCTACAATGAGTTAATCTGTCCAACAATGATTTAGTTATGGAAAGTGAAGTTTGTGAGCATTCAGTGAAATTTATAGTCTTGAAAATCTCATGCATAAATCTCATGCGTCTTTGATTTTATGCATTTGATGCTACTTTCGAAATGTAATTAGTAGCTATTTCCTGCTCAAACAAATACCCCTCAAAACTCATTAGTAGCTATCTACTCTCATTTACAATATATGTGATTGAAAAAAACAAACACCCTCTAATTAATCTTCGGTTACCGGAATGCTTGCGCGGTACAACCAATTGAATTTGAGAGTTTCACGCACACTCTCACCCTTACACGCGCAGGACGCACCGTGTATAGACACCCACCCACGCAAACAACCCCCGTCCAATTGACTCCAGCTTTCACCAATGGGTTTCATGTTCTCTCTATATCTATGCTCAGCTGTTACGGGAGTTACCCCGTTGGCAAGAAAACCACCAGGCCCTTAATATCCGGACGATAAAAAAAAAAAAAAAAAAAAAAAAAAAAAAAAGAGGAAAAGTGTCCTATCGATACAGCTATGTATTCTTTAGATCCAACAACCCTATGGATTGGATTAGCAAAAGAGGTGGATGGTTCATATGGGTGCCACAGTGACTCGTCTCTTAGATCCACTTCGACCATTAGGAGTATAACTCCATGTTAAGCATAAGCCTAAAAAATTCAAGATTATTTGTGATTCAGGTGGGCCATACCAAAGAAAACAGTTATAAGAGGAACAGCCACCCTTGATTTTTTATGAGCCCTCTGGTGTGTATATACAATCTACTCCAACTATTGGTTGGGTCATCTATCATTGGGCCTAACAATCGAGTGACCCGTGATTCAAGTAAGTCACACGGAAGGAAACAATTGAGAGAGGAACATCCACCTTTAATCCTTTACCAGGACCATCATCATATGAAATCCATTCCAACAATCAGCTGCCTCACTAAAAATTATGCCTGAGGCACAAAGATCACTCACATCCATGATTTATATGGCCCACACCAAAGGAAATAGTTTGGATAGTAGGAATACCTTGCATACCTTTCTCAAAAGTGTGGTTCTAAATTTTGGGCCCTAGGCCTAGCATGGGTTACACACTTGAGGTGAACGAGGAGCACGGTCAAGCTAGGCTTGGGTGAGCCCTAACATAATGTGTACGTGAAATCCATTCTGATCATCAGATGTGTCAGCTCACATTAAGTCCTGAGCCCAAAAATCAACCTCATCCATGATTTGGTTGGACCACACAAAGTAAACAATATGTGCAAGGAGATACCACCCTCTAAACTGTTCCCAGTGGACCTTATATAAAATCAAGGGTGGATGTCCCTCTTCCAACCTGTTCCTTTAGTGTGGCCCACCTGAGTTATCAGTCAACCTGACTTTTGGGACATGGGCCTAACCATAAATGACACAACTGATGGTCAGAGTGGATTGTACGGACATATCATGGCTGGCCCCGTAGGCTGGTTGTCTCCCTCCAATGATTTGGCACACATGAGTCACAAATCTGCCTGGTTTTTAATCACTACACCTAAATATGGTCCTGCACCTGATAATCAGAGTGGATTTCAGAAACACATCACAGTGCGGCCCAACCAGGTGCACACCCCTTTGCTTCTTTATTTATTTATTTTTTTTTTATTTTTTTTTTACACACGCACACACACACCCCCACACAGGCACACACTCACTCCCTACACGTTTGGGAATTTCACCCCCTATGGACACTCTGGAACGGGAGTTGAAACTCGCAGGAGTCTACCACCCGTCCAAGAGTAAGGACCCTGCACACCCCTTTGCTTGCTACATAAAGATCATACGTTCTAATTTACTTCCCGGAGATGCAGTTGTACACACTCACACAGCCATCAGCTGTCTCACTAAAAGTATGCCTTGGACCAAAAGATTATGTGGGACACACATACCAAGGGAAGCAGTTTGGAGGGTGGGCACCCCCCACATATTGTTTCCAGTCGTCGTCCACCTGAGTCAGAGATGGGTCTGATTTTATTACTTCAAGAAAAATTAAAAGGGAATGGAGAGATAGAGGGTACATAATTAAAAAAAAAAAAAAAAAAAAAAAAAAAAAAACTTTAATAATAATAATAACAACAACGATAACAAGAATAACAGTAACAACAACAACAACAACAATAATAATTTGGTTAAAAAAGGGACGGTTGGTCTGTAAAGAATCAGGGAGGAGGCAATTGGTCTTCCTCCCTTTTGCTTCAGTGTTTTTTTTTTTTTTTTTAAATAAAATAAAAGATGTTTATTTTTCTTTTCATTTTTCTATACAAAAGATGGTGCTACTTAAAGCGGATTATAAGAGGCTTTCTAAGACTACCAAGATTTGGTATTTTCCTTTCTTTTTTTTTCTTTTTCTTTTGGAAAGAAGAGGACCATCTGTGGGACCCAACCGGTTAGTCTTTTGTAATTTGCACAATATATGAGACATTTTCAATGCATGCCAACACCATATATCGGATGCATTGGCACTTGGTTGTATATCTTACCACAACCAAATATGGCATTTCAAGGTATGACACCTACCCAAGGTGAACAACCAAACAGTGCATTTCAAGGTATGTCCCTGTTTCAAGGTGACCAACCTAACACGGCATTTCAAGGTACGATCCCTCCCCAAGGTAACTTACCAAACATTGCATTTCAAGGTATGGCTCCCACACAAGGTGACCAACCAAACATGGCATTTCAAGGCATGGTACCCCCCCAAGGTGGCCAACTAAACATGGCATTTCAAGGCATGGTACCTCCCCAAGGTAACTTACCAAACATGGCATTTCAAGGTATGGCACCCCCCCAAGGTGGCCAACTAAACATGGCATTTCATAGTATGGTACCTCCCCAAGGTAACTTACCAAACATGGCATTTCAAGGTATGGTACCTCCCCAAGGTAACTTACCAAACATGGCATTTCAAGGTATGGCACCCCCCCAAGGTGGCCAACTAAACATGGCATTTCAAGGTATGGTACCTCCCCAAGGTAACTTACCAAACATAGCATTTCAAGGTATGGCGCCCCCCCAAGGTGACCAACCAAACATGGAGTTTCAAGGCATGACACCTTCCCATGGTGACCAGCCAAACATGGCATTTCAAAGTATGGCACCCCCCCAAGGTGGCCAACTAAACATGGCATTTCTACTAGGGGTGCCTGCCCACAGTGGCCAACCAATAGCTGGGATGCCTGAAGAAGACCTTAGGAAAACCCTGAAGGAAATGTTCCGGTTCGCCATGAACAATCATTGGGAAGAAGGGTGAACACTTACAAAAAAAAACCATCCACCCAATTTGCCAAGATCACCAGTTCAGAAGTCACTATGGTCGAGCTGTCGGCCTACACCAAGGTGACGAGCCTACCTGTAGTGACCAATGAGCAACTTAAGCTCGTGAGGCAAATACGGTGGTATGAGACACTGTATTCGAGCTGTCGGCCTACGACTAGGTGACAAGTCATTCGTAGTGACCTCGAGCATACTCCGAAGCTGCGCTGAGGTGACGAGTCTTTCCGTAGCAACTAGAGTATAAGCTAGACCTGCATTGAGGTGACGAGCCCTTTGTAGCGACCTAGAACCGTAACATCGTATAAGACTAGCTAGGACTGACGACCCTAGAATATATCATTGTTTGGAAAATGATATAAGGGACGTACCTTAGCTTCCCAATCCTACTGTATGAAAAGGTCTAATAAGAACTCGGTAATCACGTTTATACAGCATTGCATGTGCCTTTAGCGTTGGTGTTGAGCACAGAGGAAGAGGTGCATGCCGCGACCGTAAGAGGAAGATCGTAAAGGGAGTGCAGGCGAGGGCATGCATCATTAATACATATCATGTTTGCATTAACCAGGGTATTTAGGGATGTTTGATTGTATTGCTTTATCATTACTGCTTGATTGAATTGATAACATGTTAACCTTTGCCTTATAGCTCCATTGAGTTGATCACTCACTCCCACGTTCTGGGGCAGTGTTTTAAACACCAACCAGACTTTGTCTTAGCTGCAGGTGATGGCGATGCTTATGAGGCAGAGCCGGACTATTACAATGATGAGGAGGAGTTCTCCTATTTGCAACTCTCTGGCGGGTCTACATAGACCTGGAGTTACACTGACGGGGCTACAGGGTTTTGGATAGAGAACATTACACTTTCTGATTTCGTACCTTTTTGAATTAAACTTGTAATTATTTGACCTAGTGACATTCGTACTTTGAGGGCATGCTATTACTTTTGAACAGTTTATATACATATCACAGTCTTTTGCTAGCGTACTTTAATTACCCCTGGAGTATGATATGTTGTTTTGGTATAATCTCATTCATGTTTAAGGTACTAATAAGGACAACATTTAATCATCATTATCTATGTTGCATAAGTGATGCATTGGAATTCGGGAGTTAAGTCTATGCTCGATCCCCGATTTTCAGGGCTTTACAAGTTGGTATCAGAGCATGATTTGGATTAAACTGGACCTTGGTTATGGTCACACGATGTGCGCTAATGTATTTTGATGTAGGAGGGCGCGAGAAAATGTAGAAACAGGCATAGGATTTCCAATTTTGCCAATCGACAAAATTAACTGAAATCGATCATAGAAATTGGACCCTTAGGATTTCCCAATCACATGAAATGATCCCAACACCCCTCTAGACCGTCAATTAATGGGTTTAGATGAAAATTTAATAAGTCCCACACTCAAATAACCCAAGATACGCGAATATATGCAAGTGGGAACTTGAAACGACTCGAAACAGAGTTAGGGGCCAAACGAGGCAATCCGAGGGAATCCAAAGTGGACCCTACATGTTTCTAGCACCCGGGGGGGACGCCATCGCTCGCTGGAATCGCCAGAGATAGGCGATGGCATCGCCAGTTTGGCGAGGCCTCGCCGGTCGGGCACAGCGGGCCTATCGGACCGGGCGGGCCAACGCTGGTGGGGCGCTGT
The DNA here is from genome assembly GCA_030180095.1 of Magnolia changhungtana. NCBI lineage: Eukaryota > Viridiplantae > Streptophyta > Magnoliopsida > Magnoliales > Magnoliaceae > Magnolia > Magnolia changhungtana. The sequence goes on along the minus strand of JASAUF010000147.1, from coordinate 166,948 downwards.
GGGGCCCACCAAAAATCGTGGGGACCCCTACACCCATTCCATTTGCTCCCCTCTCTCATTTGACACACCTCCAAGCTCTCTTTTCTCCCTAAAAACCTTTGTTTCCTTCTCAAATCTCCCCTCATTTTGCATATTTCCTCTCTTTCGTCCATTTTATATACCCCTCTACCGTTTTCATCAAAAGTCCTCTTCAATCTCCCTCATTGCCTTCCATTTAAGGGCACCAACCTCTCCTTGTGTGTCAAAAGTTTAAGGATTCAACTATCCCTTCCATTCCTCCACCTTACCTCGCTCCCATGGATCTTCTTGAGCTTTTGACCACGTTTTTCTCGATTTTCACCCTTTTTCTCTCTTGGGGAAGAAGAGAGCTCTCACGGATGAAGCCAGGCCTAGCCGCCCTACTCATTCAAGGAGACCGGGAGGCGCCACCGTAAGTATAAGTATCGATCGAGAGATAAGGACAAAGTGGGACCTCGATCCCCAGGCTCCCCTCGAGAGAGCTCTACTGGTGGAGTTGTCTCATGGATGATTTGCGGGCCGTAGGGTCTTTTTTGAAGCACACGTGGACGAGAAGCTCTTTGAAGAATATCTGGTGATGGACCGCCTAGTGGAGGCCAGGTGGGGTCTCATTTTTTAGGGCAAGTCTCGTGCGAATGTGAACACAGTCCTAGCCTTCTACGCGTATATACAGGAGCCAACGCTGGAGCCTTTGCAGTTCAAATTTCCTGTGGGAAGGCGTGACCTCACAGTTAATGCTGGTTTGATAGCCCGACTCATGGGGATACCTCTTGGCGAGGTCCATGCTAGTGAGAAGAGTCTTAAGAGTGCACGGGAAAGAGATCGTTGTACGCGATTCCTTTGTGGTCAACTGGCCCACTGGAATCTAAACAATAGCTTCCTAGCGACCAATATGAATGACTACTTCCGCCTGCTCTACCACATCTTCACATACAACATATACCCCAAGTGGAGAAGTCGTGCGTGCCTACGTATGTACTGCTATAAATAGTGCAGACCGCACGCTCTATTAGGACGACCATTTCACTCCTATTCGGTCGACATATATGCAAGCTTGCACGCGAGTTCGCCTACAGGCTTGGCGCAAAACTTCCTGTGCCGTTTCATTACATCAATGACACTACTCTCAACAACATGGAGATTGGGCCATGACAGCATCAAGTCCGACTCGACGAGAGTGAGGATGAGACGGAAAGTGAAGAAGAGGAGAGTGGTGAAGAAGTAGATGAGATAAGGTAAGAATGAGAGCAGGAAGAGGAAGAAGAGGCCCAGGACACTGATGAGGGCTCTCCTCCTGCTACACAGGAGCGTGACAATGATCGGGCTGCTATACAAGCTTGTTTTGCTCAACTTGAGGAGGGTCAGGCCGCCCTGCGACAGGAGGTCACTGCGACCCGAGCCAAGGTTGAAGAGCATCAGGCCTTCACAAAGCAAAAATTTAGCAAGGTGTCTCGCACCTCGAGGGCCATCCTGTGTCGTCGGCAGGACAAGGGTGCACTACCACCATCGCCTGATTCAGACGACTAGTCATGCTCGCAGTCATCTCTTAGTTTGCTTTGTTATTTGTTTTCTAGTTTCTATGTTTTAGCCTTGACGGGCTTAGCAGTAGGGTAGGTTGATGGTGTGTTGTGTTTAAGGCTTTATTAGATTAGCTCACATGTGTTTCCTGTCATAACTCATGTGAAACTATATTTAATGTATTGTGACAATTTTGTTAAATGGAATGCATGTAGCTCCTTTTGTTATAGGCTGTCATCACCCATGGATCTGATGTCACCAGCCCATGGACCTGAGGGCACGACCTTTACATTCTCAGTGTAGGTCAGTTGGCCCTATCGCATTAGTTGTTACACTTCCTTGCTAGAGGATGTTCATGGTCCAACACTTGAGGACACTCCTGTAGTTCAAGAGTTCTCAGATGTGTTCAGGAAGATACTTGGAATACCCCCTCAGCGCGAAATTAATTTTACCATCGATTTAGTGCCTAGTGCGACACCTATATCTCTTCCGACTTATCGCATGGCTCCATATGAGATGGAGGAGCTGAGTAAACAGATCGATAATTTATTGGATGCAGGCTTTATACGACCTAGCGTGTCTCCATGGGAAGCACCCGTGTTGTTTATGAAGAAGAATGATGGATCACTGCGATTGTGTGTTGATTATCGCAGGCTAAACCAGGTGACGGTGGAAAACAAGTATCATTTACCCAGGATAGATGATTTGTTCGATCAGTTGAAGGGGGCATAATATTTCTCAAAGATCGACTTACAGTCGAGGTATCATCAGTTGCGCGTCAGGGAAGAAGACGTGCAAAGGACAACTTTCAGGACCAGTTTTGGGCACTATGAGTTCCTCGTGATGTCGTTTGGACTCACAAATGCACCAGCCGTGTTCATGGACCTGATGAACCGGGTGTTTCGGCTGTTTTTATTCTGATTCGTCATAGTGTTTATAGATGACATCGACCAAAAAAATGACCAAAGGCTACAGACTATTCTGGTTTTTGGCTACGGCTATAAACCGTAGTAAATTTGCTATGGCTAAAAACCGTAGCTAAAATTGTAAAAACCGTAGCAAAAAGCTAACTCCACCAGACGTATGTACAACCTTGGATACGTCATAAGGGACTCTATGAGGCCCATTAAAATGTGTGTACTCCATCTAATACGTCTATCAATTTTTAAAAAATATTTTATGCAGGAACCGAAAAAAGAAAGTAGATCAAAAGCTCAAGTGGACCACACGGTAGGAAAGAGTGGAGATTAATCCATTGATCTATGGTGTGGTTCAATTAACCTTCGATTTTCCTAGAATTTGGGTTCAGTTCCTATAAAAAAATATTAAAAAATTAATGGACGGAGAGGATATATGGATTGCATCAAGATGGACCCCACAAAGCCCTTGACAAGGTCGTCCGTCCAGATCTCGTCAAATGTGAGCCGTGGAGGGCTTGTTACGGATTGTGGAATAGCTACGGTCATATTAGATTTTAGCTACGGTTAAAAATTGTAGCAGGACCGTAGCAAGCAAAAATGCGGTAAGCCGCGTTGCCTTTTCATTTTCCCCCTCTCACGAAACACCCATTTCCCTCCACTCAACCCTATTCCCTCTCACTTCCAACCATTTCTCTCTCTCTCTCTCTCTCTCTCTCTCTCTCGATCTCGATCTCGATCTCAATCTCGATCTCCCGCGCCCCTCTTCTCTATCTCTCTTAATCTCAATCTCACGCATCCCTTCACTACAAGAAAAAGCCGGTGATCATGGAAATCACCGGCAGCCGTCCTGTAACGTCCCGTCCAACCAGCACAGTATCCTGGGGCGTCCACGTCGGATTTGCCGCAGGACCATCCGTTTAAACTGCTCAAGGTGAGGTACCACCAGTAAAAAATTAAACTAGGATCGACCCATTAGAATAGACCAGGCTGGCCATGATGGGACCTGGCGTGGCCCGCCAAGCCTGATGGCCGTTTGCACTTGTCAACACCCCGTGTGGGCTACCCAGCGATCGAGGATGGTCAGAAAAATCTAAAATTTTTGAAAATCATATATCTCACTGGGCTTGTGGTCCATCGCGGACAGCGGACCTAGTGGACACCCAGAACTGGGGTCTGGCACTAGCCGAATGCACCCCACCAATGCCAAAAATTGGAACCTGGCACTTACAAATGAAACCGGGATTTCGGGCGTTCCAGCCGTCGGATTTCTTCCAAATTTATGGTGAAGGTTTAATGTATTTTTCAACGCTTGCCCACCAAATCTGGGCCCCGATCGTGGCACGATGACCGTTGATCGCGAATCGGACCCGTACGACCAAACCCCGCATCCGTTCGTTCCCAAATTTTGTAAGGCCCCTCATCGGGCCATAGACCACTTATCCTATAAATTTCATGGCCAGAGGGCCATCAGAAATGCTCCAATCACCAAAATGGGCCTCCTAGGGCTACTTAAAGGTCGGAAACGCTTGCTCAGATCATATATCCGTTCATCCGTTCGCCCTCAATTTTTGCATGGACCTTAGTTGGGTCATAACACACCTCCACGCCAAATTTGGTGGCCTGATGGGTGTTAGGGCCACCTCAACACCAATAGGAGTTACATAAGTCTATTTTGGGAAGACTTGGGAACATGGGGCCAAAGGACCCAACTCTAGGGAAATAAGCCCTAACCCTTTTCTCCTAAACCCCTCACTCTCTCAACAACAACCCTCTCTCCCTCCTAACTCTCCCTTCAACTCTCAACAACCCATCCCTTTTCCTTCTTAATTTCCCCCAATCTCCAACAATCAATCTCTCCCTCAACATCCTCACCACCTTACAACAACAAGGCCCTCCCTTGTAGCCTCCACCCTTCTCCAACGACCAAGGAAAGTGAAGAAGGAAGGAAGTGAAGGCAAGGAAGTGTGGTGGACCCAAAATCGAGTTGGTGGGGCCCTAGAGAATCAACCCTTCAACACCCCATCCCTCCTCCAAGAAGAAACTCTCCGCCACAAACCCCAAATTGTTCGTGAGCCCTCTTGGTAAGATCCCTCACTCTTTTCCCTTGAAATCCTTGTATTGAAGAAGGAATGGTGTGGATTTCTCTCATGCTTGAATTGTTTTAGGGATTCCGGCCGCCAACCTCCAAAACCCTCACCTCTAGGTCGTTTCCAAGCCTCCATCAAATTCGAGGTGCGGACTATTGCTCTTAAGTGGCCTAGCACCAATTTTAGTGTGGGTTTAATGATTTTGAGTGCTTGGATTGTTATGTTTGAAATTCTAGAGAGAACCCTAGGGATTTTTCATGTTTGTTGGATTTGTTAGAACATGCATGTTTAACTCCCAATGTGATATATATTGTACCTTCACATGATATTATGTTGAATGATAACATGCTTGTGGTTGTTGATGCATTCCCTCATATGCGGTGCTTCATTGTGTGTGTGACAAATTGCCGTGATGCTCATGATTTCTTGAGATGGAGGAAGGGATAACTTCCTCACACAACCCACACACTCACATGCACTTTAATTTTATGATAATTCTTGCTCGCTTGTTTGAGGTATAAGTTTGGTATGGTTAGGATGCTTGATAATATGATATGAATGTGCTAGATGGTAATATAAGTCGTGGGCATGTGGTAGAATCTTTTATTGCGCTCTTGGGATGGTCAGGAACCTAACAAGAGAGGGTAGTCCCATCGGTAGGAATACACTAAGGCTAGGCTCGCGGATTGGGCGGGAGTGTTCGGTGGTCGTAGTTCGACTACATGGGACTCTTGTGCCCGAGGCCATTCGTCTCATGCTCGCCTCGACGTTTGTGGACTAGCCTACTACCTGATCATCCATGTTTGTTAACCGTGTTCGCACATATATGTATGGAACCTGATGCACCCTACAACCTTTGTGGCCCATCGATAACTAGATTATAACTGGTCCACAGTCTCGTGAGCCAGGCATGGTGGAATGGGACACTGTGTCCGAGCTGTCGGCCTACGCTGGGGTACCGCGCCTCCCCGTAGTGATCGCGAGCGATCCTTTCCTTATCGGCACGCCTCATGTGCTTGGAGTCGGGAATGAGGACCCTGACGGGATCACGGACCGCGGGGACTCGGCCTCACGCGTTGATGGAGCCTTGGCCTCGCAACCAGATTAGGGCAGTGACATGTAGGGTGAATCAGAATCCCCAACCTGCTGGATGAATGGACTTAACTAAACAAACTTGGCTAACATGATCGCATTGCATCACATTAGTTAGGGTGGCGACTCGCGCCGAGGTCGCTCTGAGGGAGTGTTGCCATATGCGATCGTTAGACGAAGTCGCCGAGGAGCGTTGCGGCGAGGGCATGCATCATATCATCGCATTGCATACGCATTTAATAAGAGTTGTAGGTTTGCTGATTGACTGCTTTTCATTAAATTCATGTTATAATTGATGTCTGTTATAACTTAAGATTAATAGTTCACACTGAGTTGATCACTCACTCCCACTGGGACGGTGTTTTAAAACACCAACCAGACGCTTCCATAGATGCGGTGGCGATGATCGGGAGGAGCCTGGGCAACATGAGTCCGGAGGAGGAGGAGGAGTACTCCTACTTTCGCTGATGGGCGAGTCGCATCGGACCCGTAGATGAGTCGAGGGGTCGCTGGGCTGGGAGCTCAGCCCTATTCTTTTGGGACTTGTTACATTTTTTGTGATTTTGGTTGTGTCGCGTCATGGGCGCCCCTTCATTCTTTTAGACATGTATATAGATATTTATGTTATTTCTTTCCATTTCAGTAGACGTGTGGTTGTGCTTCATGTTCCAAGTTGTTCCAACTTGCGCAAATTTTAATTCGTTTAATCAGAAAACCATAAAATGTGTAATATGTGACACCGGGAACTCGGGTGTTGAGTAATTACTCAGCCCCCGATTTTTAGGGCATTAGAAGTTGGTATCAGAGCATAGTTTGGAATTTCTTGGGCCATGGGTCATGAACCCACTCCGCGTCCGCTGGCGCGTGTAGGTGCACATTAGAAGCTGTAATTGGGACTTAGGACACAAGGAACTATCCCAGAATTAGGGTGTATCGGTCTAGGATCGCGCCGGGGATCAAAGGAATTGAAGGCTGGAGCCAACGCCAAGTGTGGATGAGCTGGTTTCGGGCAAATCTCGACTGTTTCGGCCCAAGCGGGGATAGAGTAGTGGTGGTGAACGAATTTTCATCGGAATTAGGGGAAACATAGAAAATCAGACTTTTTACCCCTAAGAAGGAAGAATCTCCCGAAACGAATAGGCCCATTGCGTAGATCGGCTTCTCCTACCCCAAATTCATATATGGCACTTCCCGTGGAGCGTTCCCGACGCCCAGGAATACCCAATCCAAACCCGGACCAGGAGACTGGCATGCCCACCCCGCCGGACGTCCAGCGGGCAGCGTGGCCCCCGCCGAATCCGCGTTTCCACCCCGCCGAGCCGCGGGCTCGCCCCGCCGAATCCACGTTTCCGCCCCGCCGAGCGTCCAGCGGCCCGCGTGGGCCCCGCCGAGCGGCGTGCTCGCCCCGCCGACCCGCGTTTCCGCCCCGCCGAGCGGCGTGCTCGCCCCACCGGACCACTCTCCTTACCCTACACCCAAAAATCTGAATTTTGGGTGGGCCCCACTGCTTTGTCCCCTTTAAACAACCCTCTCCTTCTCATTTCCCTCATTTCTCTCCACCTCCTCTCTCTCATTTCTCTCAACACTCATTTCTCTCCATCTCTCTTTCCCATTTCCCTCATTTCTCTCCATCTTCCTCTCTCTCATTTCTCTCAACACTCATTTCTCTCCATCTCTCTCCCATTTCCCTCAACACACTCTCTCTCTCATTTCCTCATTTCTCTCCACTCTCTCTTTCTCATTTTCCTCATTCCTCCACCCTACCCATTCTTCCTCCTCACCCCCAACAAACCCTCCACCTTCCTTGTCTTCCTCAAACCCAACACCAATCCTCATCCCCTCACTCCCATTCCCCAACACCACCTCCCATCTTCCACATTTCCCCATCCCATTCTTTCTCCCATTCCTTGTTCCCTCTTACTTCAAATATATATATATATATATATATTTATTTAGGATCCAAGCTCTTCAACCCAAAGCTCATCACCCATCTAATTCCCAAAAAACCACATTTTCCCAAGATATTCACCCCAAAGATTCATCCTAGCCAAGGGAGATGGCCTTCCTTGCCACCGTTGTGTCTTTTTTCACTATTCCGGTGATCCTTTCTCTTATGGGGAAGAAAAGACCGGCTTCCGAGGAAGCAGGACCGAGCCAAGAGCGACGCGGTAAGAAAAGGGCCGATCCGACTGGAAAGGCGAGTACTGAGGTTCGATCGAAGAGGCGGAGTGATTCCCGAAGAGATGAAGCGCTCGCCAATGATTTGGGAAATTTTCGAGTGCGTCAAGTCGCCTTCGAGGCCTTCATGGAGGAACCCCTCCTAGGTAACAACTCCCTACTCAACCGACTGATTAAGAATGATTGGGGTCCCATATTTTATGTAAACACGCAGGCCGATGTGGGGCAGGCTAGGATGTTCTACACTCGGATTAGAAATCCCAGATTCGAACCCCTTGGTTTTGATCTTATCGTGCGTGGGGAGGAAATCCACTTGGGAGTCGAGGAGTTCGCCGAGTTGTTGGGAGTGCCACTGGGGGAGGTGCAGATTGATGAAGCGAATCTCGAATCGGGGGCGGCTCGCGATGAACGTTCCCGTTTCCTTTGTGGCCAAGTTGTCCCTTGGATCCGGGATGTCGGTCTGTACGCAACCCACATGATCTCCAAGTATCGGGTGCTTCACCGCATTACCACCCACAATATATACCCGAGATTGAAGAACCGTACAGAATGCTCTCGCTACATGGTGGAGTTCTTGTATCAGGTGGGCCAGGGAGCAAATGTGTGCGCCCCTAGCACAGTGCTCTACCAGATCGTGAAGGCCGCGAGGTCGACTCGGAAGGACATAGCTCTCCCATTTGGCCGCCTAGCCTGCTATATAGCCGACCGCATGGGATTGGTGGATCGAGACATGGAATCACATACCGGTTGAAATCCTGGGGGACAAGGTGCTAAACTCTATGGGTGTGGGACCCAGGAAAAGGCAGGCCCACATTGATCAGTATGGGGATGAGGATGAAGAGGAAGGGGAAGATGAGGAAAGTGGCGAGGGCGAGCATGATGATGAGGATGAAGCCGAAGAGGCAACTGAGGCTGGGGAGATCAGGGTGGTTAGTCAGGAGCCTCTTACCGTCCCAGGTATACACGAGCGCTTGGAGGCGCTCCAGGCAGAGGTAGCTGGGATCAAGGAGAGCCAAGCAAGGATTGAGGCGAACCAAGCCAAGCAGGAGAAGTGGAACAAGAAGATATATCGGGCCATAAAGGCCCTGATCTGCTGCAGCAAGGGGGAAGAGGCGCCTCCCCTTTCGCCTGACTCAGACGAGTAACAATACCACCTGACTGATAATTAGTAGTTTGCTTTAAGTTGTTTAGATCTAACTCCATGTATGGGTGGATGCTTAGGACTTTGCTTCAGTAACTTGTATTTCCTTTCCGTCTAGTATATTTATTGGTGTTTGTAATCCACGCTGTAACATGTAACTGGCCATGTCAATGGCATTTTGAAATCAATGTGAATGTGTGGATTGCCTCGGCAGATCTTTTGTCATCTTAACGTGCTTGTATGTGCATTGCTTGTGTTCACGAATGGATTGTATAAAATCTCGCATATGTACGCATAACCTGGGCATGAGAAATGTTCTAGTACCTAACCTATTTTGGGACATTCTTCCAGGAAATGCCTCCGCGACAAGAGGGTCGATTTGTCCGCCTCCCTCACAGTGGCTAGGTCGATCGGGACCAGGTCCCTGTTGAGCAACAAGGCCCACAAGGTGCAGATGGTTCCCAAAATACGGGTAGTACCACACAGGAGGCGGCCCCAAATGCTCCGCCGCCACAAGCCGCGGCACCTGTACCCCCTCCGCCACCGTCCATGGACCAGATGGGCCAAATGCTGCTTCTCATGCAGCAACAACAACAGATGATGGCCGCGAGTATGCAACAAAGAACAATGCAGATGATGGCCACAAATATGCAACAACAACAACACATGTTGGCCATCGTGATGGGGGCCTTGGCCCAGACTTGGGCACGCCGCAACCGAGCCACCGCCATGGTCGCTCCCGCGACCAAACGAGCAATCTATTTCAAGAATTCCAACGGCATAGGCCGCCACGTTTGTTTCGCACCCACCGCCCAGAGGAAGCGGAGTATTGGCTCAATCGAGTCACCAAGCTGCTACGGCCTCTCCACTGTTTTGAAGTGGAAAATGTGGAGCTCGCCTCTTACCTCTTTGAGAAAGAGGCGGATTTATGGTGGGAGAGTGTCCTCAGGTCTCTTCCTGAGGGCCACGTATGGACGTGGGAAGCATTTGAAACCCGTTTCAACGGGAAATATATTCCCCAATCCTACCAGCATGAGCGGGAGAATGAATTCCTCCGCCTCCAACAGGGAGGAATGAGCGTGGCGCAGTATGAGAACCGGTTCACCGAATTGTCTCGCTATGCTTCTGAAATGATCGCCAACGAGGCGATCAAAATGAGGCGATATACGGCAGGGCTGAGGAGTGGCATTCGCTCCAAACTGTGTTGCATGAACATCAGGACATATGCGGAGCTCGTTGAGATGTCTACTCGGCCGAACAGGATGAGGAGCGTGTCTCACGGGCCCGTACACAGCTGGGGCCACGAAACCGGACTGAAGGACCGTCCTCTTCATTCACGGGAAAGAGGCCGCGCCCAAATTCTCCGCCACGATTAGCCGCTGCACCGGCACCTCCTACACGACCTACTCAGACGTGCAGTTATTGTCGGAGGTCGGGCCATTCCGAGCCATACTGCTTTACCCGGATGAGGGACCTCGGCTTCACGCCACCTCAGCGCAACAACAGGCATTACAGATTCCGCCCCTACGGACAATGGGGCCTAGCCCACAGTTTCGTCGCCCCCCTGCACCTCAAGTTAGGCCGTCACAACGGCCTATGCAACGACCGAACTTTCCACAGCAGGCGCGAGTCCATGCATTGGCGGCAGAAGGCCAAGATGCTGTCATCCCCACTCCTACGGCCTTCGAGGTGACGGCACACATTGAAGGTACCCCTATCTTTTTGTTGGTGGACACGGGATCCACTACTTCTCTCATAACACATGCTACTGTCAAGTGTCTAGGATTGCGCGCTACCCCCTTTACTGGGGTGAGGATCATTGCCGCCGCCGGTACTGTCTCAGAAGCGACGAAGATATGCCGTGATTGCCCCATCGATTTAGGGTGCAAGGTGGCATTTGTGGACTTGATAGTGACTAAGATCTTCCACTATGATGTTATCCTGGGCATGGATTGGTTGACCACAATGAAGGCCGAGATTGACTGTGAGACCCTGACAGTGAAAATATTCAAAGACGACGGCACTTCTCTCACGTTTCCAGTCCAGGTTAGCCACGATCGCAGGATTTTATGTTATGCTTCTTTGGAAGACGGGTATGATGGGCCCTCACACTCATGCACTCTTGTAGTCTGAGACTTCGATGATGTATTCAAAGCCATACCTGGACTTCCTCCTCGACGGGAAATAGACTTCACTATCGATTTGACTCCGGGTGCTAAGCCCATCTCCTTGCCTACTTACCGCATGCCCCCATGTGAGATGGAAGAGCTACGGTCTCAGATTGACAGCTTGCTAGAAAAAGACTTCATCCGGCCCAGTGTCTCGCCGTGGGGAGCCCTAGTCCTATTTGTGAAGAAGAAGGACGGCTCATTGCGATTGTGTGTGGATTACAGGAGATTGAACCAAGTGACGGTTCGGAACAAGTACCCATTGCTCAGAATTGACGACTTGTTTGACCAACTGAGGGGTGCCAAATACTTCTCCAAGATCGATCTACAATCAGGGTACCATCAGCTGCGAGTCAGGGACGAGGATATACAGAAAACGGCCTTCAGAACCTGCTTTGGCCATTATGAGTTCCTAGTTATGTCGTTCGGGCTCACCAATGCTCTAGCGGTATTCATGGATCTCATGAACAGGATCTTCAGGCCGTTCATATACAGATTCGTCGTGGTATTCATAGATGACATATTGATTTACTCAAAGAGTTGCGAGGAGCATGAAGAGCATCTCAAGGCGGTTCTTGGAACTCTTGAGAAAAATCGGTTATTTGCGCAATTTAGAAAGTGCGACTTCTGGAAGGAGGAGCTCAAATTTTTGGGTCATGTAGTGTCCAAGGAGGGCATATCGGTAGATCTTGCCAAGGTTGCGGCTGTGCAAGATTGGAAGCAACTGAAGTCGATCACGGAAGTGAAGAGTTTTCTCGGTCTCGCCGGTTATTATCGAAGGTTCATTAAGGACTTTTCAAAGATAGCTCGGCCACTATCCCAGCTGACGCAGAAGGACCTCAAGTTTGCCTGGAATGAGAAGGTGGAGGCGGCCTTCCTAGAGCTGAAAGATAAATTGACTTCGGCACCTGTGCTTATGCTCCCTGAGCAAGGGGTCAAGTACACTGTCTACACAGATGCTTCCCATGTGGGCTTGGGTTGTGTGCTCATGCAAAGAGACAGGGCAATTGCTTATGTGTCTCGGCAATTAAGGAAACATGAGGAGAATTATCCTACCCATGACCTCGAGCTTGCGGCGGTAGTTTTCGCATTGAAGATATGGCGACACTATCTTTACGGCGAAGAGTTTGAGCTCTTTTCTGATCACAAGAGCCTCAAATACAACTTCACCCAGAAGGACCTGAACATGAGGCAACGTCGCTGGATGGAGACGTTGAAGGATTTCAAGTTCGATGTCTCGTACCACCCTGCCAAGGCCAATCTGGTGGCGGACACATTGAGTCGCAAGAAGACTATTGAATTTGCAGCCCCACTAATGGTGAGAGAGTGGGACATGGTAGAATTTATATGGGACTTCGACATGAAGCTAACCGTGGAGGAGCCGTATGAGGCAGTAGCCCACCTTCAGGCTCAGCCAATGATTGATAGCAAAATCATTGAAGCCCAAGAGGGTGAGGAACTATTGCAGAAGATGAGGAAAAGAGCGAGGAATGATGTGAAGTCCGAGTGGAGAGTTGGGAAAGATGGGGGATTGCGTTACCGAGGCCGCCTTTGTGTCCCTAACCTTCTGGGACTGCGAGAGGAAGTCCTAAATGCTGCTCACAACTCTAAGTTGGCGATGCACCCTGGTAGTATGAAGATGTACCGGGATTTGAAGCGGAACTATTGGTGGGACAACATGAAGAAGGAAATAGCGGAGTATGTGTCCCGATGCCTCACATGTCAACAAGTCAAGGCTGAACACCGCCGACCACCGGGCCTCTTGCAACCCATGCCCATAGCGGAATGGAAATGGGACTTCATATCCATGGATTTTATTTCTGGATTGCCCAAGACTAGGAAGGGGCATGACTCGATATGGGTGATCATGGACAGGCTAACCAAATCAGCCCATTTCCTGCCAATCAAGACTTCAAGCTCCGCCGATGATTTGGCTAAGTTGTATATCAAGGAAATAGTGCAGCTCCATGGCGTCCCACTGGAGATTGTGTCGGACCGGGATACTCGCTTCACGTCAATTTTCTGGACCCGCATTCAAGAAGCTATGGGAGTGAAACTGAAGTTTAGCACCGCCTTCCACCCGCAGACAGATGAGCAGACCGAGCGGGTGAACCAGATTTTGGAGGACATGTTGCGGGCTTGTGTCCTAGACTTTCAGGAGAGCTGGGACAATTGTATCCCGTATGCCGAGTTCGCCTACAACAATAGCTTTCAGGCTAGCATCGGCATGGCGCCTTATGAGGCTTTGTATGGGCGTCCATGCCGAGCCCCGCATTGTTGGGAAGAAATTGGCGAGAAGAGCTTGCTAGGACCGGATTTGGTGCGGGTCACGACTGAGAAGATTGAAATTATTCGGCGTCGCCTCTTAACGCTCAAAGCAAGAAGAAAAGCTATGCCGACACAAGGCGAAGAGACTTGGAGTTTGAAGGCTGGGGACCATGTATTTCTCAAAATCTCCCCAATGAAGGGTGTCCTGCGCGCTTCGGTAAGAAAGGGAAGCTCACGCCCGATTCATCGGGCCTTTCCAGATTTTGGACCGGGTAGGTGCAGTTGCCTATCGCTTGGCCCTACCTACGCCGCTTGCTGGAGTGCATAACGTCTTCCATGTATCCATGTTGAAGAAGTACGTCCCCGATCCTTCACATATCATCAGGTGGGAACATGTGGAACTCAAGGATAATGCCACATACATTCTTCGGCCCACTAGAATATTGGATAGGAAGGAACAGGTTCTACGCAACAAAGTTATCCCATTGGTCAAAGTCCTATGGACCCATCACGATGAAGAAGAGGCCACTTGGGAGACAGAAGCAGAAGTCCGCAAGCATTACCCGAGCCTGCTTCAGCAATACGAACAGGTACAAATTTCGAGGACGAAATTTATTTATAAGGGGGGTAGATTGTAACGTCCCGTCCAACCAGCACAGTATCCTGGGGCGTCCACGTCGGATTTGCCGCAGGACCATCCGTTTAAACTGCTTAGGGTGAGGTACCACCAGTAAAAAATTAAACTAGGATCGGCCCATTAGAACAAACCAGGCTGGCCATGATGGGACCTGGCGTGGCCCGCCAAGCCTGATGGCCATTTACACTTGTCAACACCCCGTGTGGGCCACCCAGCGATCGAGGATGGTCAGAAAAATCTAAAATTTTCGTAAATCATATATCTCACTGGGCTTGTGGTCCATCGCGGACAGCGGACCCAGTGGACACCCAGAACTGGGGTCTGGCACTAGCCGAATGCACCCCACCAATGCCAAAAATTGGAACCTGGCACTTACAAATGAAACCGGGATTCCGGGCGTTCCAGCCGTTGGATTTCTTCCAAATTTATGGTGAAGGTTTAATGTATTTTTCAACGCTTGGCCACCAAATCTGGGCCCCGATCGTGGCATGATGACCGTTGATCGCGAATCGGACCCGTACGACCAAACCCCGCATCCGTTCGTTCCTAAATTTTGTAAGGCCCCTCATCGGGCCATGGACCACTTATCCTATAAATTTCATGGCCAGAGGGCCATCAGAAATGCTCCAATAACCAAAATGGGCCTCCTAGGGCTACTTAAAGGTCAGAAACGCTTGCTCAGATCATATATCCGTTCATCCGTTCGCCCTCAATTTTTGCATGGACCTTAGTTGGGTCATAACACACCTCCACGCCAAATTTGGTGGCCTGATGGGTGTTAGGGCCACCTCAACACCAATAGGAGTTACATAAGTCTATTTTGGGAAGACTTGGGAACATGGGGCCAAAGGACCCAACTCTAGGGAAATAAGCCCTAACCCTTTTCTCCTAAACCCCTCACTCTCTCAACAACAACCCTCTCTCCCTCCTAACTCTCCCTTCAACCCTCAACAACCCATCCCTTTTCCTTCTTAATTTCCCCCAATCTCCAACAATCAATCTCTCCCTCAACATCCTCACCACCTTACAACAACAAGGCCCTCCCTTGTAGCCTCCACCCTTCTCCAACGACCAAGGAAAGTGAAGAAGGAAGGAAGTGAAGGCAAGGAAGTGTGGTGGACCCAAAATCGAGTTGGTGGGGCCCTAGAGAATCAACCCTTCAACACCCCATCCCTCCTCCAAGAAGAAACTCTCCGCCACAAACCCCAAATTCGTTCGTGAGCCCTCTTGGTAAGATCCCTCACTCTTTTTCCCTTGAAATCCTTGTATTGAAGAAGGAATGGTGTGGATTTCTCTCATGCTTGAATTGTTTTAGGGATTCCGGCCGGCCAACCTCCAAAACCCTCACCTCTAGGCCGTTTCCAAGCCTCCATCAAATTCGAGGTGCGGACTATTGCTCTTAAGTGGCCTAGCACCAATTTTAGTGTGGGTTTAATGATTTTGAGTGCTTGGATTGTTATGTTTGAAATTCTAGAGAGAACCCTAGGGATTTTTCATGTTTGTTGGATTGGTTAGAACATGCATGTTTAACTCCCAATGTGATATATATTGTACCTTCACATGATATTATGTTGAATGATAACATGCTTGTGGTTGTTGATGCATTCCCTCATATGCGGTGCTTCATTGTGTGTGTGACTAATTGCCGTGATGCTCATGATTTCTTGAGATGGAGGAAGGGATAACTTCCTCACACAACCCACACACTCACATGCACTTTAATTTTATGATAATTCTTGCTCGCTTGTTTGAGGTATATGTTTGGTATGGTTAGGATGCTTGATAATATGATATGGATGTGCTAGATGGTAATATGAGTCGTGGGCATGCGGTAGATTCTTTTATTGCGCTCTTGGGATGGTCAGGAACCTAACAAGAGAGGGTAGTCCCATCGGTAGGAATACACTAAGGCTAGGCTCGCGGATTGGGCGGTAGTGTTCGGGTGGCTGTAGTTCGACTACATGGGACTCTTGTGCCCGAGGCCATTCGTCTCATGCTCGCCTGATTTGTGCGGACTAGCCTACTACCTGATCATCCATGTTTGTTAACCGTGTTCGCACATATATGTATGGAACCTGATGCACCCTACAACCTTTGTGGCCCATCGATAACTAGATTATAACTGGTCCACAGTCTCGTGAGCCGGGCATGGTGGAATGGGACACTGTGTCCGAGCTGTCGGCCTACGCTGGGGTACCGCGCCTCCCCGTAGTGACCGCGAGCGATCCTTTCCTTATCGGCACGCCTCATGTGCTTGGAGTCGGGAATGAGGACCCTGACGGGATCACGGACCGCGGGGACTCGGCCTCACGCGTTGATGGAGCCTTGGCCTCGCAACCAGATTAGGGCAGTGACATGTAGGGTGAATCAGAATCCCCAACCTGCTGGATGAATGGACTTAACTAAACAAACTTGGCTAACATGATCGCATTGCATCACATTAGTTAGGGTGGCGACTCGGCAGTCGAGGTCGCTCTGAGGGAGTGTTGCCATATGCGATCGTTAGACGAAGTCGCTCGAGGGAGCGTTGCGGCGAGGGCATGCATCATATCATCGCATTGCATACGCATTTAATAAGAGTTGTAGGTTTGCTGATTGACTGCTTTTCATTAAATTCATGTTATAATTGATGCCTGTTATAACTTAAGATTAATAGTTCACACTGAGTTGATCACTCACTCCCACTCTGGGACGGTGTTTTAAAACACCAACCAGACGCTTCCATAGATGCAGGTGGCGATGATCAGGAGGAGCCTGGCAGCGTGAGTCTGGAGGAGGAGGAGGAGTACTCCTACTTTCAGTTGATGGGCGGAGCTGCATCGGACCCGTAGATGAGTCGAGGGGTCGCTGGGCTGGGAGCTCAGCCCTATTCTTTTGGGACTTGTTACATTTTTTGTGATTTTGGTAGTGTGGTGTCATGGGCGCCCCTTCATTCTTTTGGACATGTATATAGATATTTATGTTATTTCCTTCCATTTCAGTAGACGTGTGGTTGTGCTTCATGTTCCAGGTTGTTCCAACTTGCGCAAATTTTAATTCGTTTAATCAGAAAACCATAAAATGTGTGATATGTGACACTGGGAACTCGGGTGTTGAGTAATTACTCGGCCCCCGATTTTCAGGACGTTACACGTCCGCCCCTGCTTTTGAAACTTGGCTCCCTCCTCTCTCTCTTGTCTGATGCACTTCTCCCTGCCCTCTCCCTTCCCCAATCTCTCTCTCCCATCTCGCTTGTTCCTTTGCCTTCCTCAATCTCTCTTCCTTCCTCTCCCTCCATCTCTCGATCTCCCTGATTTCCCTCCCTCCATCTCTCGATCTCCCTGATCTCCCTAAAAGCAACCATTGATCGATCTCCCTCCAATAGCTGACGAGAATAGAAGAAATCAGAGCACATGAAGTGAAAGGTACTCTCTCTTTCTCTCTCATTTCCTCTTTTAGTGGCCAGAAATTGGGCAGCAACCATGGCGTGGCAGCCATATCTGCGGTTGTCCATGGCCTCCTACTTGTTTGAAGAAATGCTTCAACTAAGAATCCCTAGAACAGATGAAACAGCCCTGTAATGGTAGTTTCCTAACTGTCTCCTTTCCATTTTGGGGCCTTGAAATCAACCGCATCCATGGTAAATAACATGTAGTGAAGTTGCAAAGAGGTGGGGTTTTTTTATTTTTTATTATTTTTTATTTTTTTATAGTTTTGGTATTATTAAATAATGCCCACATGGTCTTGAGCTTTATACAACTACAGATACCTTTCCTCATAATGCTACTTCTCTCCCGCTGTTAGCTTTGTAGAGCAGTGTGGGAAGTAGCAGATTGGATTGAATACAAATCTGGGCTTTTTTTAAGTTTTTCTTTTGGTTTGAATTGTGTTTGAGTAGTTGGTTGAGTTATTGTGGTAGGGTTCTTGGTTTTTTTATGGTTGTAGATTGAATAGAAATCTAGGTTTTGTTGCTTTGTTTTGGTTTAGGTTACTGTTTGGGAAGTTGGTGTGGTCGGATCTTGTTTTTGATGGTTGGAGCTGAAATGGGTTGTGTTTGTTTCTTGATTTTGAGATCTAGGCATTGAAGATTTTGAGACATTGTAGTGGATTTTGCAGTGTTTTGGGGAATTTTTGTTTTGTTTGGGTGGGAAAAATGGCTCCAAGCTTGGATATTTCAGATTGGTGGGCAAAGGAAACACAAAAGGGGACTCTAGTTATCGTTACGATGGAGAACCCCAACTACTCCGTTGTGGAAATCAATAGCCCAAACGCTGCATTCCAGCAAGTCGATAAGGACAGGGGGAAGAAGGCCAAGCAGTTTACTTGATGTTCTTGTTTTTTATTGTTTCAGTTGGAGTGTCAAGTGAACTCCATCCTTCTATTTTGACAGTAGATTAGAATAGAGAATCCACTTGTGCAAGATCCAAGTCACTCATTAGGTGATCCCAATTTGTAGCTCCATGGTTTAAAAAATCAGACTTCTTTTGTGTTTTTTTTTTGTTTATTATTATTATTATTATTAAGGAAGCATATGTAGAGTTTAAGCACTTGCTTCTTACATTTATATTTGACAAAGAAGATCGGACATCTCCTGTGGAAAATGAGGTATTCAGGAAGTTTATCTTTTTCAAAATTAATTAGATAGTTTTTGCCACCTTTGCTCTTGTTCAAAATTAATTTCTCTTGTGTTTATCTTGTACGTGATGTGGGTCCTTCGTTGAAGCAGTATTAATTTGCTGGAGAACAAAGGAGCATGGTATTTTGAGGAAAAGCAGGTCCTATTAATTTTCAGGGATGCATGCAATGTGGTATTTGCAATGCATTCTGATTCACCATCGATTGCTTATAGGTAAGGCCCTTTGATCCTTGAGCATTACTCTTTAACCTCTCTTTATGCTGATCTTCTTTCTGTTAATTTGTATTGATTTATGATTTGAGAAGAACCCTGTTTGGTTTTGGTTGTGGTGGTTATCTTCTTCCTCTTAATTGCTCTTGGAAGGGTTATGAGATGTGATTCTATCTGTTGGGAGTAGATATAAGGTACTGATCCTAAGGAAATGTATAGTTTTTGGAGGATCTGAATTCCATGAATTTTGTATTGATGGTGTGGTGATCCAGTTTATTGAATCATTTGGAAAAAATAAACCATTTTGTTGGTCTACTGAGCCATGTTGTGGATGGAAACGTGTTATGATGACATGGTCTGTAGAACTTTGTGGTTCCTAATGCTAGTGATGTTTCTTATCAACAGTTGGTGAATTTTTGTCTAGTTTGTTAATTGTGATCTGGTAACTTAAATGCAATTGATGACAAGAAATGGGTAGAAGACAAAGTTATTAATTAATTTGAAGTTTTTTTCATGAATAGCTAGACTTTATATCATTTGGCATACAGAATAGACAGAAAATCTATCAGATGGATATTACATATTTCTTTAAGGAGTTTATGTTGAACAATTTACTATGTTGTAAAAGACGGGGGAATAAGGTGTATTTGAAGAACCCCTTCTATTGATTGAAGCATGCACTTTTAGCTTGGTGCATTGAGATTGGTTTTCAATCTTTATGTTAAATTCTCAGTTGCATGATCCTTCTAACCAGATGCTGCTTCTGTAATTGCACTTCCTCTCCCACTTCCTAGTTATTTATACTTGTTAACATTTTGAAACTGATGCTTTCCTGCTCCCACACCTGAATTTGTTGACATTTCACTTCACGCTTCGTGCAACTGTAGTAACTGAATTTTTCAGGAAGGTTTTGATTAGCTGGTTTGAGATGACTAATATGAGACTGTTTTTGTTTTATTGTACTTGGAAGTTCCACAGGCATATGGCATGCTCATTTCACAAATATTCTATTAAAGATTAAGATTGAATTGTGTAAACCAATTTCCACTTCTGTCAAAGCGAGTTTGATTTTGTATAAAAATGATAATTGTGAGCAATAAAGCCTAGTTATATTAAGAGTTTTGTATTTTTTTTTTTCATCGACTTCTGCTAAGCTTAATGTTGTTCATGAAATCTTCTTTTTCAGATTTCCAAAGGGAAATGAAATTTCTGATTATAAGGATCTTTCTAAGTTGGACCTTTTTTTTTCAGGGCCCAAGGATCTACCAATCATAGCTAGAACGGAAGGGAGAGTGATTGGGTATGTTCAGATGGCACAGGGGCAGTTGGAAAATGTTCTACAGCAGTCTCAAGCCAGCCAGGTATTTCATTTCAGCTCCAATATTGTCTTCATCCAGGCAAACAATCTTCAAAAAATGGGGGATGAAGCTATGAATTATGGAAAGTATATGGTAATAGTTCACCACCATTTTTAAGTTGATGGTGATTCATCCATTGGACTCATGCTAACATGTATGGCAATCCATCCTATCTAATGCTTCTATTGTGATTCAGCATAACTCAAAAATCACACTAACTGACACTAACTGTGCAACTCTAGCTATCCAATTGGTGGAACTCAAATGGGCCATGGCTATACAACTGTATTGTATCCATATCCACCATGGCCAATATGAGAAAGGGAGTCAAATTGGCATACTAAATATTGAATAGTTGTATTGGCTAGTAAGGCATACAAAACCCTGTTTTGTGATTTTTTTCTTAAAAATTTCCCACCTTTTCACCTATTTCCTTCATTCAAAGCTTAGAAGAATGACAGAAGGGTTGAAGCCTACTGCCCAATGGCAGATGGAGCATGTTTTGACATTGATGTCTTCGGTTCGAGCCCAACTCACCTACTTTGGAGATAAAAATAAAGTGTATCAGTATCAGATGATAATCAGGTTTAATCCCCCACTGCTCAAGTTAGGACAATGTGCATATAATTACTTCACATGGATCATTTGTGGTAAATGTGATTCTCATAATGTTCGACTAAAATATGTAAACGGGTCTGAAAAATTAGATTGGGACCCATTAAAATTGGGTTGGCGATTTCAGTTTTTAGTTCAATGTAGGATTATCAAAATTAGTAGTCAAGGTGCAGACAATTGGTCTGTTGTGTCCCACCATAGATGGATCAAGCCCCAAAAATCTCCCAAATTGGAATACCCTAAGCAGCAATTACTGGCACTCTTATTTATTAATATAAACTTCTTTTCAGTTGAAAGTGAACCATTATTTTCTCTCTCTTCTATAGGCCACAAATTAAAAAGGTTAGGATTGTCCAATTAAAGATATTTTTGGTTCATAGTCCATCCATGTCTCCATGGTGAGGTGAATGGATTAATGATCTGCGCTTACTGGACCATGGGCCCCACTTGTCCAAACTTGAAAGTTGAAACCTTGAAGCTTGACTATGCTGTGTAAAGCTGTTGATTCCTCTATTTCTTCACAATTTCATCCTAAAAAGCATAAACAATCATATCATATTCTTCTTTATGTTTTAGGTTCATAAAGAACCTCAAGACACTATTGCACAATTAGAAGCAATTCGCTATGAAATCCAAAGCTTATCAATCATGAATCTTGGGCCATTGACATGAAGGCTAATCGATGGCACCAATCATGCATTGTATACAAATGGTGTGATCAACCTCACCAGGCCTGAATTTTTATGTGGCTGAACTATCCATTTCTCAGATTGCGAGTATTCCATCTTCCCTCCAGTGTTTTCTGCCTACAGACTTGTGGATTTCTAAACTGATTTTCTTTAATAGGAAACAATATCACTGTGAAACTTAATGAAGAGCAGCGGGCAACAGACACAATCTCTAAGGTTTGACTTGGCCTTTTATATTTATAAAGCATATGTCTTTTTGGGGTAATGTTGTTTTCACCCTCTAAAATTGATACGATGGTAACAGGGGTAATTTGGTCCTTGAGTGTTTTCTCTGAGTGTTCCACTGGGGGCAATTAATTTTAAGGGGTGGAAATATCAATTCTGTTTTCATACAAAGCTTGTTGCATATTAAAATTTATTTTATTTTGTATGTATACGTCTCCAGGATCGATATACAGCTAGCGTAAATTTAGCTGGTCTGCATGGCCAAGCAGTGGCATATGCAAGATTGGCTGAATCCTCAACCCTAAAGGCTGCCTCGTTAAACAGTGGTGAAGATGTAGAGAAGCTCAATGGTCTTTTCACTATTCTTCCTGTGTCCGCTGAAAGCACCAGGTTACTTCCAAATTGCTGCAGTAATTACCTCTTTTCATTTTGGAAGATGACCAACCCTCTAATTTTGTATTGATGGTGTTTAGAAGAGAAATCCTAAGTGAGAAGGTAGACATCTAGGTAAGTCAATCATCATCCCCATATTTTATAAGAGACTAAGATTAGTCTATTATTTTTTGAACAATGCATGTTAATGGTGTATTTTAATTTGACATTATCTACTTAGTCTAACACATTCCTTTTCTACATGGCTAGTAGATTTAGCATATGCTGCAATTGCCTGATTGTATACTTTACCAGAAAATATAACACTAAGAATTACATGGCAAATCACAATATAAGAGATTAATTGCTTTAACTTGCATTTTTCTGTTGTCTTCCATTTCCTGCTTCCACTTTCATCACTAACATCTTTCTCATTCATGACTTCTTGCATATGATTAAAATAGGGGAAAAAATTACTGTGTTGCATGATTAGAAGTTGGAAAAATCTAAATTTTTTGTGAATAATATGGCTAAGGTTCGTAACATCTGCTACCAAGTAATAAAAATTGACTGCA
This sequence comes from Magnolia changhungtana, assembly GCA_030180095.1. Taxonomy (NCBI): domain Eukaryota; kingdom Viridiplantae; phylum Streptophyta; class Magnoliopsida; order Magnoliales; family Magnoliaceae; genus Magnolia; species Magnolia changhungtana. The sequence goes on along the minus strand of JASAUF010000147.1, from coordinate 144,262 downwards.
TTGAATCAAAGAAAAATAGAATAAACTGGATTTCTCTCGAAAATCCCTCATTTGAAGCTAGGTATAAAAAAATGGTTATGTAAAAGTAACAGTGGGACCTCATTACGCAATAACAGGGCTGTAATGCTTGATCTAAAAATAAAAAAGGCTTGTAATGAGCCTGTAATGGCTGTAACAGGTTTGTAATGGACTAATAATGGGGGCAATATATATTTTTTCTTAAATTTTTTTTTTATTGTTATGGCCCCTATTGTATTGTCCATGTGGCTAGCAGTTATGGCAGCTGTTACTGTTACCGTTACCGAATACTTTTGTTTGAATCCTCACCCAAGTGCACAAATCAAGGTCTTGTAGGGTTGTGACCAAGTGCACGACTGTCATCTTCCCTTTTCAGTATTGACTCCTGTGTTATAGTTCGAATTTTTTAACCACATAGTATATCCATGTTGGAATAGAACGAAAGTGCAAAAGAAGCAGCCCATTCAATCTGATCAATCTACTCCCTGGGGAGGTTGGAAATCAAATGATGCAGGAAATGAGAGGGTTGAAGATGCTAAATCCCAAGATGTAAATTGTTGGAACCAACCGAATGATTCATCTGCCAAACCACATGTTTGGGATAAGGACAAGATGCATGGTCAATCTAATTCTGTCTGGGGTAGTCAGAGCCCAAAGGGTACCCATACGGAGAGATCTTCAGACATTGGTGGTTGGAATGAAGACAGAGGACAAGATGAGTTGAATCAACCAACAAGATCTCCTGTTTGGAGTTCTTCCCCTATTGAGAAGTCTTCAGATGACAGCAGTTGGAAAGAAAATAGAGCACACGATTGGTCAAATCGACCGACCAGAGCTCCTGGATGGGGTTCTTCGAGTGCGGGTGACCGAAGAAACCAGAGAAGCCGTTCTACCCAGTCACCTGCACCTGTGGGGCCTGATGGTTGGAATGCTAATGGGATTCTCACTGCCACTGGAAGACGCTTGGATCTATTCACATGTGAGGAAGAGAAAATTCTTAATGATGTTGAACCAATTTCGCTGTCGACAAAATGAATTCTGCATAATTCCAGCTACAATGACGGTGATCGGCTATCGGATGAAGATCAGTCCTGGGTACTCGATAATGTTTTTCAGCACCATCCTGACAAAGCGACAAAAATGGGTGAAAAGATTGACTATGTCACAGTTGGTAAGCACGACAAATACCAAGGTACCAGGTGCTTTTTTGTTGTCTCCACAAATGGTTTTAGAGTGGATTTCTCTTACCTCAAATGCCTGGAGAACTATGTCAAGGAGAAGTACCTTGATGGTGCTGAAGCCTTCAACCAAAAGTATTTCAAAAAGCACCGCTCAGAGGGCATGAACCAGCAGCAAACGGGCATGAACCAGCAGCAAACACAGTAGCTGTAGATCCAACCCCCTTGGGAAGATAGAACAATGAGTTTGTGTAGTGGGTTTTTTACTGCGCATTGGTCATATGTATATATTTTCTGCCATTTGCCCTTCCCCAAATGTGGTTAACCTCTCGTTTACCCCTTTTAACTACTGTATATATTCGTCATCCCTTTGATGAATGCACCGCCCAATTTAGGAGCGGTTCGGCCATATGGCTAAGCAGTTGGCTTCCATATGTTTAAACAGTTTTTCTTTAAAAAAATTTTATCAAATCATTTGAATTAGGAAAAATCACTTTAAAAGGCCTATTTCAGTATTAAGTACTAAAAAAAACGTTTTAATAAACGGACCAAAGTTCTTGATCTGCGAGATGTTTGCCATTCTGATTATCAGGATCATTGCTTTCAATTTTAAAGAATGAGTTGCTCTCTTTCATTTGATTATTTGTAGATAGGCACGCGCCAAACAATGGGAAGTGACCAATGGTTGATTATGCCACTAATCTTTTCAATATACTTTCTATGGATGGCCCAAGTCAAAATGGGTGATATTTTTGGGATCCATGACAAGCTTGAAAGTTATTCATGTCCACTTTAAAGTAAATGAGTCAATGTCACTACAAGAAAGTAGGCCTTTAGCCTCGATTCAAAAAAAAAAAGGAGGCTAAATATGGATCAATAGGTAGTTTTTTGCTGAGATTCATTTATGTGTAATCTTTTACATATATATTTATGTTTTATTACATTTCATGAGTTTGTAGTTCACCATCATTGAATAGTTGGTCCTTTCTTTTTTAGGTCAAGTCATATTTATGTGTATTTATGTGTTTGACATGCAAAAGAATCCAAGAGCTGTCTTGAAATGAGGGTTGCAGATTGGAAAAAGGTGGGCCATGCTTTTTTACTTCATGCTTTGTTTGCTAATGAACTTGGAGATCTAGGAATGTCTGATGGTTTGAACTATGAGAACCAAATTGTTGTTGGATTCTTGTAAGTAAATGACTGCCTTTCTGTCTTTTGTAGTTATGTAGGAAAAATGTTTAAGCATTCCCATGTGTGATGCACATGCAATTTACTAGTGTGTGCATGCTCTCACACACAATATAATTCCACACACATGGGAAACAAAGCATAATTCCTGATTCTTTTCAACTTCTTATTTTTCAAAAATAGGTGATTCCCTGCTTCTGCTTTTTGTTTATAAGTAAAGCAGGTTTTTGTTTGATTTTCATTTTTTTTACTTGGCAATTGAAGTTATGGCTTGAAGATCATGATGCAGATCTTGTAGTCTGTTTGTCTGGCAGGCTTAGCTATACATATTCTAGGGCTCTGGCATATAAATCACATGTTGATGAGCATTCAATTTGGTAAGACGTGGGTTTTAATTGCCACATATGTTATTGCTCGGGTGTGATGAAAACCCCAATCATGTCATGGAATTCCATATAATTTCTACTTTGATATTGATTCTATCGACACCCAACACAGCCATGTTGAGGTCTTTTAACTTCCAAGGAACACATTGATTTGACATTTTAAGGATTGAAAAAACAACCCCCAATTATTAATATTAATTGTTCATTTTTTATTCATGCCTACCTGTTTGTGCACACAAAAATCTAGGAGATATAAGTTTGACTGTTTGAATTTTCATGATTAGTGATGCTGATTTTAGTTATTTAGTGGGCAGAGGCAGTCCTCAGTACTGCTCGAAGCAAGTTCGCTTGTTGTCCATCCACTTCTACTGACCCACAGATTTTTGTGCAGGTTCCATCCACTTCTGTTGGTCCACTTATGCAACAACAAAAAGACTAAAATTGTAGTAATTGCCTGTTTTTTGCTGATCTTATAAACCATGGAGCTGTTCATGATTCATGGTTCTACCAATGTTTTGATTATTAACTCTTTAATGATAATGTTTTACCAGCTCTTACTGATAAGAATGTTTTAACAGGTGCTTCACTTCCAAGATTGGCAGGAACAGCTGCAGCTAGCAATGAAGAAATTCAGATTCTGCACACTCGTGACAACCGAACAGAGCTCAATTCAGGTAGAGCAGAGGCGATGGTAATGGAAGTCAACAACAGTCAGGATGGCAGAGGAACATATTCAAATGCGGCATCAAACATTGTTAATAGGCTTACCACAGGAGGTCAGTCCTTCCACGTTCACAAGTTAGGTGCTAAAATGTTTACTCTCTTGAGTTCAATTGGCAATCTAATGATAAAATAAAAATTAAAAATGCTCAAAAAAATAATAGAGAGAGAAAGAAGAAGAAGAAAATATGAATTTACTCACTAAAATATATAAGGATTCACTCATAGTACTTAAAAATGATCAAAAGATCTCGTAAAAGGAGAAAAATATTATATTAACTCTTCTCAACTTATAAAATGATATTTATAAAAAGAAGGAAAGGAAGAGAGAAAAACAGTAAACAGGGGAGCATGAAATTGGGAGGGAACAAGATGATTGGGTCCCTCTCCAAAGCTATGTTAATTTTTCCAGCATAAAAAAAAATCCATCTGTGAGTTCACTTTATTGATGTCCTCATGAAATTCAAAAAGTCCACAACACTAAAAGTATGTGAGATATCTAAGCATTTCTATAACTTAATACGATACACATTATCATCGACTTTTTTCAACACCCAATAAAGGCCAACTTTCTTTGGGTTCAACTTATTACAAGTGCCAGGTGAAAATCATTTCTCACGCAAGTACACCATAACCAAATCGCTTTTAAGGCCTGTTTGGCCGGTCGGATTGGAAGAGATTGGATGGTATTGGAAGGGATTGGAAGTTAAATCCCAGGATTGGCTGGGCGTGCCAAATAGAGTCGGTGATCTGATCTCAATCCCATGGGTCTTAAGACAATCCACTGACAACACCATCATTACCTTTAAATCTCATCCAATCCACCTTAATCCATTCAGATTTGCTTGAGACGTGTTTGGTTCAAGGGATTGGAAGGGATGGGAAGGTTTAATCCCAGGCTTGGCCAGGCGTGCCAAATAGACTGGATATAGCAATCCAGGGACATAGCAATCCCATGTATCTCAATACAATCCACTGACAACACCATTATTACTTAGAAATCCATGCCATCCAACCTAATACCATTCAATCCCTTTCAATCCACCCGGCCAAATGGGCCCTTAGCAAACACCGTGGAACACCTATGTATGTTGGCATCCTCTTTATATTTTTTATATCATTTTAGCACTCAACTTGTTAATAGACATTGCTAATTTCTTCTTCTGTTGCACCCGATTGGATATCAGATGAATGCTTCTAACCATGCATATTTGAGCATTTTACTACCATTACAATAGCTCACATTGTAGAACTCGACATTTCAAATAGAAATAAGTCAGTGCTTTATGACTTGTCATTACTCATCAAAGTTACCAGTTATACATTTTTGTATCATAAATAAGAGCATCACATTACATCTTCATCTTATTTTCTATAGTATAGATTGAAAGATTTGTGTAAAGTTTTTCTAGCCAAGTAGCTGACTTATTTTATTCGAACCTGCAATATCTTCTCAAGGAGCCAAGTGTATGGACTGATGTGCTCCAAGAAGCTGAAAAGAACATGCTCGAATCAACAAAAGCTGTGAATGCTCCAAGATGATGAGGTGCTCGAGCTGAAAGAATGAATGATGAGGTGCTCGAGCTGAAAGAATGAATGATTATGTTGAAATCAGGGCTGAAGTTGAAAATGAATGATTGTGTTTGATTGAATGAATGAATGATTGTGTTTGATTAAATTAATCATGAAGTATTTATCTATATCAGCTTATATGAGTTATCAGGGTGTACTACAATGGTAAGAGTTAAATTTTTTATTAACGATACTACAGCTATTGACCATAGCCCTTTATTGAAAACCGTAGCTCTTCCTAATTTTTGCCTTTTGCTACGGTTCGCATTCTACTTTTCACGACAGATACAATTCGTAGCTGTATATAAATTTAAAACTACGAACAATATCGCTACGGATTTAATCTGTACCTATAGTTTTAATAGATATGGCTATTACCCGTAGCCTTATATCTGAAAACCGTAGCTATTGTTAAATTAAGCCTATTGTTACGGTTCTTGCTAAACTTTTAGCTACAGATATAATCCGTAGCTATAAGTATTTTGGGCTACAGAAGCTATGGCTACGGTTTTAATCTGTATCCATTACTTCTATGGCTACGGATAAAATCCGTAGCTGTAGCTCTTTGACCTGGCATCAATGGCTATGGTCCTGCTACGGACGATAACTGTAGCCATAGGCTTTTGGCTACGGTTTTTGTCCGTAGCCTTTGCCCCTTTTTTTGGTAGTATATACTTCAAGAGTCGGGAAGATCACGAGGAGCACCTGCGAACAGTCTTTGATGCTCTCAGGAAGAAGCAGTTATTTGCACAATACAAGAAATGCGACTTCTGGAAGGAAGAAGTCAAGTTTCAGGGACACGTGGTGTCTAAAGAAGGGATAACTATGGACCTTGTAAGGTAGCCGCAGTTCAGGACTGGAAGCAGCCCGGTTTGGTTACAGAGGTGAGAAGTTTTCTAGGACTGGCTGGCTACTATCTTCGATTCATTCGGGACTTCTCCAAGATAGTCAGACTGTTGTCTCAGCTGATCCGGAATGATCTTAAGTTTGCCTAGAATGAGAACGCAGAAGCAGCTTTTCAGGAGCTGAATGACAAGTTGACGTCCGCCCCTGTATTAGTATTGCTAGAGCAAGGGGTCAAGTATACGATATACACCGATGCAACTCATGTTGGTTTGGGTTCTGTTCTTATGCAGAAGGACAGGGTGATCACTTACGCATCACGACAGCTGAGGAAACATGAGGAAAACTACCCTACACACTACCTCGAGTTAGCGGCTATCATATTTGCACTGAAACTCTGGAGACATTACCTCTATGGAGAGGAGTTTGAGCTCTTTTGTGATCATAAGATTCTTAAGTACATATTCACACAGAGAGACTTGAATATGAGGCAACGACAATGGATGGAAACCTTGAAAGACTTCAAGTTTGAGGTCTCCTACCATCCTGGTAAGGCCAACCTTTTAGCAGACGCGTTAAGCCGCAAGAAGGCTATAGCATTTGCGGCTCTGCTGATGATAGCAGATTGAGATATGGTAGAGTTTGTGTGAGACTTTGAGCAGAAACTTATGGTGGAGGAGCCGTTCGAGAGCATCGCACATGTTCGTGTTCAGCCACTTATCGATGACCGAATCATAGTGGCTCAAGGGGAAGATGAAGGTTTGCTGGAGTTGAGGAAACGAGCTAGTGATGATGCAGACTCGGAATGAAGAGTTGGTGTGGATGGGGGTTTACGTTATCGTGGTAGCCTATGCATCCCAAATCTTCATGACTTGAGAAAGGAGGTTCTCGAAGTTGCTCACAATTCGAGGATGGCAATGCATCCTGGCAGTATGAAGATGTATCAAGATATGAAGAGGTCGTACTGGTGGGACAACATGAAGGTCCACATAGCAGATTATGTGTCCCATTGTCTCACATGCCAGCAGGTCAAGGCAGAGCATTGTCGACCTCCAGGATTACTTCAGGCCATGCCCATAGCAGAATGGAAATAAGACTTTATCTCTATGGATTTCATCTTAGGGCTACCGAAGACGAGGAAAGGACATGATTCCATTTGGGTGATTGTGGACCGGTTGACGAAATCGGCCCATTTTCTCCCTATTAGAGTTTCAAACTCGGCAGACGATTTGGCCAGGCTATACATCAAAGAGATAGTACGTCTGCATGGAGTTCCTATGGAGATCGTGTCGAACCGAGACACGCGATTCACATCGATCTTCTGGACTCGTATCTAGGAAGTAATGGGTGTGAAATTCAAGTTTTGTACTGCATTCCACCCACAGACTAACGGGCAGATGGAACGGGTAAATCAGGTGTTGGAAGATATGCTGCGAGTTTGTGTGCTCGATTTCAAGGACAGTTGGGATGACTTCTTTCCTTATCCAGAGTTTGCCTATAACAACAGTTTTCAGGCGATTATTGGCATGACTTCTTATAAGGCACTGTATGGGCGTCCGTGTAGAGCACCGCATTACTGGGCAGAGGTTGGCGAGAAAAGCTTGATAGGCTCAGATTTAGTACAGGTGACCTCAAAGAAGATCGACATTATCAGGTGTTGACTTCTTGTAGCGCAGAGTAGACAGAAGAGCTATGTCGATACGAGGCGACGACAGCTAGAGTTTGAGGTCAAGGACCACGTGTTTTTAAAAATTTTCTCCATGAAGGGAGTCCTTCAGTTTAAAAAGAAGGAGAAGCTCACGCCAAGATTCATTAGCCCATTCCAGATACTAGATCGAGTGGGTGCGGTAGCCTACCGCCTTGCTTTGCCCACGCCACTTGTTGGCATGCACAACATGTTTCATGTATCGATGTTGAAGAAATACGTTCTCGACCCTTCCCACATTATCAGATGAGAGTGGGTACAGTTGAGGAAAGATGCTACTTATGTATTGTAACCAACGCGTATTCTAGATAGGAAGGAGCAGGTGTTGCGCAGTAAGGTGATTCTACTTGTTAAGGTTCTGTGGACACATTACACTGAGGAAGAGGCTACTTGGGAAACAAAAGCCGAGGTTCGTAGGAACTATCCTCAGATTCTCGAGGAGTACAAAAATGTACTAATTTCGAGGATAAAATTTTTCGTTACGGGGGTAGATTGTAACGTCTCTAAAAAATCCATACAAAGACCCGAATACCACCTTAGGCAGAAACCACTCAGGACCAAATATTTTAGAAATTAGACAAAATTAACTAAGTACTAAACTAGATTAGCAGTGAAATTAGTATGGACCACTTTAAATATGAACTGCAAGACCCAAAACAAGTAGAATCATTAACACTACATTACCCTAAAACTTAGGACCAATCTCTAAACCCGGTTGCTCTTGGGATCACCTTGAAACTTCGTATCAGACCTGGACCGTGCATCGAAAGTCCGATGATCACGAAACTATACATTTATGACCACCTTACTAGGCTTGACAACCATCTCGGAAATCAAATCTAGATAGTATCCAGAAACGCGCAACTAGAGCTCGGAGCGGAGTGTGTGAGAAATGGGAATACCTTTCAAAAATGAACTCAGATTTAAGTGAATTGAGTCATTCGTTTATAGGCCAAATCTAAGCTTTCAGACCATCAGAATCTGACCCAATTACACCCTCAGATCAGGGAAAATTTTCAACACATGTCAGTGTACTTGTGGCCCTGATCAAACACCGGTGACCGTTGAACTGAAACTGGTCCTCCACGGTCGATTTGTAAATCTGATCGGACTGAAAACTTAACTCGACCTAGATCCAATGCCAGGGAGCTTAAGTCCAACCACACGCAGAAAGGTAGCCACCAGAAGTGCTCCGTTGGACTAAAATAGCCACTATTTGGCTATAACCTAAGTATACCTTGGCCCTGGGGCCATTTCCATCAGTTCTGGGCCTATATAAGCACCTTAAATCCTCTATTTCTCTCATTCCATACGAATTTGAAAAATCCTAAGAGAGAAAAGAGAAAAGAGAAGGAAAGAGAGAGAAAGTGAGAGAGAGAGTTGGCACTTGTTCATGGGATTCAATCCCATCACTCACGAGCTGAATCAGCCTTTCTTAATTGCTATCCCGATAATTTCAACTCCGTTCTTGGTAAGAAATCCTAACTCTAATCTGTTTTATAGTTTTAAATAGTGTAAGTGATGAAATAACTAACCTATTTCATACTATAGGTGGTCGTCGTGCCGTAGACGAAGACTTGACATACAAACTGAGTTCGATACTTGTTTATCGGCGAAAGGTGCGAACTATAAATGTTTAGGTTATGGTTTTCAAGGCTTTCAATGTCAGTTAATGATTTATGACTGACTTGAATGCTATCACATGTTTAGATATGACGTTTCCTGTGCTTTACACATATAGATGAACTATGTTGAAAATAGGGTATTTCATGTGTTTGTTGATATGATTGAATGAGTATGGAATTTAGATTTGTTCTTGTCATGATTATTAACTATGAATATATGCTTGTTGTGTATGTGGCAACTCCTTTGTAAAAGGGCTTTCCAGGATATCTGTTAAAACTAGTCTAATACATGTATGTTGAAATGTGTAGTCTAAGTGTTTGATAAAATGCCTGAATGAGGAAATGCCTGTTTAAATGTATGTAATAAGGGTATTGAGATAAGATTCTCAATCTCCTTATTTATAGTTATAGTTTCCTATATGTAACCTATCTTACTACTATGTGATTTACTGTTGAAATGCTTATGTATGCTAACATGTGCACTATGTGTTCGTTGAAATGCTCAAATGAGATTTGTGCTTGATTTTAGTTGTCACATACTATCTTTAGCTATTAATTACGTATACAATTTCTTAGAGTGCATTTGGGACTATGGTATAGTCTAGGCAATCGGTAATAGGTCCTGATTTGGTGGCTGAGGTGGTTTCGCCACATAGGACGTGTTCAATGAATCCGAGCCGTACTTTGGTTGTCGACAGTGGTTAGGCCACACGGAATGCTTACGCACTTCATGTCGATCAACTCGACGTACGCTCGTACCAGTCGAGCTCGTCAAGTAACCCGATTGACCCGATGTATGTTCACCATGTATGGACACTACTGCTTGAACCTAAGGTACCGAACTCACTAGTGGAAATCCTGTTAACCTTTGTACCTCGATCCGCTAAGACTCATGAGCTGGACATGATGGTATGGGACACAGTGGTCGAACTGTCGGCCTACGCCGGGGTGACGAGCCCACCCATAGTAACCAGTGAGCAACCTAAGCTCGTGAGCCGAATACGGTTGCATGGGAAACTGTATTCGAGCTGTCGGGCTACGACTAGGTGATGAGCCATTCATAGTGATCTCGAGCATACTCTGAGGCCGCGCTGAGGTGACGAGCCTTTCCATACCAACTAGAGTATAAGCTAGGCCTGGATTGAGGTGATGAGCCCTTTGTAGTGACCTAGAACTGCAACATCGTATGAGACTAGCTAGGACTAATGACCCTAAAATGGATCATTGTTTGGGAAATGATATAAGGGAGGTACCTTAGCTTCCCAATCCTGCTTTATAAAAAGGTCTAATAAGAACTTGGTAATCACATTCATGCACCGCATTGCATGTACCTTTGGCGTTGATGTTGAGCACAGAGGAAGGGGTGCATGCCGCGACCGTAAGAGGAAGATCGCAGAGGGAGTGTAGGCGAGGGCATGCATCATTAATACATATCATGTTTGTATTAACTAGAGTACTTAGAGATGTTTGATTGTATTGCTTTATCATTACTGCTTGATTGAATTGATAACATGTTAACCTTTGCCTTATAGTTCCACTAAGTTGATCACTCACTCCCACATTCTAGGGTGGTGTTTTAAACACCGACTAGACTCTATCTTAGCTGCAGGTGATGATAATGCTTATGAGGTAGAACCAGATATTATGATGATGAGGAGGAGTTCTCCTATATGTAACTCTCTGACGGGTCTGCGTAGACCTGGAGTTGCACTAATGGGGCTACAGAGTTTTGGATAGAGAACATTACATTTTCTGATTTCATACCTTTTTGAATTAAACTTGTAATTATTTGACCTAGTGACATTCGTACTCTGAGAGCTTGCTATTACTTTTGAACAGTTTATATACATATCACAGTCTTCCGCTAGCATACTTTAATTGCCCCTGGAGTATGATATGTTGTTTTGGTATAATCTCATTTATGTTTAAGGCACTAATAAGGACAACATTTAATCATCATTATCTATATTGCATAAGTGATGTATTAGAACTCGAGAGTTGAGTCTATGCTCGACCCCCAATTTTCAGGGCATTACAATATGACAAGCCTATCTTGATCATGCATGCAGCAATCACGAAGGGTTCACTTATAAACTATTCAACGTGGCTGATCTTCTGGCATACTCAAAGAGTGGACGTATTTGCAATACTCTTGGATGAAGATGTTTTTTGTAAGATCTGATGGATGAGGAGAGATCTGTTGGAGTTGATTAGTATTTGGACTGGAATGGTCCAGTTTACATATGCACCATCATAGTGGATCGTTGCTATGCGACCATTAATGGTTCAGACCGTTTGAAAAATGTTTCTAAATGTTGATCATTAATTTGGGCTGTTTCAGATTGTTGGATCGAAAGATCTGATTGTTGGATCATCAAGGCCCGTCCGTTTTCAGACTATTGTGGCTTTTAAGGCTGCTGGCCGTTCTCAAAATGGCTAACCATTTGGATTAATTATCTGATCGTTTTCTGTAGCCTATAAAACCCAGGCCCATATCAGACCACTCGCACCTAGGCTCATATCAGTGCGCCTACTAGCACCACTACAGCCACATTGCCCACGCACACGCCCTCGTCTGAGTGTGCGTGAATTCCAATGCGCAACCCAAGCATCTCAATCTCCAAAACTCAAAGTAAGAATATTACACACACCTCCACATATAAACCAAAAGATTTCTTTTCTCATTTCCGATACAAGACAAAAGAAAAAACGGCACCTTTTTATTTGAAAACTTTAAAATCGTTTTGACAGCAAAACGAAAATTCTAAAAATTTGATTTTTCATAAACCAATTTTCAACATAATTTATGATAAATGAGTAATTGTTATTTATTTATATATTTACAGTAGCACTCCCAAGGATGACCTTAAGCTAGAGTTTGTTTGCCCATTCAAGATATTTTTATCCAATGGGTAGGAATCAATAGAAAAGGCAAATCCCTTATGGACTTCGTATAGATTATATCATTATAATTTATGCATTTAAAGGTTGTGGGGCCCACAATGATGTATGTACCTTATCCACACCGTCTATCTGTTTTGCTAGCTCATTTTAGGTATAAGCCCAAAAATGAGGTAGATCTGAAGCTCAAATCGACCACACCATAGGAAATGGGAATTGAACACCCAACATTGAGAACTTCTCAGGGGCCATAGAAGTTTAGATCAAGCTAATATTTGTGTAAGCCCTTCATATATGTCAGTGTGACCTTATGAACAGGTTGGATGATTAGATACACATTTCTATGGGTCGTAGGAAGGTTTCAATTTCAAACGATGATCATCATTAACCCCCATTTCCTGTATAGTCCACTAGAGCTTCCAATCCATCTAATTTTTTGGCTCACAACACATACATAACTGGGATTTTATGGGTACACCATACCTCTTTGATTTTATGCATTTGATGCTATTTTTGAAATTTAATTAGTAGCTATTTTCCTCTCAAACAAATACCCCTCAAAACTCATTAGTAGCTATTTACTGTCATTTACATATGTAATTGAAAAAACAAACACCCTCTAATTAATCTTCGGTTACTAGAATGCTTGCGCGGTCCAACCAATTGAATTTGAGAGTTTCACACACACATACTCTCACCCTTACACGCGCAACACGCACCCATATATAGACACTCACCCACGCACACAACCCCTGTCAATTGATTGAATCGAGCTTTCACCAGTGGGCTTCATGTCCTCTCTGTATCTATGGTCAGCTGTTATGGGAGTTACCCCTTTGGCAAGAAACCCACCAGGCCCTAAATATCCAGACGATAAAAAAAGAAGGAAAAGTGTCCTATCGATACAGCTATGTATTCTTCTAAGATCCAACAACCCAATGGATTGGATTAGCAAAAGAGGTGAATGGTTCAGATGGGTGCCACACTGACTCATCTCTTAGAACCACTCCGACCATTAGGTGTATAACTCCATGTTAAGCATAAGCCTAAAAAATCAGGATTATTTGTGATCCAGGTGGGCCATACCAAAGGAAACAGTTAGAAGAAAAACACCCACCCTTGATTTTTTATGGGCCCTCTGGTGTGTATATACAATCTACTCCAACTATTAGTTGGGTCATCTGTCATTGGGCCTAACAATTAAGTGACTCGTGATTCAAGTAAGTCACACAGAAGGAAACAATTGAGAGAGGAACATCCACCTTTAATCCTTTACCAAGACCATCATCATATGAAATCCATTCCAACAATTAGTTGCCTCACTAAAAATTATGCCTAAGGCACAAAGATCACGCACATCCATGATTTATATGGCCCACACCAAAGGAAATAGTTTGGATAGTAGGAATCCTTTGCATACCTTTCTCAAAAGTGTGGTTCTAAAGAGAAATTTAAGACTGTGGACCCCACCTTTTATCCAGCTATTTTTATGAAAGAAAACAAACTTTCTTTTGCAACTTAGACCTCCACGTGCAATTTTGGGACAAAAATACCCTTCTTTTTTCCATACTCTTTTCACTGCAATGCTTTGAGGGTTGCTTTCACTCCCCTTAACGAAAAAAAAGCTGCTTCCAGCCCTACACTCTCTTGGAATGAAGAACTAAAGTACAAATGGTTTTCTTCTAATTTTCCTGACTGAAATCTCTATGAAGCATCTAGATATCCATCTAGATATCATCATTCTACAGTTGTCATTTTTCATCTTGGCTAGGGTTGCGTGAAATCCCACGAACTGATTGCATCTCCTTGAAAAGGTTCAAAATATTCCCTCACTCGAAAGCACCTCTCTTCAACCTGCATTTGACCGGTACTACGGCAGTTGGAGGTATAGATCTTGAAAAAAAACACTAGACTAATACAATGGCATTGCATGAGAAGTTTGGTCAATTCCATGTGTTAGGCTTAATCAATTTCATGCGTTAGGCTTAGTTAATTTTACGCGTTGATTGATTGAATCCACGTCAAACTCGCTCAATTCAATTTAAAGCTCACTCAATTCCATGTTAGGGCTCACTTGATCTCATGCTAGGCTCGCTAAATTCCATGTTTACCCTGCTCAATTTCATGCTAGGCTCGCTAAATTCCATGTTTACCCTGCTCAATTTCATGCTAGGATCACTCAATTTAATGTTTGCCCAGCTTAATTTCATGGTAGATAAGGTCAATTTAATGTTTGTTGCAATAAATTTTATGCTAGGATCGCTCAATTTAATGTTTGCCCAGTTTAATTTAATGGTAGATAAGGTCAATTTAATGTTTGCCTCGATAATTATAATGCTAAGATCGTTGAATTTAATGTTTGCCTAGCTCAATATTATCCTATGCTTGCTCAATTTACAGTTTGCCCATTCAATATAATGCAATGCTCGCTCGATTTAATGTTTGATGGGCCATATTACAAAATCCTCATCACTTATACTATCGCAAAAGAGCATGCTTTTTTTATTTTTAAACAATAATATAACGAATTTTATTAAAAGAAAAGGCCAAAAACTAAAAAATAAAAACAAGACAAACTGATTGATACCCAACATATTAGTTGCATGAGCCCATTCTATAACATTTTTTTTTGCCTGATTAAAAGCTCCCACCGAACAACCCCCGCTATTTGTGAAACTATTATAATTTCTCTCCATTCATATTCCTCAAATAAATGCTAATAAACATAGATGCCAAATTCGTCTCCCAACTTTACCCTATCAATTTCTAGTTTGCCCCGCTCAATTTTCAGTTTGCCCCGCTCAATTTTATGTTTGCCCCATTTAATTTCTAGTTTGCCCGGCGCAATTTCTAGTTTGCCCTGCTTAATTTCATGTTTGCCCCGCTCAATTTCTAGTTTTTCTCGCTCAATTTCTAGTTTGCCTCGTTGAATTTCTAGTTTGCCCCGTTAAATTTCTAGTTTGCCCTGCTTAATTTCTAGTTTGCCTCGCTCAATTTCATGTTTCCCCTGCTGAATATCATGTTTCCCCCGCTGAATTTTATGTTTGCCTTGCTCAATTCCATGTGTGCCCTACTCAATTTCTAGTTTGCCCCGCTCAATTCCATGTTTGTCCTGCTCAATTTCATGTTTGCCCTGCTGAATTTCATGTTTACCCCATTGAATTTCATACTTGCCCTGCTCAATTTCATGCTTGCCCCGCTTAATTTCATGTTTGCCCTGCTCAAGACCATGACAACCTAAGTGAACCTGACCCCATCTCAAGTTGGGCCAGTTGATCCAAACCCAAGTTTTAGTGAGGGGTAGGTTGGGTTGGGTTGAAGGCAACTTGAGCCCAGCATGACCTCTAGAGGACCCAACATGACCTTAGGCCTTTGGTATCCACAAAGTTCAACTGCTTTATGGGTTCCTTTTCTCCTCCACTTGACACTTTGGTTATTGAGAACTCTTCCAGATATGGTTTGTTGGAGCCGAAGGGAGAACACTTTGGTTATTGGGATTTACATAAGGGCATGCTTGAGTTAAGTATAGGGTTTGTGCACATGTTTTGCTGTGGTTATTGGGAGAATGGTGACCTCCAATCAGCTCTTAGGTGTCTCTTGGACTATCATGATCTTGAATCACATTTTGGGTTCTTATAACATGAGCTTGTGGTTAACATCCAACGATTTACAATCCAGGTTCTATAATCTGATTCATTTATCATGAAAATTGAATTAGTCCTCCATTTGATCTTTGTTTGATAGGCATCCCACAAGATTTGTACAATTTATTTCACTAAAAGAAGGGATAGCATGGGGATCTCATGAGATGGCAGTGGACTGTCGAGCTTCTAGGCCTGTCTTGTTGTTGACTGGGATTTGGCCTGGGTCTGCAACAGATTCACATGTTAGTCTATTTTCTCTTTGATAGATGAAAATGGTTACACTCACACTATCAGTTTAGATTTTGTTATAGTGTTATAGTTAATTTTTTAGACTGTTGGACATTCATTTTCGATTATATCCTTTATTTATGGAAGAGATCTTAATGTCGACAGAGAATCTTACAAGTCAAGGCTTGAAAGGTTATATAATGATCAGATTTTTTCTTCTAAAGTTTATAGCTGAAAGATCCATTCTCAGTTGCATTTTGTCAATTGTTTTACAGTGCAGGTTTGATCATTGCATCATATCATATTGTCATGAGTTTCTAAAGCAGATTTTTGTTGAGTTTGATCTTGTTCCACTAGCAAGTACTTCCCTCGCAAAGGTTCATGTTGCTCACGTGCATGATGACAAAAAAGTTGTTGTAAAGGTAATTTTTTGGCGTTCTTCCATTTGCATAAGCAACTAGAGCTTCAAACTCCAGATTGAAAATCTCTATGGCATAAATTTGAAACTTTTCATATTAAAGGTTACATTCTCTATGGTGTTTTAATGCTTTATTTCTTTGGTTTTTTTTTTTTTTTTGTTATGTTTTGTTTTGTTTATTTATTTATTTATTTTTGCATCAAGTGTGAAGAAGTAAGTTGATAAAGTAATAGTAGGAAAGGAGATGAGAAAATGACTGTAGACCTATGGCTGTGGATTATAATCGTAGCCTAGATTGTCGATTATATCGACCATAGTTCGATAATATCAAAGATGAATGCCAAATTGTCCAGCAACAAAACTCGAAAAATGGATGAATTTTGTGTTCTATCATATTTTGACTAATATATTCTATCACGTGTGGTACCTTAGCTAATAGATTGAAGAGCATGAGGATTTCATGCATGCCCCGCTCAATTTCATGTTTGTCCCGCTCATTTTCATGTTTGCCCCATTCAATTCCTAGTTTGCCCCATCCAATTTCATGTTTGCCCTGCTCAATTTCATGTTTACTCCGCTGATTTTCTAGTTTGCCCCGCTCAATTCTATGTTTGCCTCGCTCAATTTCATGTTTCCCCCACTGAATTTCATGTTTGCCCCACTCAATTTGTAGTTTGCCCTGTTCAATTCTTAATTTGCCTCGCTCAATTTCTAGTTTGCCCCACTGAATTTCATGTTTGCCCCGCTCAATTTCCAGTTTGCCCCACTCATTTTCCAGGTTGCCCCACTGAATTTCATGCTTGCCCCACTCAATTTCTAGGTAATATGCTTGAGTTGTCGCCGACATTCCCGGTTCATGATTGGTTGAATTCTCCGAGTAATGACCTTAAAATTGATGTTTGACTAGTTCACTCGCATTTCGAGTTCATTGAAATTCATGTTAGGCTAGTTCAATTGCATTTTAATTTGTGTTAGGGTAGTTCAATTGCATTTCAAATTCATTGAAATTCATGTTACCCTCACAATTTCGATTATATATATATATATATATATATATATATATATATATATATATATATATATATATATATATATATATATATATATAACCGCTCAATTTCATGTTTGCCCCGCTGAATTTTCAGTTTGCCATGCTCAATTTCTAGTTTGCCCCGTTCATTTTCCAGTTTGCCCCGCTCAATTTCATGTTTGCCCCACTCAATTTCATGTTTGCCCTGCTGAAATTCAAGTTTGCCCCGCTCAATTTCATGTTTGCCCCACTCAATTTGCAGTTTACCTCGCTCAATTTCCAGTTTGCCCCGCTAAGTAGCAGGCGTAATCGGATTGCTTACTGAGTTAGTCAGTACGCTCCCATCGTACTAAGTAAACTCAGTTGGGCCCACATTGAATGTATGTAGTATATCCACGTCGTCCATCCATTTTTCCATCTAATTTAAAGGGTTGAGCCCCAAATTGAAGTATATCAAAAGATCAAGTGGATCAGACCACGGGAAACAGTGGGGATAATGATTTCCACCGTTGAAACCATATTAGGCCCAACAGTGATGTTTGTTTGTTATCAAACATGTTCATAAAATGATTCAAACGTTGAGTCCCTGTTAAATTCAAGAGCAACTAATCAAATAACAAGCCTTTCTTATTGCATGATAATATGAAGGAATGTTACTGAAAATTCAAAAAAACTTGAAAGAGTTATGGTGTAATATGCATACTTTGGCATGTCACATCTTAACTTGATAAGTATCATTTTTGCATTGATTAGTGGATATTATTAATACTTCTTAACTTGATTCAGAATTTTTTAAAAGAATTTTGCAATGGAATTGGATGGAATGTGTTGTTTGGAATTGGATTGTGTCCACTATCTAAATCAATCTTATATGCATGCGTAATTTCATTTTGAAATTATATTGATTCACGAGGTGTAGTGGATTTTTACTTTACATCATATCCTACACTATTGCTACTGAAATGATGTCTTGGGTTTGTTGAAATTTTGAAAATAAATTGAAGGTTTTTTCTCTTTCATGGCAAGTGATAGGTCTTAGGTGGCCATGATAGGTCTTAGGAAGTATATGATAGAAGTTTTTACATGAAGCACTCTTTTTATGACCAACTCCAACCATGTGAACTACCAAAGCAACCAGATCAACATTCATCACATTGGGCATTTATTGAAGTCAGGCAGAAGGAAGTTAGAAACTAAGCCAGACTTCAGATTACATGAGTTATATTATAAAATATATTATATTGTAATTCAAATATTGGTCTGATTGCATTCTCATCACTGCACCATCCTATTCTCGAATAGCACAAGAATCCTGTTGATACTTGCTCCTTTCATAATTTGAGCCTTCTCATGTTGTAGGAAGATGTTGCCCATAAAGCTCAAAAGGGCAAAACATTGCCTTTTAAGGTTACATTCTCTATGGTGTCCTAATGCTTTGTTTCTTCTTTTTTTTTTCGCTTTATTTATTTATATATTTTTACATCAAGTGTGAAGAAGAAAGTTGATAAAGTAACAGTACTTGTGGAGAAAAGAGATGAGAAAATGACCATAGACGGCTACGGATTATAACCGTAGCCATAGATTGTTAATAAATCGACCAAAAATCGATTATATCGAAGATGAATGCCAAAATGTCCAGCAACAAAATTCAAAAAATGGATGAATTTTTTATATTATCGAGATATGTTTGATAATATCGAGCATACGTTATCGATAATATCGAGATATGATCGATAATATCGTGCATAAGTCATCGATAATATCAAGATATGATCGATAGTATTGATAACTAATATCGAGTAATTACCGTAGACCTATGGCTACAGATAATAACCGTAGCAATAGGTACCGTGGCCAATCTGGCATCAATCGCAACAGGAAAAAAATTATAGACTTTTATGGACTACAGTTATGGCTACGGGTATAATCCGTAGCTATAGCTTCGACACATATCGAAAACACTACGATATGTATCAAAAATTGCAGAATTTTTTGGGCAAACTCATTAGACAGTTTTGGACTTTTTCGATAATATCAAAAGACCTTCGATATATCAAAGCTACAGTTATAGCTACGGTTATAATCCGTAGCGATAGGTCCCACTGACCCTACCTCACTAGCTTTTTTTTTCTTTTTTTTTTCGTTGTAATCCATAGCCATAACTCTAATCCGTTCCAATCTATTTTTTAAATTTTACATGGAGAACTTTATTCTACCTACATTTTTCTCTAATACATATTTATATAAATATGTATATATAAGCATATAAATTTTTTTTCTCTCTTTTAATTCATTTCTTTGTCTATTTATTCAACAAGCATATCTCCTAAACTAGAATGATTTACTTAATGTACCATATGATTTTGGGATAAGAGAAGCTAATTTAGCCAACAAACCTAATTATTTTCCAAGATTCCATCGGGTCGATGGTCGAAAATCCATTTCATTCACTTTGTATTTTTGTGCATTATTTTTTAGCAACCAGCCAAGGAAAATGTACCTAAATAATACTTTATTTTCACTAATAAACTATGGAGGTGTCCCAAAGGAATAATTTATGGATCTTCTGAGGAATGCTTTGAATGATGCTCAAAA
This sequence comes from Magnolia changhungtana, assembly GCA_030180095.1. Lineage (NCBI taxonomy): Eukaryota > Viridiplantae > Streptophyta > Magnoliopsida > Magnoliales > Magnoliaceae > Magnolia > Magnolia changhungtana. The sequence continues at coordinate 124,211 of JASAUF010000147.1, read as the reverse complement.
TGTTCATTCTAATAAGCACATTGCATTGAGAGGTATGTTTTGTACTTAAGACCTATTAGATGTGTTGTTGAAAGCGAGTTTAAATGCACATGCAACTGCCATAAGTTTCTACCATCATAGATTTCTTAAAATTTAATAACTTCCGTAGAAATCTGATGCAGTTTTTCCATATTGCTTCAACATGTTGTCATCCAATTGTTCCAGGTGAATAACCTAAAAAGTGTACTTTGGGCAATATGTTCTTTAAAAACATATTTGTTCCATGCTTTATTTCTACTAATGATATTCTTGTTATTCTACTAATGCTACTCTGGTTGTCCTTATCGTTCAAACATAGCACAAGAGAATTTCAACATTTTCTCAACATAGACCAGAAAAAGTATCTCAACATAGACCGGAAAAAGTATCCTGTGTAAACCAACATAAAAGCAGCAAACAATGCTTCTACACTACACATATGAAACAGCATGTTAACACTATACATATGGATAGAATTGCTAATGTTCTGTAGCAATTCTCTCACAAGAAGATCCAAGTACAACATAGAAGCTTAGTTTTTCCATCTAATGCATGTGGTCCAATGTAAGATTCTGATATTAGCAGCAACAGTGAGTGATACTGCAACTTTTTTCTTTCTTTCTATTTAGATCAGTTATACTATACATACAAATGAAAAATCTATAGATGGAAAAATGGGGACCTTTTTTTTTTGAAGGGTAAGAAAAAATCCTAATAAAGACAAGTTTTTCTGAATTGATGACATGAGGTGCTAAAAAATTCCTTTTTGGTAAAGTTTGGCCAGTAACTCCTGGACTCCAGAGTCTTCAAAAATAACATTAATAGTTAGGTGTACAGTTTCCTGTCACCAAGAAACCAACAAAAGATACAACAATGGGGCCTGCAACCCAAGACGTACTTTGTAAGGCCCACCCCCACAGCACATGATATTGTCCGCTTTACCGAAGCTCACGACTTTAAAATGAGTTATTTGGGGTAAGGATACTGGTAGCTCACCCAGACCCGGTGCTCCCGTGGTCCCTCCCACACAGTACATACCCGTCCATGATATTGTCCAACCCAACTGGCATCATCAGAGTACGCAGCGGTGGTTTTGTTTGTCACTGGACCCAGGCTCACCCGTTCCAAGCACAACGCATCATTTCTGTTAAGGGAGGAACTAGAGCTGGGCATCGGACCGAGTGTAACATCCTGAAATCAACTCTCGAGTTTCAGAACATCACTTATGCAACAAAATGAATGATGATTGAATGTTGACTGTATTAGAGTAGTGAACATGAGTGAGATTAAGCCAAAACAGCATATCATACTCTAGAGACAGTTAAATTTGCAAGCGGAAGACTGTGATAGATAGATAAAATATATAAACTATGATGAGTCTCCAGAGTGTGATAACATTACCAGGTTAAATATTTACAAGTACAATCCTAAAATATACCAAATGTGTAAGGTCCTCTAGTCAATATCCCAGAAAGCCCCGTCGATTAGGACACGGCTCAAGAAGCCGTTAGAAGACAACCAATACAAGCAGGCATCATAGTCATTGCAAAGGTCCGGCTCCGCCTCAGAAGTAGCGTCGCCATCTGAAATCAGACAATGTCTGGTGGGTGTTCGAAACACCGTCTCGTAACGTGGGAGTGAGTAGCTAACTCAGTGGAATAATAAAGCATAAGTTAACATGTTATCGACTCAGTCAAGCAGTAATGATAAAGCAGTACAATCAAACACTCCTAACTACTCTTATTAATGCAAGTATGAATGACATGATGTATGCCCTCACCGACATACTCCCTCGTGCAACACCATCTTCGTTCGCGGCATGCTTTCTTTCCTCAGTGCTCCACATCTTCCAGGCACATGCAATGCATGATGAGCATGATTACCGAGTTGTTATTAGTCCATTTCAAACAGCAGGATTGGGAAACTAAGGTACCTCCCCTGTATCATTTTCAAACATGATCCATTCTAGGGTCGTCAGTCCTAGACAATCAGACGATGGTGTGTTTTCTAGGTCACTGCAAAGGCTGTCAGGGCTGTTACGCATAAAGGTTACACCACTCCCCCATCACCTCTTAAACGATTCATCACTATATAGAAACAGGCCTAGTTCATACTCTATATACCGCGGTAAACTCTAAAGCTCACCGTGATTTCATAGTATGCTCGAGGTCACTACAAAGGGCTGCCAGGGCTGTTGCTCGCATACGTTGCACCACTCCCCCATCACCTTATCAATGTAGGCCGACAGCACGAATATAGTGTCCCATACCACCATAATCGGCTCACGAGTCTGGTTGCTCACTGGTCACTACGGGGAGGCACGTGGCCCCAGCGTAGGCCGATAGCTCGACCACGGTGTCCCATACCACCATGCCCTGCTCATGAGTCTTAGCGGATCGAGGTACCATGGTTAAAAGGGTTTTCACTGGTAAGTTTGGTACCCTAGGTTCAAGCAGTAGCGACCAAACATGGTGAACATACATTAGACAAATCGGGTTACATGACGAGCCTGACTAGCTCGAGCGCACAATCAATTAGACGACATGAAGTGCATAAGCACTTCGCGTGGCCTAACTACTGTCGCCAACTGACATACGACTCGGGTTCGTCAAATACATCTTACGTGGCGACATGAAACTCAACCACGATCTCCAATCTGGTACCGATTGTCTGGACTATAGACATAGTCTCAAACTCAATCAATTCTTATCCATAACATGTGGAGTAGAGCATGATAAACAAAGTAATTTAAACATACTAGTAAACATGTTATAAAGCATGATATAAGGCATGTTGTAAAGCACTACATCAATAGGAATACAAACACATATATTGCAAGTAAGCGGTTTAAGTAAACAACGTCATGGAGGTAATCATACATGTCACAAGGATAGTTGAGAATCCCATCTCAACACTCTCCTAAGGCATCAACATTCAAACACTTGCTCACACAAGCATTTTCACAAACACTTAACATACACTATTTCAACATATATAGAGTATGTTAACGAACATGTATTAGGGTGAATCCTTTCGCCAAGCAAGTATTTTAGGTACACATAATATATTTATACAACAATTAATCATGGCAAACACATCTCTAAAATATACATGTATACGGTACTTTTACAATACAGTATTTCTACATACATAGTGTATATTAGTAAAACATGTATTTAAGTGAATCCTTTCGCCAAATAAGTATTTTATCCATATATCGTATATCCATACAACAAATAAACATGTCAAACACATTTTCAAAAAAAATACGTATACGGTATTTTCTACGAATACCTAGAATATGTAAATTTCCATATTCCACAACTTTAATCGAAACAGAAAACGGAAAGCACTTTGTACATGTGTAATTGCATGCAGATCATGAATCTATCATTATCTGACATTGAAAGCGTTGAAAACCGTAACCTATACACCTAAAGTCCTCACCTTTTGTCGTAGAATCATAACGGAGTCGATAGGTTCGCTAAGCTTTCGTATTCGGCAGTTTGGCAACCTAGAGAACGAAATAGGTTAGCATTTCATAACCTACAACCTATACAACCCTAAAACAGGTTAGGGTTAGGGTTTCTTACCTAGAAATGATGTCGGAATCGCCAGGAAAGTGGTGAGAATGGAGCGGTGAAGCTCGAATAGTGGCAGGGAAGAGTGGCAGGTAGTTCCTCCCACATCTCCCACACTTTCTCTCTCTTTTCTCTCTCTCTCTAGGGTTTCTCTCAAATTCGGATGGTTGCAATGAGAGAGGGTTTAAGGTCCTTATATAGCCTAAAAACTCACCGAAATAGACTCCTGTTCAAAGTATACTTAGGTTATAACCAAAGCGGGACTTTTTCAGCTCAACGGAGGACTTCTGGCGGGCCTCCTTGAGCCAAAGGTCGGACTTAAGCTCACTAACGCTGGATCTACGTTCTATTAAGTTTTCGTTTCGGTCGGGATTCCAGATCATGCGTGGCGGACCAGTTTCAGTTCAACGGTCAGCGGATCTCGATCGGAGATGCCGAGTACATGTAAATGTGTATGAAATTTCTCCTGATCCGAGGGTGTAATTTGGTCTCATTCTGACGGTCTGGTTTGTTTAAAACTGATCCAAGCGAGAGGTGCCAGATTACTATTCAAGATATTTTATTTTGAATTAATTTCACATTTCTCACACTCTTCACTCCGAGCTCAAGCGAATAGCGCTGGGACACTATCTGGATTTGATTTCCGAGATGGTTGTCAAGCCCAGCGAGGCGGTCCTAATTCCTTAACTTCGTGTTATTCGGACTTCCGACGTGCAGTCCAGATCTGATACGGAGTTTCAAGATGCTCCCGAGAGCAGCCGGGTAATGAGATTGATCCTAGATTTTAGGGTAACCTAGCGTCAATGATTCTACAAGTTTTGGGTCTTGCAGATCGTATTTAAAGCGATTCAAATGGATTTCGTGGCTAATCTGGTTTCGCACTGGCTAATCCTCGCCTCATTTCTAAAGGATTTAGTCCTATAAGATTTCTGTCTGAGGTGGTACTTAGTCCTTTGTAGTTTGTATCTAAAGTGATCCAAGTTATACTACCTAGCTAGTTTAAGATAGTGTCTAGGGCGAAAGTGCTTTGAAAAATTGAAAGAACAAGGTAGTGAAGGGTGGGATTTGTGAAGGAAATGGGTTAAGGAGCGATTTTAGACTGTGGGATTCAGTTCTGACAAGTTAATAAGGTGTTAGGATCGACCCATCGCCTAAGGACGTCTAATCCCAGGTTGGGAAAAATCCGGGATGTTACACCGAGTCAGATCGGATTTGGTGCAACCCGTCCAGGTTCGAAATTTGTAGGTTTAGATCCGAACCCGATCTAATTAGGGATCGAATCCGGGTCATTAAACTCGAACAGACCCGCACTCCTGATGGCTTAAATCGATCCGAGTTTGACTTAGTCAAAAAAATCGAGTCGGATCAGATTAAGTAAGATTCGGATAAAAACTAATGGACGGTGTGGATAAGCCAAAAGAGGTTCAAGATGGGCCCCACATAATTTACTCAGTACGAACAAATTGGACGGTTAGCTACTTAGCTTCCTGGAGAAGCTTGGTAGATAGCTTCTTGAAGAAGCTTACACTACAGCAATAGCTTCTTGGAGAAGCTTGGTAGATAGCTTCTTGAAGAAGCTTTACATGCTAGTGGTCGGTCTTCTGTGGGTCCCACCATGATATATGTGTGTCATCCAAGCCGTCCATATATTTTTATATATCATTTTATGATATGAGAAAAAAAATGAAGTATATCTCAATCTTAAGTGGACCACATTACAGAAAATAGTGTCAAATGAATTTTGACCATTAAAAACATTTCGGGTCCATAAAAGTTTTGGATCAAGCTGATATTTATTGTTTCCCTTCGTCTGGGTCTTTATGACCAAATCAACCAATTGGATTTCAAATAAACAGTATAGTGGGCCTTCAGAGGATTTTAATGGTGAATATCCATTCATTATTGTTTTGCTGTGGTGTGGCCCACCTAAGATTTATATCCTTATAATTTTTTTTTATCAAGCCCTATAATGATCTGTAAAAATGGATGAACGGAATGGATGAAACACGTACATCATGGTGGGGTCCACAGAGCACCGACCATCAGTCGCGGGCAGTGTCACTCGTTGTCTTGCTGTGACGTTGTCTGTAGCTATTAGCCTAGCAACAGCTATATAGGGTACGTGTCGGGCGAAAATGACCACCGACGCTCCTCGAGCTCCGAGTTGTATCGAACGGTTCAAATGAGATCCGATTACATGGCCACACAGTGAGGTATTTACTATATCTACACCGTTCATCTATTTTTAGAGATCATTTTAGAGCATTATTTAAAAAATGAATCATATCCAAAGATCATCTGGACCACACCATAAATAGCAGCGGAGATAATGATTTTCACCGTTAAAAAATTTGTAAGGCCCACCGTAACGTTCATTTTACATCCAATCTGTCCACAAGGCCACAAGTACGTGAAAAAATATATTTCATAAGGTTACAGGTACATGATGGGAAAAATAAATTTCATATTGATCCAAAACTTCTGTTGCCCTAAAAAGGGTTTCAATGGTAAACGTTCAATCTCCCTCTTAGTTTTTGCTGTGTGGTCCAGTTGATGCTTAGATCTGTCTTATTTTTTGTCTCAAGCCTTAAAATGAGCTCGCCAACTGGATGAACGGTTTTGATATAACACATACCTTGTGATCATACCCACAAAATATGCTAACGGTACCTGAGTCCATCTGCTTCGTACACGGATGAAAGTTGGGACTCTCTTTCCCGCTTTCTCTGTATCTCTCTTTGCTACTCTCTTTCCTTCTTTCTCTGTATATCTCTCTCGGTAGATAAATTTAAGCTCCAAAACCTTCTTCTCACCTTCTTCTTCAATAGAAATAGAGAAATAGAAATAGAAATAGAGCCTCTTGGGCGGGGAAAAATCTCTCTCTCTCAGGCGGGATTTTTTGGCGTCGAACCTCAATTCTTAGGCGGTAAAAGTTATATATATATATATATATATATATATATATATATATATATACACGGGTCGGGTTGGGTCTGTTCGGGTCAGATCCTATCAGGTCGGATTTCGGGTCGGGTCGGGTCGAACATGGTCTATCGGAATGTGATCCGAAAATATTTCGAATCTGTTTACATCTCCGATCTGCCCGATCTTGGTGATCGGTTGCTGTTTCGAATCGGGTCTGATCAGGTCTGATCGGGTCGGATCCAGCGGATTGGGTATGAAATGCCCACCTATAGGAGGAACTCAACATATAACCACCACAACTCCAGACAACTCTTCCGATGTGGGACAAATTACAATACTAATCCAGCACAATAGCTCACCAGCCACACGGTAGCTGCCGCTGCACCACACTGGGGCAGTCCACATATGTGCCCGCCCATATGAAGCAGTGACTGGGGCATCACATTATCCCCCACCGAGGACAAAGCCGTCCTCGGCTCTAATACTATTTGTAAGGCCCACCCCCACAGCACATGATATTGTCCGCTTTGCTGAAGCTCACGGCTTTAAAACGCGTTATTTGGGGTAAGGATACTAATAGCTAGCCCAGACCCGGTGCTCCCGTGGTCCCGCCCACACAGCACCTACCCATCCATGATATCGTCCAACCCAACTGACATCATCAGAGTACACAGCTGTGGTTTTGTTTGTCACTGGACCCTGGCTCAACCGTTTCAGGCACAACGCGTCATTTATGTTAAGGGAGGAACCCAACATATAACCACTACAACTCCAGACAACTCTTCCGATGTGGGATAAGTTATGCTACTGATCCAACTCGCAACAAGAGCTTTCGCCCAAAGACAAGAGGCTTGCCGCCACACTGGGGCCCGCCCACATATGTGCCCGCCCACATGAAGCAGTGACTGGGGCGTCACATACTTGGTAGAGTTACTCAAGACAGCAACTCCACCTTGACATCTTCAATGCTCCAGAGACTGATCAAATACTATCTTAGTCAGATTGTTGACCTGTAAATAGACGATGATGGACACAGCAGTGAGCGGTGAAAGTCCTGCCATCATCAAATGGTAGCATTTCCCAGAGTCGATGTCGCGCCTTTACGATCTGGGTAAGCACAACGGTGGGGAGACATACTTGTGCTTAATCATGAAACGGTTGCACTTAGTCCGGTTGCATTTCATGAATTTGAAAACAATGTGTACAAAATCAGAAGTAATTGAAAACAATGTCGCATTTCATAAATTTGAACAAGGTTCATATGAAATAGAGATAAAAATTGAGCGAGGAAATACTAGAAATTGTGCAACACAAACTATCAAAATAAGCGAGGCAAACATGAAATTGAGATGGGCAAACTAAATATTCAGCGGGGGACACTAGAAAAACAGCGGGGCAAACTGAAAATTTAGTGGGGCAAACTACAAAATTGAGTGGGGCAAACTAGAATTTCAGCGGGGGAAACATGAAATTGAGCAGGACAACTTAAATTTCAACAGGGGAAACTTGAAATTGAGCGGGGCAAACTAGAATTTGAGCGGGGGAAACTTGAATTTGAGCGGGGAAACTAGAAATTCAGCAGGGGAAACATAAAATTGAGCGGGGCAAGCTAAAAATTCAGCAGGGCAAACATGAAATTCAGCGGGAGAAACTTGAATTTGAGCGGGACAAACTACAAAATTAGCGGGGCAAACATGAAATTGAGCGGGGCAAATTAGAAAATCAGCGGTGCAAACTTAACAGATAATTTCATGGATTAAGCCCAAAAATCTAAACGTATCCAATGTTCAAATGGATTACCACATAAAAATTTTGAATTGAACTTCTCATGTTGATCATTTCTTAAGGGCCACAGAAGTTTTGGATCAAGCTTATAATTGTGTTTTCTATTAATTCATATCTATATGATCTTATGAATAGGTTTGATAACAAACAAACATCACTATTGGGCCCACTATGGTTTCAACGGTGGAAATCATTATGCCCATTGTTTCCCGTGATATGATTCACTTGATCTTTTGATATGCTTCGATTTGGGGCTAAATCGCTAAAATTAGATGGAAGAACGGATGGACGCCGTGGATATACTACATACATTCAATATGGGCCCATCTGAGTTTACTTAGTACAATGAGAGTATACTAACTAATTCAGTACGCAATCCGATTACGCTTATTACGCCCCACAATGATGTTTTATTTGTAATACATTATGTTCATCGGATTATGTATACATCAAAACCCCATATGTGGGAGGGAACCTAGACATTGAGGGAGGAAACCTAGACATTGAACAGGGTAAACATGAAATTGAATGGGGCAAACATGAAATTCAGAGGGGGAAACATTAAATTCAGCGGAGAAAACATGAAATTGATCGGGCCAAACTTGATTTTTAGTGGGGGAAACATGAAATTCAGCAGGGCAAATCATGAAATTCAACAGGGGAAACATGAAATTCAGCCAGAAAAACTGAAAATTAAGCGGGGCAAATATGAATTTTTGTGGGAAAAACTGAAAAATGAGTGGGGGAAACATAAAATTCAGCGGGGCAAATTAAAAAATCAGCAGGGCGACCTAGAAAATTAACGGGGCAAATATGAAATTGAGTGGGCAAACTAGAAATTCAGCAGGGTAAACATGAAATTGAGCGAGGGAAACATGAAATCAGCAGGGCAAAATAAAAATTAGCAGGGAAAACTAGAAAATCATTATGCCCACTGTTTCCAGTGGTATGATCCAGTTGATATTTTGATATGCTTCAATTTGGGGCTCAACCCCTTATATTAGATGGAAAAATCGATGGACGGCCCCGCTCAATTTCATGTTTGCCCCCCTCAATTTTTAGTTTACCTCGCTCAATTTCTAGTTCGCCCCACTCAATTTCTACTTTGCCCCGCTCAATTTCTAATTTGCTCAGCTCAATTTTCATGTTCACCCCGCTCAAAGGAGACCAAAGTTACATGGGCCCCACAATTTTGTATTTATTATATCCACAACGTTCATCCATATTTTGAGATCATTTGGGAGCATTATATATATATATATATATATATATATATATATATATATATATATATATATATCTAGAAATTGAGCGGGGCAAACTAGAAATTGAGTGGGGCAAACTAGAAATTAAGCAGGGCAAACTGAAAATTGAGTGGGGTAAACATAATATTGATTGCGAAGTAAATGAAATGAACGAAATTGACCGCGAAGTGAATGAAATGGATTTTTGACCATCGACCTGATGGAATCTTGAAAATTAACCGGGTTGGTTGGCTAAAGTAGCTTCTCCTACCATAAAATTATATAGGGTATGTGAAGTAACTAATTTTGGTTTAGAAGATATTCTTGTTAAATGAATAAAGAAAGAAATGAAAAAAAGATAGGAAAAAATTTTTATATGCTTTTATATACATATTTATATAAATATGTATTAGAGAATATTGTAGGTAGAATAAAGTTCTCCATGTAAAAAAATAAAAATAAAAATAAAAATAAAAATTGCTTGGATTGGCACGATTACATTTATCCCTATGGTTACAATCCGTAGCTATAGATCCTTTCGATATTATCGAAAAAGATCAGAAATGGCCAGCGAGTTTGCCTAAAAAATTGTAATAGTCGATACATGTGGTTTTTTTTTTAATGTTGTGTTGCTTATGTGGGTCTCATCATGAGGTCTGTGTTATATCCAAACCGTCCATCTATTTTTTGTGCTCATATTAAGTCTTGAGACGAAAAATAAGATAGATCTAACTATCAAGTTGACCACACTCTAAAAGGTAGTGAGGAATTGAACGTCTACCATTGAAACCCTTTTAGGGGTTAAAGAAGTTTTGGATCATTATGAAAGTTATTTTTCCTCTTCATCTAGGTCTTTGTGGCCCTATGAATGAACTTAGATGGGGAGGATTTCTCACAAACATCACAGTGGGCCCCCTAAAGGTTTCTAATGGTTGACGCTCATTCGACACTATTTCCTGTAATGTGGTACACTTGAGATTTGGATATACCTCATTTTTGGTCTCATACCATAAAATGATCTGGAAAAGTACATGGACGGCATGGATGAAAAGCATACATCATGGTGGGGCCTACAGACTACTGACCATCCGCCATTGGCTGGTGGCAGGCGGAGTACCCAATCCATTTCCGTGAAAGGGGGGTATTTTCGTCCTGAAATTCGGTCTCCGCACGTGCAGGTTTAAGTTGCAAAACAAGGCTTGTCTTCTTTCATAAAAACAGCTGGATAAAAGGTGGGGTCCACGGTCCTAAATTTCTCCGTTCTAAATTTTGGGCCTAGGCCTAGCATGGGTTACACACCTGAGGCAAACGAGCACGGTCAAGCTAGGCTTGGGTGAGCCCTAACATAACGTTTATGTGAAATCCATTCTGATCATCATATGTGTCAGCTCACATTAAGTCCTGAGCCCAAAAATCAACCTCATCCATGATTCGGTTGGACCACACAAAGTAAACAATATGTGCAAGTAGATACCACCCTCTAAACCGTTTCCTTAATGTGGCCCATATAAATCACTGGGCCTAATTTGGGGCACCATTCATAAATTTTTCCGAGGATTATGGTTGGAGTAGATTTCACATATGTGGACCTTGTAGAAAATCAAGGGTGATGTCCCTCTTCCAACTTTTTCCTTTAGTGTCGCCCACCTGAATTATCAATCAACCTGACTTTTGGGCCATGGGCCTAACCATAAACGACACAACTGATGGTCAGACTGGATTGTACGGACATTTCATGGCTGGCCCTGTAGGCTGGTTGTCTCCCTCCAATGGTTTAGCACACATGAGTCACAAATCTGCCTGGTTTTTAACCACTACACCTAAAATATGGTCATGCACCTGATAATCACAGTGCGGCCGACCTAGGTGCACACCCCTTTGCTTGCTACATAAAGATCATACGTTCTAGTTTACTTGCAGGAGATGCAGTTGTACACACTCACACAGCCATCAGCTGTCCCACTAAAAGTATGCCTCGGACCCAAAGATTACGTGGGACACACTAAGGGAAGCAGTTTCGAAGGTGGGCACTCCCCACATATTGTTTCCAATCGTCGTCCACCTGAGTCAGAGATGGGTCTGATTTTATAACTTCAGGAAAAATTAAAAGGGAATGTAGAGATAGAGGGTACATACAAAAAAAAAAAAAAAAAACTTTAATAATAATAATAACAACAACGATAGCGAGGATAACAGTAACAATAACAACAACAACAACGACGACGACAATAATAATTTGGTTAAAAAAGGGAGGGTTGGTCTGTAAAGAATCAGGGAGGGGGCAATTGGTCTTCCTCCATTTTGCTTCAAAAAAAAAATTTATAAAATAAAAGATGTTTCTTTTTCTTTTGATTTTTCTATACAAAAGATGGTGCTACTTAAAGCGGATTATAAGAGGCTTTCTAAGACTACCAAGATTTGGTATTTTCCTTTATTTTTTTCTTTTTCTTTTGGAAAGAAGAGAACCATCCGTGGGACCCAACCAGATGGTCTTTTGTAATTTGCACAATATATGAGACAATTTCAATGCATGCCAACACCACATATTGGATACCTTGGCACTTGGTTGTATATCTTACCACAACCAAATATGGCATTTCAAGGTATGACGCCTACTCAAGGTGAACAACCAAACAGGGCATTTCAAGGTATGTCCCTGTTTCAAGGTGACCAACCAAACATGGCATTTCAAGGTATGATCCCTTCCCAAGGTAACTTACCAAACATGGCATTTCAAGGTATGGCACCCACACAAGGTGACCAACCAAACATGGCATTTCAAGGCATGGCACCTCCCCATGGTGGCCAGCCAAATATGGCATTTCAAGGTATGGCACCCCCCCAAGGTGGCCAACTAAACATGGCATTTCAAGGTATGGTACCTCCCCAAGGTAACTTACCAAACATGGCATTTCAAGGTATGGCGCCCCCCCAAGGTGACCAACCAAACATGGAGTTTCACGGCATGACACCTCCCCATGATGGCCAGCCAAACATGGCATTTCAAAGTATGGCACCCCCCCATGGTGGCCAACTAAACTTGACATTTCTACCAGGGGCGCCTGCCCACAGTGGCCAACCCATAGCTGGGATGCCTGAAGAAGACCTTAGGAAAACCCTGAAGGAAATGTTCCGGTTCGCCATGAACAATCATTGGGAAGAAGTGGTGAACATTTACAAAGAAAAACCATCCACCCAATCTGCCAAGATCAGCAGTTCAGAAGACACAATATTACACATAGCAGTCACCACAGATAAGATGCATGCAGTAGAGAAGCTCGTGAAGGTGGTGACCAGCAGGAGAATCCTAGAGCTGGTGAATGACAGGGGCAACACTGCACTTCACTTAGCAGCAGCCATGGGGAATGTGGGGATGTGCACATGCATGGCAGATAAGCACCCTCCACTAGTCGCGAAACGCAACAAAGATGGTGAGACCCCACTCTTCTTGGCTGCTTTGCATGGCAAAAAGAATGCCTTCATCTATCTCCATTCCAAATGCCCCCCAACACATGGCACTGATTACTGGAGAAGGAATGATGGTAACAACATTCTTCATGTGGCAATTTCAGGGGAATACTTCGGTAAGACTTCAAATCTGAAAGTCATTTGATACTATGGTGGACCACACACATTACATACATGTAACCCAAATTAAATAGTCAAAGTTTGGACCCCACTTCAGATTGGTCATAAAGGAAAAAAATGCTGATTGTTGAAGATCCAAGTTGATGGTCCAAATTCAACAACAGATATGACCTATCTATAGTGGGTCCTACAACATGGACGGTTTAAGTTGAATTACATGTGTTGTTTACAATTTAGAGTGCATGTGTATGGACCTAACGACTGCAAGAATATCATATAACTTCCAAGTTAATCCCTTCTGTTTATTTTCATGTACTCATACCTTGATACTATCTACTTGCAAGATTTGGCCTACCAAATAATAAAAAAGTACAAAACGACTGAGTACCCAGCTTTGGATCTTGTCAACTTTGTGAATGAACGAGGACAGTCAGCTTTGCATCTTCTAGCGAGCAATCCTTCTGCCTTCAAAAGTGGAAGTCACCTGGGACGACTTGAGCGCCTCATCTACCATTGTAAGCCATCTCTCTCTACCTTAATGAAGCTTATGGTAAGATCAAGCTCTGTAGGACCCACCATGATCTGTATGTGACATCTAAACCATCCATCTAATAAGTCCCCTCCATGACATGGAACGCGAGACCTCCCCCGTGGGCCCCAAATCACATGGGTCACCCACCCCGAGTGTGTCCCGCATCCCAAGGGCTACCCCACTCGAGCCCGGTGTGAAAATGCCCCTACATTATGGACGCCATTCAAAACATTTGCCGCTTCTTTTAGTAGTCAACAGTAGTAATATTGTAATTACAATGATGTTTTTGCAGGTATTGTGGTCGAGCGGCTCGAAGAGACGCCTCTTGTCAGCGTCTTCGATGATGAATCTCAAAGAAAACACATTGTCAAATTGCCAAAGAATTATACAACATGCATGCAATTCTATTTGCTGCTGCGAAGACTGGTTCATTTCTCATTAGGAGGTTGATTGTTCTTACATAGCCACCATCTTTCACTTCATGATTTGGTATTGAAAGGTTTAGTGTTTTCAGTTTGTACCAGGGCTCTTGGTTCAGTTGCCCAAACGGTTGATATTCTGGGCCACAGAAAAAAATCAGCTAGATCGGAAGATTCAAGTAAGTCAATATTGACGGGTTAGGATTCTTCCAATCTGGGGAAGTCTTGTTACATGGACCATCTACAGTGATGCCCGTCTTATCAAATGTTTGGATCACTGAACTGAACCATATGCCGCATTTTCCCCACTTGCATAAACCACAAAAACCCAAATGGTTGTGAACAACCTTCAGATTTCTATAATACCTCCAGCTAAGCCCGCAGCACCATGTTTGAGCTAGAAGCCTGTGGAATGATGTTGACTCCTTCCATGGGATGGACGGAGGGGTTCTGCTGCACACTTGCCAATGTGGCACACATGTGTGACATCTAGTCCACTCATCAGTTAAGCCACAAGTGCACATTAGCTGATTTTCTTATCCAAATGTCAACAGTTCGATGGAATGGAACACTTGTGGCAACATGTGGTCCGCTTATCAAGGAGGCCACAAGTGCAATCTGAATACAGAATTGATTTTCTTATACATGTGCTGTCCATTTGATAAGTCAATCGGTATGATTTTTTGGCTAGGTCACAACAATGTGCCCTGCCTGATGATTGGCCCCAATCTTGTACACATGCCATGTGGGCACACCTATCCCATGAATAGACACTCATCTCATGGGAGAAGCAGGTACCCTGAACATTCCTCCTATAAGCCCTCTAGAGCGCACATAGCCATGTGGCCCATGATGAAACTTTCAACCTGCATGAGCTGCCTGCCAAGATCATCAGGTGAAGAAAATTAAGCATGGAAGAAAAATAAGGGTGATATAATGCCCATATGGTGAAAGAAAACAAATCAAAGGCCATTTATGGGCCAATATATCAGACACCACCAACATGTCCAACCCATGGGCAAGTATATAGCATAGTTCTACAACTCACTGACTGGACCTGAAACTCACCCGAGTCAACTCGACTCGGTGAGATTCAAGCCAAGTATCTTGGGCCGCTTTTGGGACAGACTCTGTCCTTGATAGGAAAAGACTCATCCAGTCGACCCCTAAACTCTGTCAACTCAACTCACGGTGACTTGTACAAGTCACTTGCCCATTCTCATGGCATTTTCTTTATAGAAAGTCAAAACAAAGAGATGGGAGTGTTGAACCTACAACCAATAACAATAACAATAATAATATATGAGCTATAGCTAGTTTATATGTTGAATCCTAAAACAAATGTGTTACTTTAATTAATTATAATATCAAGTCAATCCGAGTCAACTCCAGCTGAATCTTCGAGTCAATCTGACCTGCTGGAGATTGAGTTGAGTTTTCAGGTTTTTGAACTACAGTATTTAGTTCTTCTCAAGCATTCTGATGGTCGCCATGGAAGGCTGTTTGATTTTCCAATCAGATGGGCCCAACATAATCGTTTCCAGAAGAGAAAACAGTCCACCAAACACAATGGAAGTACAGAATGCACAAAGATCATCATTTGTGCCTCTTCTAAAGTATAAAACATGCAATTCAATAAATGCAGATGGATGATTAGAAAGTATCCAGAAAGTCATACTAATCTTATTGGATGATCCTAATCATCCAGCGAGTGGCATCAATGGATGATTAGAAAGTAGATCATCAAAGTTGGACTTCGGAGGAATCCTAATTTGATCTGGGAACAGGAAGTGACCAATGGATGTGATGATCGGTCCACTATGCAAAGAAAGCGCTGCTGGGGGTACTTCAGTCAACCCCAAATCTTCCCTTGCATAAGTGGACCACCAGTGAGTGCATAGGTCTCTTTTTCTTATGCAGGAAAAGGTGCATAGTATTACTCTATAAAGGATTTCTGGTTTATTACTGTGAAAGCAGAATTAAACAAGATGCACCATATCCCCATTCAAGCACTCAGGGAAAGCTAGATAGAGCTTACAGTTGAAATTTTGAAATATGTAATACTATGAATGCCATCCACAATTTTGGATATCAATATCAAATCGGTCGATACAGTCATGTTGTATCTGTATCGGCCTGATAAGAATATGCCATACAGGGCTGAATCAGGCCACCCTAAGAGAATGGGCCATCTTGGCACTAATACAGGTGCGATATGGGCCAATGGACCCATAATGGCCCAATTTTTATTTTTTGATTTTTTACTCATTTTTCTTCTTTTTTCATTTCAACTATAGATGAACCTTAGAAAATCATTTTAGACTAGATTTTGACCTATTTTTTGGGATGAAATCAAAAGATTCGAGTGGTATTTGACGAATCAAAGTGGAATAGACTATTATGGGGTACATCAGGAAAAAAAGAAGAAAGAAGGTAAATCTTCACATATTTTTCATGATTTCATCTTCTTTTTTGTTGTATTTCAATGTAATTGGCCCTAAATTCACGAAATCACGCTTGATTTATGTTCAATTAGGGCCTTTGATTGACTTTTAATAGTTCAAACCAATAGACAACATAGTTATCAAAGAATAGTCTGATACACCATTATATACATGTCCAAAGTAGGAAAAGATCATAGATTCTTGAATATCTCTTCTTTTTTTTTCTTAATTCTTTGGCTTTAAAAAGAATTTGACCGATACAAGCCAATATGGTCCAATACAGGCTGATATGCCTCCCAATACCCTATTCAGAACCATGATGTCATTGATGGAACATGTAATCAATTATACTGAATTTATACCATCCAAGCATCTAAATCTAATCAGGAAAGAAAAGAGGAATCAGATAGTAAAGGAAGTTCTTACTTAATACAAACTAAAAACTCTCTTAAATCTCTAAGAGCACAATTAGATAACTAGTTGAGCAGATGAACAATGAAGATCTAAAAATCTCAAAACTCTTATCCAAAATATGTGAGAAACCATAAAAATAGACAGCAATGATGACATACTTGTATCTGTATTTGAAACTAATTTTCTTTTCAGTTCCCAAATGGGCGCAGCGATGTCCCCCAAACCAAAGAGACAAAGAGAACCCAGATGATGCGAGATCTGAACCAACAGGTGAGGGGCATCCAACAATATTTGTTATGCTCATTCTACATGCATGTGTGATATTTTATATATGGAAAATGATTGCGTGGTGTTAAAACCACCACAATTGTGGTGGCGTCGAGTTCAATCTAAAATATGTGATGAATCTTAAGAATAGACGGTGATAGTGGCATACTTGAAACTATATTAGAAACCAATTCTCCTTTCAGTTCCCCAATGGCTATGGTCATAGGGATGATGGACAGTCCACATCCAGTGATTGGAGTGTCCAAGTGTCCTGATGAAACTCTATGAGGGGCTCATTTCCCTATTTTATTTACTTCTAATAAGCATGTTGTCTTTTTATTTCAATGAAAGATGTTTGGGTCTAGGCCTCTCCTAGCCATTGTGTTTCCTTGCCCATGTTAACCTTTAGACACATTTTATTGCAAGGTGGTGGTGGTAGCAGTAGCGGTAGCCCATGGAAGGCTGTTTGATTTTCCAATCAGATGGGCCCGACATAGTTGTTTCCAAAAGAGAAAACAATATTCCACCAAACACAATGGAAGTACAGAATGCACAAAGATCATCATTTGTGCCTCTTATAAATTATAAAACACGCAATTCAATAAATGCAGATAAGCTTATGCCGTGGCTTCTTACGTGGATGGAGAGTATCCAGGAAGTCATACTAATCTTATTGGATGATCCTAATCATCCAGCGAGTGGCATCAATGGATAACTAGAAAGTAGATCATCAAAGTTGGACTTGGGAGTAATCCTTATTTGATCTGGGAACAGGAAGTGACCTATTGATGATCGGTCCACCTATGCAAAGAAAGCGCTGCTGGGGGTACTTCAGTCAACCCTCAAATCTTCCCTTGCATAAGTGGACCACCAGTGAGTGCATAGGTCTCTTTTTCTTATGCAGGAAAAGGTGCATAATATTACTCTATAAAGGATTTCTGGTTTATTACTGTGAAAACAGATTCAAACAAGACACACCATATCCCCATTCAAGCACTCAGGGAAAGCTAGTAGAGCTTACAGTTGAAATTTTGAAATATGTAATACTATGATTGCCATCCACAGTTTTGCATATCGATGTCAAATCGATCGATACAGTCATGTTGTATCTATATCGGCCTGATAAGAATAGGCCATACAGGGCTGAATCGGGCCACCCTAAAAGAATGGGTTATCTTGGCACTAATACAGGTGCGATACGGACCAATGGACCCATAATGGCCCAATTTTGATTTTTTGATTTTTTACTCATTTTTCTTCTTTTTTCATTTCAACTATAGAGGAACCTTAGAAAGTCATTTTAGACTAGATTTTGACCTATTTTTTGGGATGAAATCAAAAGATTCAAGTGGTATTTGACGAATCAAAGTGGAATAGACTATTATGGAGCACATCAGGAAAAAAAAAGAAAGAAAGAAGGTAAATCTTCACATATTTTTCATGATTTCATCTTCTTTTTGTTGTATTTCAATGTAATTGGCCCTAAATTCAAGAAATCACGCTTGATTTATATTCAATTAGGGCCTTTGATTGACTTTTAATAGTTCAAACCAATAGACAACATAGTTATCAAAGAGTAGTCTGGCACACCATTACATACATGTCCAAAGTACCACTAAAAAGAATTTGACTGATACAAGCCAATATGGTCCAATACAGGCTGATATGCCTCCTGATATCCTATCCAAAACCATGATGTCATCGATGGAACAAGTAATCGATTATACTGAATTTATACCATCCAAGCATCTAAATCTAATCCGGAAAGAAAAGAAGAATCAGATAGTAAAGGAAGTTCTTACTTGATACAAACTAAAAACTCTCTTAAATCTCTAAGAGCACAATTAGATAACTAGTTGAGCAGATGAACAATGAAGCTCTAAAAATCTCCAAACTCTTATCCAAAATATGTGAGAAACCATAAAAATAGACAGCAATGATGACATATTTGTATCTGTATTTGAAACTAATTTTCTTTTCAGTTCCCAAATGGGTGCAACGATGTCCCCCAAACCAAAGAGACAACGAGAACCCAGATGATGCGAGATCTGAACCAACAGGTGAGGGGTATCCCACAACATTTGTTATGCTCATTCTACATGCATGTGTGATATTTTATATATGGAAAATGATTGCGTGGTGTTAAAACCACCACAATTGTGGTGGCGTCGAGTTCAATCTAAAATATATGATGAATCTTAAGAATTGATGGTGATAGTGGCATACTTGAACCTATATTAGAAACCAATTCTCCTTTTAGTTCCTCAATGACTATGGTCATAGTGATGATGGACAATCCACATCCGGTGATTGGAGTGTCCAAGTGTCCCGATGAAACTCTATGAGGGGCTCAGTTCCCTATTTTATTTACTTCGAATAAGCATGTTGTCTTTTTATTTCAATGAAAAAGTTATTTGGGTCTAGGCCTCTCCTAGCCTTTGTTTTCCTTGCCCATGTTAACCTTTAGGCACATTTTATTGCAAGGTGGTGGTGGTAGCAGCAGCGGTAGCAAAAGCAGAAACAATCAAAGTGAAGGAAGAAGTCGCAACAAGTATAAACACCCATTTCCACCTAATTATGTCACGTGCTATGATTTCTTTGAGCTTGCACTGGCGGTCCTACAAGTTCTCGGATTAGGTTAGTACTCTTAACCAAGTAATTAAAAATTTTAACTATATTTGAAGAAGTGTTGTTCTACTTCATTTTTTGTATACCCAGTGTAAAAAAGAGGTTGAAATAGACAAAATAAATGCAAATTCATTAAGGTAAACAAGAGAATAAATTCATGTATTTCAACTTCCACCATTCTGGTGAACGATGTTAAAGTTCAATGGACTATGTGTTCATCCCTCTGACCCATCCAATATAAAGTCAACCCCATTGATAAGACAGCTCAAATGTCGCACTAAGATTCCTTTAGCCAAAGTTCAAAAAGTTGAAATTGACTAGACACGGTGTCCAGTTGGGTCAAGGTGACACAAAGACATGACCGAGTTTTCACTTGACTCAACTCGATGTTTAATAAATAAATTAAGGACATCTAAAGTAGGATTTGTTCATCTTTATTCATGCTATTTGTTAATGTTCTTTTCTATTTCAATTGGTCAATTCTTTGGGCTCCTAGAGCTCAGTCATAGAAAGAGTGCTTACCTACTGATAACTTTGGCCATCTAAAAAAGCCAATATGGTTATGAATACTCAGATTTTCCAGGATCCATTCCACCACCTGACCTCACAATCCATGCTGTTGGATATCTCATTTATTGGTCGATCTGGAAAAACTGTCCTTGCTTTCCAATAATTTCACATAGGGGTCCTGATGTGAAGAAGATGAGACGCAACATGAGAGACGAGCGGGGAGAAGAAGAGATCAATAAGGGGTTTTGATAGAATGCAGGGGTTGGTTCCCACCATCAGATGCATGCATGTGATGATGTGATCGATCTAGGCCATTCATTACGTAATACGCAATATTTCATGCCATATTTCAAAAATCAGTGCAGTACACTCATCAAATGAACCACAAATCCATTCAATTTGGACCGTTGGACTTCTACCAAACCTTCTATTTTTATCAAATAAGTGTAACCTGCCTAATGGACCTGCCTAATGGACCTTTAAAAAAAAAAAAAACAATTTACACTACTTGATGAATGGCCCAGATCTCTAGCATGAGTGCCATCCATGGGTGGGAATCAGGCCCTGCATGGTAGCATGTTCAGCCCCATGTTGTATCAAAGCCCTAAGAAGAGATCTTCTAGTGACTTCAACTTTAATAAACCACCAATAGCCTTATTCCAAGTTAACTCACTTTATTAACTCTAGCTACCGTCGCAAACCAAAACAGAACTATAACCTGCACTAGACACCAACCAAATTAACCTAGGTCTTAACCATTGTAGAGCTCAATAGTTGGACACAAAACGAAACACAGAGCAGTAGTTAATATGCAGATTATAGTGACAATAATGTGCATATCAGACCCATGAAATGGAGATGAAACAGTTGAGTGGTCCGGTAATTTATAATTCAACCACCATGGGAAGGAACAATCTTTACCCTTCAGATCCAACAATGTAGATGGTAACCAGAGGGGAAGATCACCTTTGATCAACGAAATTAAGGAACGAAATAAGTGCACACGTGTTTTCTCTTCTTTTACTCTCTCAAATCAGATATGGGGGATTTCCTCTCTTTTTTAATAGTAAAAAAAAGGAGCCTTCTCTTCTCTCTCTATAAGATGACAAAGAGGAGAGAGAGAGAGAGAGAGAGAGAGAGAGAGAGAGAATCCTTCTCAAAAGGGATTTGTACAATCCCTGCTACTCAGATAATGCAGGGCCCACCCACTAAGGATCTCAGAAATGGGACCCATAATGGGCCAGAATGTGCTCCAGCAATTGATAATAGATTACGTTTAAATATATGGACTTATAAGCATAGTGAAAAGGCCTAGTCCAATGCCAAGATTTGGTTGTTTTGATTTGATGGAAGGTGCAATAAATCTAGACATGATGCTAATCATCGAAGAGCGCCAATATTTAATATTTAAATAATATACTCACGTTCTCAAATTTAGGAGAGTCCTTGGTCTCTTATGAATGGAATATGAAGGATTCTTATGAGGTAGGCACCAAGAAATCATTCTTGGAAATCCAACCATGGACAATCATATAAATACAACAATGAAATTATGCCATGTATTTGAACTTTGAAGTGAAGAGCTAACAAGACTGAAAGTAAATATTACATTTTAAGACAATCAATCCTTTGTTGAGAAGAACTCCGTAGTACAAGGGACCCAGACATTATCATCCAACAATCTAACTTGATGGATCAAAAGTAAGTGTCAAATTGGAAGAGAAGGAGTATAAATGATAAAAAAAATTGTTCCGCCACTTGGAATGAGAGAAGTTCATAAGATAAAAGAGTATGGAATGCATGGAAAAAAAAAAAAAAAAAAGAGGGTTAATAGAGCATGCTTATAGGAGATTATGGAATAGAATAAAAGCCAAAGGATTCGAGATGGCTACGAATTTTTATATGCAGGGATGACACAAAGAGGGTAGGGATAATTGGAGATAAAGGCTTGAATGATAGAATAGAGGAGCTCAAGAGAAAAAAAAAATTGTTCAGGAGATAATTAATATTGTTACTGCATACACCTTAAATCGGAGAAGAAGAAAGTATCAAAAGACAATTTTGAAAAGTATTGTAGGAGATTATTCAATCACCAAACAAGAAAAAAGGTATTTATAGGTGAAAAGTTCAATGACCACGTAGGGAAGGATATTAGTGGCATGACAAGGAACATGGGGGACATGATTTCTGAAGAAATTAATGATTCAAAAGAGACAATCCTTGTGCTTGCAACAGCATATAACTTAGCGATAATGAATACTTATTTTTAAAAGAGAGATGACCACCATTTGACTTTTGAAAGTGGACCATACTTATCACAAATAGACTTCTTCAAGGGCTGTGAAGGTACACTAAGTGAACCCCCTGACTACATAAATAGGCTAGTGATCTTAGATGCATGCATTAACACTGGTATTAAATAAATAAATAAATAAAAGAGTGAGAGAGGGTTGAAGTTGTCCAAGAATAAGATGGTAGAACATAAAAGGACAAAGATCAGTATCATTTAGAGAAGAAGTGATAAAAGAAGGCAAGTAAATTTAAAGATTAAGCTGGGAAAACGTGGATAGAGATGTTTACCACATAAGTGGAGAAAGAATTGTCTAGAGAATCCAAAAGTGAGAAGACACACATCGAAACGTGGCAGCCGAGGATGAGGTATAGAAGTTAATTAGCAAAAAGATGTGCAATTATAAAGGGTTATAGAAAATAGAACTGTGAAGCACCTCAAACTATATCAAATTGATAAGGAAGAACAGAAAGTAGTAAGTTCAATTATAAAGTGTATTAAGCCTTTGAGAGGGAGAAAGATATCTACAAACAACTAAAAATGAGGAAAAGAAAACGAAGCAATATACTTATACCAACTATTGTAGGATCAAACTTATTGATCTATATAATGAAGCCTTCGGATAGGGTGTTGCAATAAAGATTGAGACAAGACAGAAAGATATTAGAAAATCATTTTTGCTTTATGCAATAGAGATCAATAACTGGAACTATTTTTCTACTCCGCCAATTGATGGAAAATTATGGAGAGAAGGGAAAGAATTTGTTCAAGGTTTTCATAAATCTAGAACAAGAATAAAAATAGAGTGGTAGGGATATATTTATTTATTTTTTTGAAAGATGAAGAGTTTCATTAAAAGTGAAAGGCAAAAAACATAGCACGGCTGCTGAGAAAGCAGCCGACCGTTACACCCCTAGGAAGAAGAAATCTTGACCGTAAAGGTCCTTA
Source organism: Magnolia changhungtana (assembly GCA_030180095.1). Classification (NCBI taxonomy): domain Eukaryota; kingdom Viridiplantae; phylum Streptophyta; class Magnoliopsida; order Magnoliales; family Magnoliaceae; genus Magnolia; species Magnolia changhungtana. The sequence goes on along the minus strand of JASAUF010000147.1, from coordinate 100,618 downwards.
ACATTGGAGGCCCACTCGATCATGAGACGCTTAGCCTTAGTAACGACAGAACCAGCCGAATTGGAGGTATTCCTAAAACATCTACTATTCCTCTCCCCCCACATTGACCACCAGACCGCTTAGCCTTGTATTTGGGTAGAGTGGTAGAGATATATGGAGCTAGATGAGGAGAAAAGGGCCCGGGAGGTTGTATCATAATTAAAGACATAATGGGGCTGCCCCCACAAAAGTGAGAAAGGCCTATGGTGAGTGAGTTTCAGTAGTAGTGGGTCTTCATTTAGGGTCGGTATTAAGCCCTCACCTTTCTTTACTTGTTATATATAAATAAGCTGTCAGTTATCCAGGATAAGGTGCTTAGCACATCTTGTTTTGAGCTAATATAGCATTAGTTGATGAGACTAGAGAGAGCATAAATGCTACACTGAAGGCTTCGAGGAAGGCTCCACAATCTAAAGGATTATTAATTAGCAGAACCAAAATGAAGCATTTATAATACATTTTTTGTAAGATAGTTACTGAGGAAAGACTTTATTTAAAATCTATGAGCAAGATTTTCCTCAAAGCGAAGTATTTACCATGACTATATTCTTCAACAGGATGAGAGATCAACGAGCATATTTCCAACATTATTAGAGCTACGTGGATGAAGTGGAGATAGAAAAACTGTTGAGCAGAGCAAATCTTGCAAAGAATAAGGATATTAAGATGAATGTTTGGGAAGGTGAGGAAGGGTAGCTAAGAATAGAATCATTCAAATAAACCTAGGAGTTATCCCAATAAGAGATAAAATTATGGAGAACAGATTGAGATGGTTTCGTCGTGTGCAATTAAGACTGGAGATGAATCCATTGAGGGGAACATTAATTTGAGTTGCAGGGCCAGAAATGATGATATGAGGAATACCTAAAAGGGCTTCAACTGAGGTGTTGATGGTGGAAAGGATATGAATGCTTGTTCACTTAGAATAGGGCCTTAGAATTGATTGATTGTGAAGCCAACTCCAAATTCACCGTCATGTGTGTGTGATGCACAAAGCTATACTGACTATCAGGGAATGAAACTCGTGTACCACACCATGGAGAGAGGGTTGTAGTTCAAAGATTAAGATTAGAAACAAACAAATCAGAAAATTAGTTAGGCTTCTTGCTAGGGTTATCAACAAACTGAATCTATTTTTCTAGTTAGATAATCAATAAAGAAATAGAGATAAGAGGATAAAACTGCACATAATTTTAACAGATCTGGAAAAAGCATATGATAGAGTACTTTTGGAGGTTATGTGGTTGGTGTATAGGAAAAGGGTCCTAGGAAGATGTATCAACATCATTAAAGAAATGTACAAACACGTCATAATAAGAGTGAGAACAGACTGGCTGATAAGTTCCTAATGATAGTGACTCCTCATCAATGGTTGACATAAGCCCTTTGCTTTTTGCACTTGTCATAGATAAATTAAGTACAGGTGTGAAAGATGAGATACCCTGGCATATGTCCAGATGACGTGTTGTTGGTAGAAAAGGTTACAAAGAGAAAAAATGTTAAATTGGAGGTTTGGAGAAAGGCCTCTATAGTCTAGAGGCTTAAAAACTACTATAATCAAGATGGAGTATTTGAAATGCAGCTTTAGAAAGAAATTGCTCGTGCGAGGGAAGGAAATTGCCATTTTTTTTTTTTGTGAGGGTGCCTAGTGCCTGAGAGCTTTGTGCACCTGTAAATGACTCACACGAGAGTATGAATGTCATGCTTGTATTAATATAACTGCAAGCACCACCAGTAGGGTAGTTTTTATATATACGGTATGCTCTGCTGTTTCTCTCCCCAACCAAAGCTTTGGGGGCTGCTAAGAAAGAGGAGAAGGGACACATGTACGATTGGTCGCGCAACCGACCAGAACACTAACTGAGCAACTAGCCAATTCTAATAAAGAGGGTCTGTGGAGAGACAAACTAAGGATTCCACAGATGAATTAATTTACATCAAGGAAGTTGCTCATAACATCCTTTTATATTGGCAAGGTCTACCTAGCACTCATTCCTTATATGCCTCCAAGCCTCAAATGAACGCTCGATAGCCGTCTCGCCTAGCATGCAGAGTGCAAACCTATCACTATCCACAACATCTCTTAGATACATAGATAAATACATCATTTTCTTTTTTATTTTTGATAATGCAATCCCTAGTTGATAAAATGCACGATTTTCTTTCTACTCCTTGTAATATAATGGTAAGCACCCATATACCTTTGTATTAACAAGAGTAGGATGAAAAGATGAATCTATAACCATTGTAGGTGTAAATAGCTGCTCCCATCTAATTATTGTGAACATGTTCTTAGGAGTTTCCCTTGTGTTTTGTGGTATTTCAAATAAACACTTGTGAAGAAAATACAATCTTAATTGCTAGAAAATTTCCCCAACTATCCTTCTCTTAAGAATTTGAATAACAACACCCTTCACAAGAAAAAACATAAATCAACCTGAGAATCAAGAGGTTTGAAACATATTGTTACAGGATGTGTCAAGAGCATAGCCATTGGACCTGGGTCATCTTTAGTGTTCCAAACTGTTGATCTGATGATGATGGTTGCCTAAAAAAACTTCAAGATTGGAAGATTCTAGACTTTCAATCAATTTCCCACAAAATAAAAAAATAAAAACTTTAAGGAGACGGTCCATATCCCAAGGAAGATAGTTAAATGATCGAAGAGATCGAATTCCAATCAAAGTTTTTTTTTTTTTTTTGGGTACCCCCATCCATGGTGAGGCCGATCATGTAAACAGTTTGAATCATCGAAACATGACCAAAAATCCAACTGCTATAGTCCTGATGTGTCCTATAACAGTATGTTGGGAGGAATTATAGGAAACTTCGACTAATCGATTACAAAATAGTGTGGTGTCCAAAGGCACTTCAGAGTTTATTTTGAATGTAAGTGGCCTTGTCTGTTGATGGTCTTCACACATTTAAGCTGAATCCTTAAAGGCAAAATAATCGTAGAATTCCTCAAGGCCAAGTGCCACCTTAAAGGCCGCATGATAGATTGGCTTAATACAAACATTCTTTTGACACTGAAGGTGATGCAACAAAAAAAATTAAAGATAACTTCTAATGGCATCCCACCTAGAGATTAACAATTCCAGTCGCAGGCAAAGAAGCACTTTCACATTCACTATTCAAAATATTCATTAATTATTTTATTAAATGGGGCTTTCTAAGTCTTTATATAGACAAAAATTAAACAGTTAAAAGATCAAAAGAGATGTTATACAAATCTAGACTTTACTATTTTTTTCACTACATATGACATGACAAAATCCGTAGAGGATTTGACACATGGGCTTCTACTAAAACAGGAAAGTAGACAACTATTCAAAAGATTCTATGTCTAAGAGAAATAAGAAGGCTCTATACTAGGAAATACCCAGAAAGTATCATCAAGTCCAAGCCACGTGTGTTCCATCAACACCATCCAATCGTATCAATAGACCTCAGAAACCAATCAGAAAATTGAATCAGGTCTATATATGAGCCAACCATTGATCTGGTCCAGATCCATGATCTAATCAATTTGAGCATTTGAAATGGTCCAAATTAGTTAAATGGCCCAGATTTTTAATATAGACAGTTGGATTAATCCAATACCTGATCAAGATCATTGCATGGGCTTGATCAGGGTGTCATATATGTTCTGATGGCTTGATCTTTTATTGATCAACTAGTGTGGCCTAGACATCTTTTTATTACTCGTGTGTGATCTAGGATGCATCGCAAGGTTCCGTCCTTGCATAGATTTTCCACAACCTAACGACCGGACAATCCCAACCTTGGGCTAAGGAACATTGAACGTGTGGCTCTACTGATGAATGGTCCAGATTTGAAAATTTGCTGCTTCAGTGCATTCCAAGAGCCTGTGTTAGGTACAAGCAGATGCAGAAATGTGAACAACACTCCCTCTTGTTTCATCAGTGAGGCAATATGATGCCTCTTTTAGATGATTTATGATATATGCTGCATATGCAAAAATAGGAACATCAATCCCCCTTCTTTTATTATTTAAGTAGTATTTTGCCCCTTTTTAGATGATTTAGGATATATTCTTTGGATTTCGTATCAAAAATCCTATGTTGAATGTGTGTGAATAATGTTATTAACCCAACATGACACGGTTTATGACTATGACTCTTATCACTCGATGTAGGGTTTATAAGCACATACGAAATTAAAGAGATGAAGCAAAAACATACATGGGCAGCTCAAATCATGGAAGAACTTGTTTCCCAAGCTTCCTCATGGGAGTACCACACAAGTGCGAGTAAGCCCCCAGATAGCAGATTCGGCTTGCCGATTGCAGGAGTTTTCGATGACAAGGAAGCGATTATGCCTCATGAAGATGACTCGCGCGAGGACTATGGTATAGAAGAGAAACAGGGAGGTAATGGGACATTTTACTTCTTTTCACTTTTTGTGAAATGCTAGCAGAAAGAGACAGACAATGTAACTCAGTAGGCTACGGTGGTAACTCTGTGGGCCCACCGTGGATGTACATTTTATCGATGCCACCCGTCCGTTTTTCCAGATCATTTCAGTAGATGAACCCAAATCCAAAGCTCAAGTTCACCTTGAAGGGAAAAGTACAAATATCAGCTTCACCCAAAACTTTTACGGGCCTTAGGAAGTTTTCAATGGTAATAATTCAATACACGTTATTTGGATATACTCCAATTTTAGTCTCGTGCCTTAGAATGAGTTTCTAAAACGGATGAACAACCGGGGGGGTGGTCTTATAGTAACTGAGTTACTCGTCGAGCTGGGGAGCGGACCGAGTCGAATCGGATTGGGTCCAACTTAGTCTGATCCGAAATCTCAATGGCCTGACCGAACTCAATCCGATCCGGGACCGAGTCCGGGTCACCTAACTCGAACCGATCCGAAATGTACATGGCTAGATCCGATTCGAGTCCGACTCAGTGAGGAAAACCGAGTCAGATAGGATTGGGCACGATTTGGATCAGTTCAAATTTTTTTTAATTAAAAAAAAATTTAATAGTAACAAAATGGTGGTGATTCTCAAATCATAAACAATGTATAGTTTCATGAAAATCTAACCTGCACATTCTGAGATAAAATGTAAAAAGAAAATAAACCATATCCAAAATTAAAAGTACAAATGAACCTAACAATTAACATGCACATACTAATTAGTAATTACTAAGTCATAATTAGATAAAACTTTCATATATTTAATACCCTCTATATGATAAATGCCTTTGTAGCATGTAACTAGATGAACCTTGTTCATAAAAGTAACCCCCTCCTCCACCTCCACCTTTATCGCCAGATTCATCATTCAATTATCTTTTTACTGATTCCAACTGCAGGAGAACTCTTGGCTGACTCCGAGTTGGATGTGTCCAAAAAATAGTCGTTCACCTCTGCTGAATCGGATGGTGAGGATACCTTCCCATCGTCCTTATTCGCAGATACAAGAAGTTTTTTCAGACACTTTTTATGATCCGATTTGTACGGAATTCTCAACTGCATATAAAATGTTGCAAGACTTTTAAGAAACTTTAATGGTTTACTTGTGCCTGCTTCAGTATCATGTTGTCTCGGAGGTGGATGTTGTTGTCTGGTACTTCTTGATCTGGATGCCATTTGCAAGCTTTTTTTGACGGCCTCTTTATAATGTCGCTCTTCTTGTTCCCTTAAAATTCTCTCTTGTTCTTCTTCTCTACTAATTGTGGAAGGCCTGAAACCAGAGTCAGAGGTAGTTCCTCTGCTTAACCCTTATTCATTTATAATAGGCTTACTTATATGTATTCTTTAGTTACTTGTATTGGTTGTACTTATAGGGTGAGGGGTGTAGGAAGTCTTCGTATTTGAGTAGGCTTTAAATAAATCTCGGATTTCCTGAGAAGCTTTGCTACATGGTGTGGCGTCTCCTCCCCATAAGCCAAATGTAATTTAAGCCGATTTGTTTTGTTAACAAACTGTTTTCCACACAACTAACATTTCAACTTTATCTTTCCATCATGGGAGTTGACTTAAACTCCATAATCCCAAATATTTGCCGATGCATCATCTTTCGATGACATATCTAGTGTATATGTGGTTAGCTTAGGACAAAAAATAAATAAATAATTAAAGTTATGAATGAATACAATTACCCAATAATATATTAAGAGATTTAAACAACATTATCTAATTGAATACTACTGATGAAAAAAGTGAAATATTCATCCATACATAAGCCATAACCATAATATTACAATGTAACTGCTTTAACAAAATTATAAATAACTTGATATAATAGAAATAGAAGGCATCAAAATCATATTGCAGCTGCAGGTACTGTCTCATCTATCTTGTCACTCTCTTCTTCATCGAACTCCTCATCACCAGAGTTCTCTTTCCCCCACATTGGACGCGCCAATCCTGAGTACAAATAAGCGCTTTAAGCGATTCAAGTGTAAATGAGCTTCTATACTTGCTTACAACCCTACTCCCCATACTAAAAGTAGATTCTGAAGCCACGGTTAAAATTGGAATTAATAATATGTTGCGTGTCATTAACGAGAGCACGGGGTACTGTAAAGTACCGGATCTCATCCTCCACCACTCCAAAATATCAAAATCATCGCCTTTGGATTTTACAACTAGAAGATCCTCCTTGAGATAGTCTTCAAGTTCTGATCTAGGCGTCTGTATTTGAGTCCCTTTCCGTTGTGCATAATAAAATATGAAATCATCTGTTGTGTCTTCTCGCGATTCATCAACCACAGAACTAGAACCCACATGAGGAGATTGTTCTTTTGCGGCACACATATACAAATTGTACAATTCACTGACTGCATCAGAAATCTTTTCGGCCTCAGCAACACACATCACATCATACAACTTGCTACATATGAAGTCAACCATAATCATCTTGTATCGAGAATCAAGAACGACTGCAACACCCAGTACCAGACTACGCTCAGACCAATACTTATCAAACTTTACTTGCGTACCCATGATATTAAGTGTAAAAAGTCTTGTCCACTACTGATTTTGCGCAAGACGTCTTTTACCTTCCAAAGTTCAGGTAGAAATATATTTACTGTTGTATACTTGCTACCCGAAAATTTCTTCGTGTTATTGTAAAGAACAGAAAAGAACTTAGGAACTGATTCAGCTCTTAACCAATCATCTTCAGAAGGCAGCCAAACATACGCACTATCACGCTCCGCATAGTGAGAGAATGCAGGTCTCAAATCTATCACTGGATCCAACATTTCAAAAGTTGAATTCCAATGTGTCGTGACGTCCAACTTCATCATTCTCTGAGTTGACAAATTCAACCACTTCACGATCTCATTTCATGCATGTAATCATGAAGGTGACCCCCGTATGTACTTCACACTCCCTCTTATGTTCTCGATCGTGGGATCAATTGTTTTAAGGTCATCTTGTAAAATCAAGTTTAGAATGTGGGCACAACACCTAACATGAAATATCTTTCCACCAAAATACAGGTCACCGATGGCCTTAAACTGGTTGCGCAAATTCGTTATCACGCTATCATTTGCAGAGGTATTGTCTAGAGTAATTGTGGAGATCTTCTTCTCAATTCCCCACTCCACAAGACGTCTGTGTATGCAGTTTGAAATCATCAAACCATTATGAGAAGGCGCAAGATAACGAAAGTTTATTATTCTCTTACAAAGCCTTCATTCGGCATCAACGTAGTAGGAAGTTAGGGACATATACCCCTTTCATTGATTGGATGTCGTCCACAAATCCAATGTCAGGCTAATTCGAAAAATCGTTTCCAACTCTCCTTTCAACTTGACATTCTCGCATTCATACATCTTCATACACGCCCTCTTTATTGTTATATGGGAGACCTTCTCGTATCTGGGGTTAAGGCATCTGGCTAGTCCAGCAAAAGCAGGACTATCTACCATCTGAAATGGTCTTTCATCTATAATAATTAACTTGGCCGTCCACTCATTCATCAGATCTTTGTCATACTTGTAGATGAACATCGACGGACCCACCGCAGATTGCGAAAATGAAAGTGTTTGTTGCCCTGCCGCACTTCTTACTTTTTTATAACAGAAATATGTTTCTTCAACATTACGATCGAATCATCTGATTGCTTAACGTACTGAGACTTGAAGTACTTGCATTGTATCTTCACGGAGCCGTTCTTCAGGGTTACTTCTTCAAAATCATCCCACACTGCCGACCTCTTTTTCGTTTTTCTCGTAATATGTGTCTGTGTGGTACTAATATTAACGACGTCGATGGGTAACTCTTCATGTTCAAGACTTAATCCTTCATCTTCAAGGATCATCGGTAATATAATTGACCGACCACCTGGGGTATTGGAAAGACCCTCACTTTCCATCTACTAGTTAAAATATACTAAATCATATTAGCACTGACAATCTAATGCTAACAGAGTTATACTAAATTCTAAACTAGTTATCCATCCAAGATTAGATAGATTGCAATACTTTCATATTTTCATTTAAACATCCACGCCGAAAATCTGACAACATCTCCATATGCATCTCTAGATAAGTTGATCTTACGTTATATTTCAATGTTAAATATCTAAAGCAATATAAAGATATTTGACATTTGGATACGAAACGAAAGAAACATATCCAGAGAGAAGTTATGAGATAGATTGAGGATTAGGCATGGACATTTAAATATATTATATAAAAGCATACTATCCATCTAACCTTGAGTTGTCCAAAATGGGACAATTTGAACGATTTCTATGCCACCAAAAACACACTATAAATATCTATGTATGGTCACATAGAAATCCGCAAACGGGTAACTAATTATTTAACTCACAAATCACAATCACAACTACGCTAAGTATACAATGCACATATTAAGCTAAGTATACAAATTACAATACACAATAATTAACTAAGCAATGCACATATTTACAATACACAATAATTAACTAAGCAATGCACATATTAAGCTAGAATTTGAACTTTTTCCAAGATATTTTTCCTTCTTCCTTTTCTTTTTTGCATTCAACCATGGAGGAAGCTTAAAAGTTCATTTAGAATAGATCTAGGCCTATATTGGAGATTAAAGCATAAGAACTGAGTGGGATTCAACAAATCGAAGTAAAATGGATCATTATGGAAAAAGTTGGAAAAAAGGGTAAACCATAACTTTTTTTACATTTTTTTCGTGTTCTTTGTGTTGTATTTCAATGTCGCGGACCTTATCTCTTTGAATTATGCTTGATTTGTGTTCGCATACAAGAATGTTGCAGTTGCGTTCTTCATTGGCTTGACTTTCACCCACTTAGTCACTCCATGCAAACCAGAATGGCATGACACACCATTATACACATCCAAAATACAAAAACGATGAAGTTAGATTCTTAAATACATCATTGTTTCCTTTTCCTTTATATTTTGCTTGATTCTTTCACGTATTATTATTTGTTTCTTACCAACACCGATACTATAAACATGTATGATAGTGGCCAATATGCCCCCAATATCAATATTCAAACCCATGCCCAATCCCCCACACACGCACGCACACACGATCAATATGAGTTATATTTCTCATGCCACTACCATTACTGCCCCAAACACGCTTACAAAATCAACAAACAACCACTGATGCTACCTCATTTTTGCTTTCTTAGAAGTACTCAACATAGATTATACATCTCACAAGGAAATATAGGTTGATCCAACCACAAACATAAGGAGTACGAATAGAGAAGCATTCTCAAATATAAAAACTGGTGGTAGACTGTTATTTGCTAAATGAGGGTGAATCATCGACCACACACGTGGATAGCCAATCCAGACCGCCCAAATGGCATCCCCTCATTGTTGATAGAACATACCTGGAAAAAAAAAATATTGTTCAAACAGTCTTTATCATCTGATATCAGCCGCTGAATTTGGACAACAACCCATGTTCTCATTAACCGTCCATCCATCAGCTGTCAATCAGATGGTAAGGATCACCCAATCAGTGCGTCATACATCGGAAACAGGACAGCTAATCTGAATGGTCTGGATTGTGGGCGTGTGTGCTGCCATTGTACGGTCCATGAGCCGAAACCATTGAGTCTAATTGCTCCTGAGTTAATAATGCTAATTCAAAAAAACAAAACAGATCTGAAACAAATCAAGATAAGTGAAACAGATATGAAACTATAATAACATCTCCATATGAAACTCCCATGGGCAGTGGCCAGTGGGCAGTTCCGAGTATCTAACCGACTGACCCGATCCGGACCATCCGGTTGATCCGAGTCATCCAACAGTCCAGTGGACCGCACGGGCCGTACTAAACAACCCATCCATAACCGATCCGGACCATTTTTATGTTGCTGAATCGAATTGGGTTGAGTGATCCTAACCGTTCATTTGGCAGCCACCAAACGGGCAGGCTACCAGCGGGCAGCGGGCCATGGCCGGCTTGGCCGACGAGCCACGACCGCACACTCTCACAGCGAGCCAGGATTCTACAGTCAAATGGGTGGACTACCAGTGGGCAGCGGGCCATGCCTGGCTTGGCCAATGAGCCACGACCACACACTCGCACAGTGAGCCAGTGCGGTCCACCACAGCGAGCATTGAGCTCCTAAAATAAATAAATAAATAAAATGGAGTGGCCAAGTGGGTCCTACCTGATCGGGATCGAGATCGGTAGACAGTTCCGGAACGGGATCGGGAACGGGAGTGGTGTGCCGGGCTGCGGAGTGGAGTCTGAAGACTCTGAAGTTCAGGTAGAGATCGGGATCGAGATCTTCAGGTAGAGACGAGACAATTTGGGGATTTACGGTGCAACGAGCGTTCTTTGGGTGAGGGTAGGGTAGGGTAAAAACAGGCGGGGTAAAAGTGTGTGTGTGTGTGTGTGTGTGTGTGTGTGTGTGTGTGTGTGTGTGTGTGTGTATATAGGGTAAGGGTAAAATAGTAAATATATATTACTTACTAAAACATTCGGATCTGGTCCAATCCGAACTCTACTCGAAAAGCTTTCGGATCTGGATGGGCCTACCCGATCCGCACCGATCTAGGCCGTCGGTTCGGTTCGAATAGGGTCGGATCCACCGAATCGGGTCTGAAATGCCCAGCTCTAGTTACTCTGGTGCTCAATCAACTTCCCATGGAAGCGGATTGGCTGGTGTACCTCACCAGCTGTATTAACGTAAGCAAGTTCTGTGGGTCTAATCATGAGGTATGTGTTATATCAAAACCGTCCATCCATTTGGTGAGCTCATCTTAAGGCTTGAGACGAAAAATGAGACAGATCTAACTATCAAGTGGACCACACTGCAAAAAGCAGTGGGGGATCAAACGTCTACCATTGAAACCCTTTTTGGGGTCATAGAAATTTTGGATCCATATGAAATTTGTTTTTCCTCTTCATTAAGGTCTTTGTGACCTTATGAACAGATTGGATGGAAAATAAACATTATGGTGGGCCCTACGAATTGTTTAATGGTGAAAATCATTATTTCTGCTGCTATTTGTGGTGTGGTCCAATGATCTTTGGATATGATTATTTTTTGGATAATGCTCTAAAATGATCTCTAAAAATATATGAATGGTATAGATATAATAAATAGATTGCTTTGGGGCCCATGTAACTTTGATATCCTTTGAATCGTTCGTACACCTCGGAGCTTGAGGTGCGTCAGTGCTCATCTTCGCACGACACGTACCTATAGCAGCGATATCACACCAGCCAATCTGCTTCCGCTTCCCATGGGCAAGGATTGGGCGCTACCCTACAGGACCGGGAAAGGATTGGCTATTCCTCCTGCCACCAGCCAATGGCTGGTGGTTGGTGCTCTGTGGGCCCCACCATGAGTATGTGTTTCATCCATGCCGTCTATATATATATATATATATATATATATATATATATATATATATATATATATTTTTATAGATCATTTTTAGGGTATGAGACTAAAAATGAGGTATATCCCAATCTCAAGTGTACCACATTGCAGGAAATAGTGTTGAATGAACATGGACTATTAAAAACATTCCGGGAGCAATAAAAGTTTTGGATCGAGCTGATCTTTTTTTGTTCCCCTTCATCTGGGTCTGTATGACCTAATAAACTGATTGGATGTCAAATAAACAGTACAGTGGGCCTTATGAGGATTTTAATGGTGGATATTCAATCGTTATTATTTTCATGTGGTGTGGTCCACCTGAGATTTATATTCCTCTAAGTTTTGGATTAAAGTTCTAAAATGATCTGTAAAAATGGATGAATGGAATGGATGAAACACATACATGATGGTGGGGTCCACATAGCACCGACCACCAGCCGGGGGCTGGTGGCAGGGGAGTAACCAATCCATTCCCTGCAGGACCTACCATGAGACGTACGGTATATATATGATAAATTTTATTTTAAGTCATGAGCTATTTTAAGTTATGAGCTAAAAATGAGACAAATTTACAGGGATTGAATGTCTAAAGCTGAAAACCTTCCCCGGCCACAAAAGTTTTGCATCAAGCTGATGTTTCTATTTTCCCTTCATGCGGGTCTATGTGTGGTGAGGGTCATTATCACCACTACTTCGCGTGGTGTGGTCCACTCAAGCCTTAAATCTATCAACTTTGGCGATCATGCCCTAAAATGATCTTTAAAATAGATGGATGGCTTGGATAGAACACAAATACCTAGGTGCCCCCCACATAACCCTTGACTGGACGGTCCATATTTAGATAGGACCTGGTGGAGCGCAGCTTTGGTGGATGCCTCGATCCACCAAGGTGGATGGGATCTCTAATCGTGGGGGCCCACCATCATGTATGTGCCTTATATTTATGCCATTCATCAATTTCACATCTCTTTTAGTCTTATTTAACATTTTTTTTTTGGTCTTCTAAAGTTAAGGGATGATCAATTAGGTATTCATATTAGGTCAATATCATCTAGAGGTATATGGGTTGTTTTAGGTCAAGGGTTAGGGTCATCAAGGCGTCTCATTTATTTGTTCTTGCTCCTTAATGCTTTGTGTCCACTTGTGTTTTCGGTTTTCATTTTTGAAAGGTTCAACCGAGTATTCAACATAAGAACTCACGTAATTGACAAGTAGAGTCTAAAACTAGTGCATTAATGACCTATTCCCTCAACTTCACTTTGCGCATATGGGGCAAGGGCCGAGAATTGCCTCATATCAATTGGACCTTTAGCATAGCCCCACCACAACTACAATAACCTAAGGAATGTCACGGCCTTGTGAATGAAGAAGAACACACTCTATTTGACTCAAATTTAGACCCTAGTCCTCGTTTCATGATGATGATTGGGCAAGATGGAGCCAATTCACCCCCCGTGTTTGCAGGCCCTATCTCCCAAGGGGAGTGAGTACAAGGCCTAAATTAGTTTACAATTATCCTAACCTCTAGGTCAGCATGCTAAATGCATGATAAAGTTGGTAAAAAATAAAAAACATCTATGTAGATAAACATGCGCTCCCAAGCCGAATTAGGTGAACCCATGGTTCGAATCGTCATCTTGTTCGAGGACCAACATTTGAAAAAATTCAAAAAGATTAGAAAGCCCTCAAATCCCAAAAATAGGAAAAAAAAAAAACCTATAAATTCTAAGACATCCATGTATCATTCTAAAAAAGTGAAATCGAGCAATATATCATGGGATTCTTAGTAGTATCTAACCATCCATAATGGTTCACCAATATCTTCCAAGTTCCAAATAAAGAGGACAAAGTTCGTATGTGCATCGACTTTCATGACCTTAATAAAGTTAATCCAAAAGATGATTTTCCGCTACCTCATTTCAACACTCTGGTCGACAACACTGCATGGCACAAAGATATTTTCCTTTATAAACGGGTTCTCCAGCTACAAATTAAAGTGGCCGTAGAAGACCGCAAAAAGACGTTGTTGGGGACAAAAGTACGCCAAAGTCCGGAGACTCGAACTTGGCGCCTCGGGTCGCCGAAGCATGCGTTGAATCCTAGGCGAGGTTATAAACCGAAGAAAGCGAGACAAATTAAGTTGGCTCGGGTGACGAGCTAGCAACCTGGGCATGTGTCGGCTAAGGTTCTGAGACCTTATCTCATAAAGCCGGTTCACTCAATTGAATTAGAGCTGGCTGAGCCGAATGAAGGAAAGATGGTGTACAACAAAAGGCCATCTCGAGTATCTCGCAAGAGGATCTCCGATCCCGAAGATCACGGGATTGGATAAAGACCAGAAGTGGGCAAAATCAAATCCAAAATCAAATCTCCACGATACTCGGAGGAGAATCCTCACACGATGGGATCCTCTCGTATCTATAAATAAAGGACCTACATCCTATTGAAAGGTACGCAAAAACCCTCTCATAGAATCCCTCAATACAATAAGACCCAGATTCCTAGCCTGACTTTGGCATCGGAGGGTCCCCTGCTCTAGTCAGGGTCTCCTTTGTCTTCTTCCTGTGCAGGTACTCGAAGGTCTAAAGAGGGCGGACCAGATTTTTGCATCAACAGTTTGGCACCGTCTGTGGGATCCGTACGAAAAGCCATCTTATATTCCAATATTGAGAATTTATCCTTATGGTGATGACTAGAAGGACGGTTCAAGAAGAAGAATTGAATGAGGTCGCGGTTACAGGGCCAGCGGGCCCAATAGCAATTCCGGCAGCCCAGAACCCACCTAACAACCGCCAACGAGCAACGACCGGAGCAAATAATAACCAGCGGGCTCGTAATGATGGGCGGTTGGACCAGGAGGTTCAGGAAATCCGATCTGACATGAATGTGATGAAGCAGATGCTGGAACGGATGTATCAACAAATGTAACTGCCTCCGCCTCCCCAAGGGGAGACAACACATGTCCCGACTGTGGTGGTCGATCCTCAGCCTTCCGCGCCGCAGTCGTTCCAACCGGGTCAACCCTAAGGTGTTTCTGAGACATCTCCGGCTCAGTCGGCTAACGCCAATTTGCCCCCAACCGATCTTCAACACGAGATAGAGCGAAGAAGGCGTAACTGACCTCCCGTTGAGGGCACGGCGGAGAGCGGCGAGCCTTGGAAAGCCGACATTTAAAACTTTAAAAGAGAAGTGCGGGAAGAAATAGCGAAAGAAATGGCGGACATGAAGCAGGGCCGAAATATATACCCCGCCAGATCCGAGGCAAAAGCGTCCCCTTTTATGGACGAGATAATGCAGGCTCGGTTGCCCGAAAGATTTCGATTACCTTAAATCACTCATTTTACCGGCAAGACCGACCCAACAGAGCATATTGAATGCTTCAGAACCTACATGGAGCTCCACGATGCCTCGGATGCAATGATGTGTCGAGCCTTCTCTCTTACGCTAACCGACGTAGCTCGACTTTGGTTCAAACAGTTGAAACCAAGGTCCATCAGCTCATTCGTTGAGCTAAGTGACGCCTTTCTCACCAACTTCATCGGCAGAAAGAAGAAGTTGAAGCCCCCTGCACATTTGAACAACGTAGTTCAAAAGCAGGGAGAACTATTGAAAGATTATATCAAGCGTTTCAACTTCGAATCTCTTCAGGTTCGAAAACATTCAGAAGAAATGACACTCAATGCGCTCATGCAAGGAGTCAGAGACAAGCCGTTCCTGGCGTCTCTAGACAAAAATCTGCCCGATACTCTAGCAGAGTTTATGGCACGGTCGGATAAATATGCGAACACCGAAGAAACGCGGATCATACGTGAGACTAAATCCTTGGTCAAAGAATCGGTCAAAAAGGAAGCCGACTCAACCGGAGGAAAGAAGCGTAAAGATGATCAAGCGCGCAATGAGCGAAGGTCGGGAAAACGATCAGATCGGAGATTTTTCACATATACTCCCTTGAACAAAACTCAGGAGCAGGTGCTGATGGAAATCAAAAGCGAAGGCTTTGTCAACTAGCCCAATAAGCTCAGGAGCAATCCCAATCGGCGGGACAAGGACAAATATTGCCATTATCATCGTGATCACGGGCATAACACAAGTGATTGCTATCACCTGAAGGATGAGATCGAACGACTCATAAAGGAAGGTCGACTCAAAGAACACGTGGTCAATGCCGGGGTAGCTGAGGGACGTCCGACCGAAAATCAACCTATAGAAGAAATTCGGACTATTATCGGCGGTCCGCAAGGCGGGGGCGATTCAAACAATGCTCGAAAGAATTATGCAAGAAGTCTCAGTCAGCCCGAGTCCGAGCTCATGATTATAGCTCGGCCTACAAAAGAAAAGAAAAGGGAAAAATACTGCATTTCATTCACGGAGGAAGATGCCCGAGGTATCTATCACCCCCACGATGACGCATTAGTTGTCACCCTGACTATCGCTAACCGAAAAGTATTCCAGATACTCGTCGACACGGGATCATCTACAGACGTGTTATTCACTCAGACGTTCGACAAAATGGGGGTTAAGCGATCCATGCTACGTCCGGTTCGGACCCCATAGATCGGTTTTTCTGGTGGACAAGTACTACCTGAGGGGATCGTCTCACTACCACTCACTGCTGGTAGTTTCCCGCATTAAACGACGGTAATGGTCGAATTCTTGATCGTCGATCAGCCCTCAGTATACAACGCCATACTCGGCCGACCTTCCTTAAGTCTCCTCTAGGCCATGGTATCCACATACCATCTTTCACTGAAATTTCTGACTGAGTCGGGAGTAGGAGTCTTCAAAGGAGACCAGCAAGATGTGAGGCGTTGTTACGTGGTAGCTGTAAAAGGCCCCGCCGACAAAACTCCGATCGACATATCAACGATCGAATCATTGGACCCCCGGAGCGAGAGTCGTGAACGAGGGCGGCCAGTTGAGGATCTTGTCTCGGTTCCCTTGGCGGAGATGAATGGATCCAAAACAGTACAAATTGGCTCATCTTTACGGTCCCTCTTGAAAGAAAAGTTGATAGCCCTGCTCCGTAGATACGTTGATGTATTTGCTTGGAGCCATGCAGATATGCCCGGGATCGACCCGTCTGTGATTACTCACCGACTCAACATCGATCCGACCTATTAACCGATCCGACAGAAGCGACGACCATTCGGCCCCGAACGATACGCTGTCATTGAAGAAGATGTCAGCAAGCTCCTCCAGGCAAACTTCGTAGAAGAGATATACTATCCAGAATGGGTCGCGAATATCGTGCTCGTAAAAAAATCCAACGGGAAATGGCGAGTCTGTATTGATTATACCAACCTAAATAGAGCCTGCCCGAAGGATAGCTTTCCTCTTCCAAGGATAGACCAATTAGTGGATAGTACTGCGGGGCATGAGCTTCTTAGTTTCATGGATGCATATTGAGGATATAACCAAATTGTAATGCATCAATCAGATAAATCAAAAACTACCTTTGTCACTGACAAAGGCCTTTATTGCTACCGAGTGATGCCATTTGGTTTGAAGAATGCTGGTGCAACTTATCAAAGATTAGTTAATAAAATCTTTGCTCGGCTTATAGGCCGAACCATGGAAGTATACATTGACGACATGCTCGTCAAAAGTATACACGCGGCCGATCATATAGATGATTTAGAGGAAATGTTCCTTATCTTGCGAAAATTTCGGATGAAGCTGAATCCGAGTAAGTGCGCCTTTGGGGTGAGCTCTGGAAAGTTTCTCGGTTTCTTGGTTAGTCAACGAGGAATAGAAGCAAACCCTGAGAAAATAAAAGCTTTGCTTGATATGGAATCTCCCAAAACAATTAAAGACATTCAAAGGTTGACTGGACGAGTAGCAACACTTAATCGGTTCCTGTCCAGAGTCACGGATAAATGTCTCCCATTCTTCAAACAGTTGAAAGGACGACAGACAATGGATTAGACGGAAGAATGTGAAGCGGCATTCCAGCAACTAAAATCATATCTCGGTTCTCCACCTCTCTTATCAAAGCCCGAGTCAGGGGAGTCTTTGCTGCTTTACCTAGCGGTATTCGAGGCAGCGGTTAACTCGGCCCTGATACGAGAATATGAAGGAAAGCAATTGCCGGTCTATTATGTCAGCAAAGCGTTATTGTCAGCAGAAACAAGATACCCACTCTTGAAAAAAGTAGCTTTAGCTCTAATAATTTCCTCGCGCCGACTTAAGCCGTATTTTCATGCCCATACCATTATCGTGATGACCGATCTTCCACTGCGCTAGGTCTTACAGAAACCAAAGGCTTCCGGCCAACTCATGAAGTGGGCCATTGAACTCAGTGAATTCGACATTCAGTACAGGCCGAAAGCAGCAATCAAAGGGCAAGCCGTGACTGATTTTATTGCCGAGGTAACACCGCCAACCGACCTCTCGGTCACTAATATGACCGAGAACGTTGAAGTATCGACCACAACTTCTCCCTCTTCCCTACCCGGCCCTGTTCCCTAAAAATTGTATGTCGACGGCTCTTCCAACTCTAAGGCAAGTGGGGCTGGGGTAGTGCTGGAAACCCCTGATCATACCTATATGCAATATGCCTTACAACTTGGATTCCAAGCTTCGAACAATACAGCCGAATATGAAGCGTTGTTACTCGGCCTCCGACTCGCAGCTAGGATGGGAGTTACGCACCTAAATGTTTTCAGCGATTCTCAGTTGGTTGTTAATCAAGTTACCAATGTATATCAAACACGGAAAGAGCAATTAAGAGCGTACATGGAAAAAGCGAAAGAGATGATCAGCGGATTTCGACTTTGTATTGTCATTCGGATCCCTCGGGCAGAAAACGGCAATGCCGATCTATTAGCAAAGCTCGCCTCCGCCGATGAAATGACATACCCAGGTCTGTTCCTATCGAATACGTCGCTAGGCCGAGTATTAACGAACCAGTTAGCTCGGTCGTCAATGCAATTGACTCGGAACCTTCCTGGATCAATCCAATCATCCAATATCTCGACAAGGGTAAGCTACTTGAAGATCGTGCCGAGACTCGACGAATTAAGATCCAAGCCTCCCGTTACACCATACTCAACGGGACCCTGTACAAAAAAGGTTACTATGCTCCGTTGCTACGATGCCTCAAGCCCAGCGAGGCTGACTATGTGTTACGTGAGATTCATGAAGGAATCTGTGGAAACCATTCTTGAGGGTGATCTCTCGCCTATAAGGTCCTACGTCAGGGATATTATTGGCCAACTATCCAACACGACGCTCGCAGGCTCGTTCAAAGATGCGACAAATGTCAGAGATTCGCGGTGATTCCGAGACAAGCTCCCGAAGCACTGACACCTAGATTGGTCCTTGGCCCTTTGCACAGTGGGGTATCGACATCATAGGTCCACTCCCTATGGGAAAAGGTCAGACCAAGTTCGTTGTGGTGGCCGTGGATTATTTCACGAAGTGGGTCGAAGCAGAGCCATTAGCTAAAATAACCGAACAGAAGATTACGATTTTGTGTGGAAAAACATTATCTGCCGGTTCGGAGTACCCCGTACCATTATTACAGACAATGGAAGGCAATTTGATAATAGGAGCTTTCGTGAAATGTGTGACAACCTCGGAATCAGAAACGTGTATTCTTCACCCCATCATCCTCAGACGAATGGACAGGTTGAGGTGGTTAACAAGATTATCCAGCAACATCTCCGGACCAAGCTTGACCGCGCCAAAGGAACATGGGCCGAAGAACTCCTAAAAATTCTTTGGGCATATCCAACTACAGCTCGAACCGCCACAGGAGAAACTCCCTTCTCCCTCGCTTATGGCTCGGAAGCCGTCACTCCCGTCAAGATCGGGTTACCTTCGGCTCGAGTCACTTCGTTCAACGCAGAAGAAAATGAAGAACTCCTAGCATTCGGACTCGACCTTCTGGATGAACAAAGGGAAGTGGCACGGCTGCGTACGGAGGCCCGGCAACGACAAGTAGCTCGGTTTTACAATACCCGAGTTAAGATCAGGCGGTTTCGAATGGGAGATATGGTTTTCCGAAAAGTATTTCTCAATACGAAGGAATTTGGATCGGGTACATTGGGACCTAACTGGGAAGGACCCTATATTGTCTCGGGTACCATCCGACTGGGAACGTATCGGCTAGAAGACCTAAATGGACAGTTATTGCCTCATCCTTGGAATGTTGAGCACCTCAAGATCTATTATCCTTAGCTCAGTATTCAAAGCTTAAAGATTCCGAACTAAGAAAGATCTAAGCTAAGTCATATGAATAAAACTTTCTTTCATTTATCTACTAAGTGTTTTTACATCGAGTTAAACCCCAAAACCTGTTACAACCCCGTCTCGAGAAAAGTAAAATTAAGACAGGAAATGTTAAGCTCGACGCCACGTTGCTGTAAGTGCAAAAAATGGAGCCTGGCTACTGTCCCTCAGCGGGAACGATTCCCGAGGTATTCTCAGAGGTACTAGCCTCGTCCCCAATTGTGACATCGGCAGTGACGTTAGCGGGACTAGCATCAGGATTCTCGGATTCCGAGGTTCCTCCTCCCTCGAGTTCTGAAAGATCGAGGTCAGGGAAAGCATTCTTCATATCTTTGACACATTCTCAATATCCGCCTTGGAACAGGCAATCCCTCTCGTCCTTGAACTCCTTAGACTCAAGGAAGGCTTGAACGGCTTGATCCCTGGCCTTCTCGGCCTTCTGGGTCTTCTCCTTAGCTTGTTGGATAAGCCCCGCCGCCTCAAGCTTAGTTCGAGCCAAGGCATCTTCATAAGAAGCGTGAACTTCGAGGATCCGTCGATTCTCTTCTTCGGCCTTGGATAGAAGAGCCAACACTCGAGCAATCTCGGCTTGTGCATCTTCAAAAGTTCTCCTGGCAAAAGCCGCCTCAGCTTTCGCGTCATCAGCAGCTTTCCTGGCGAGGGCCGCCTCACCAGTCAAAACACCGACCTGGATCTCGGCGTTTTCGCGTCGTCCCTCTGCCTCCATCAAGAGAGTTTGCAGCCGATGAGTCGAGGATAATTCCTTACAGGCCTTAATCAAGCAGGGAGCGAGTTCAAAAAGCACCCTCGCTATATTGCCGACGGTTTGCGTCATAGGAGCGTTGTAGAGGCTGACAAACTCTTTTTCGCTCCCATGAGCTAAGGCCCAGGGGATCATCCCCGACACTACCGTCCGTAAGGCTGACAGCTGCTCTTGGTTCGCCTCCCTTCTGGAAGATGCAGCCCTCATCTCCTCCCGCTGCCTCGGAACGTCCGTTGCAACAGGTCCCGATTCGGATGCCGTCTGAGGCTTAATGGCTACAGTCTCCCTCACTTCCGGCCTTTCCTCTGGGTCAGAGAGCACAACCACAGTGGCGGCAGAAGAACCTGTAAGCTCCTTCTCCTTCTGCGCCACTCTCTGTTTCTTTAACGGCCGAGGCTCTGACAGAAGAACTGATCGCGGGGGAGCCTTTATCTTCGAAACCACCCTAAGGGGAGGCCGAGCTCCGGTCATCTCTGAGGGGACCGACTCAGGAACGATCTTAAGAGTAGGTCGAGCTTCGGCTAAGTCTGAAAGAAGATAAAATAGATCAGATAAGGTTTAGAGAACATATGAAGATACATCATAAATTACCTGTGACGGCCGAGTCTAAACCTGCAAGATGAAGGCGCTCTAGCTGTAAGAGCACCTTTCAGGACCGATTTGCCGGATCCAACGTTCTCAACTCCTTGATCCGAGTTAAAGCACTGGGATCAAGTTTCTGCCGCTTCTTCGGGATATCTGCCAAACATCAGTCCGTCAGACTCAAAGCATTATGAAAACAAAAAGGACAAAAGAGAGATGCCGAGTCACCTGCTTTATGAAACGTCCGAGGTACACGAGTCTCGTAGAACCCAGATTCAGTCGTTTCCCTGCGACCACAGGCCCAAAACCAACGCTCTCTCCAATGTTTGTTGGAAGTGGGAGGGTCGGTTATTAAGGAGCCGCCTCTGCCCCGCCAAGCTGCGAAGACATAAAAGCTGGGATAATTTAGATTTATGTGCACTTGATACAAGTGGAGGAATTCGTTAACTGTCAGTGGTGGCTGTTCTAACTCAGCCTACAACACCGCACATCCGAATATTCCTCCACCCATTCAGAACTATTTGTCCAGGAGCAATCTGAATATGAGATAAAATACTTCGGACAATGGGCTGAAGGGGCAGACATAAGCCACATTGCATCGAGACTTGGAAGATCGCGACAGCCCCAGCAGGAGGATGGTCCGGTAAGTCATTCGGACGGGGAAGATAAGTGATAATCGAATCAGGGATGTTATACCCGATTTGGATCCTATCCAAATCCGCCTCAGTCAAAACTGAAGGGACCAGGCCGCTTAGTTCATCCCCTGACTCTTCTCCTTCGGACTCGACCTGCGCCGAATTATCAACAGGAGCCGACCTAGAGGTTCCCTCGGCGATCAACGTTTCCTCTTCCTCCCCTTCTTCCTCTTCCAAATCCATTGGAGGATTGGGCCTCCCTGGGCGGGTTATCAGGGATGACCCGTCACGAGAAGGACCAGCAGAAGCAGAGCGTTCCGCCGGAGCTCCGGTGGTTCTCTCAGAGAGGAAAGCGGCGTTCGCATCAACTGCTATTTCCGTCAATAAAGAAGGCGATTCTGCAACGTTCCAAAAACGTTGTGCTTCACCTTCGTCTCCGGAAGTTCCCTCCCGGGGACTTTGAGAGCCTCGCGCTGCCATTACCGATAACTAAAGAGGAGGGAAAAACTCACCGGATAGAGGAAGGAAAGCGAAAATGGCGGAAGGAGCCACTGACAGTCAAGAAAGGAAAAAGGGAAGAAAAAGAGAATCAAACTCCAAAAGGAATGAAGAGCGGGAGGAGTAGTAGTAAAAATTCGAAATGCGGGACCTCTCATCCTTTTATACAATTGCCACGTGGCAAGAGCAATTAATGAGGAAATGATTCGACGCATGCATCTACTCCCCCGCTCGACACGTGGAGCACGCCGACTGATGACGATAACGCCTTTGCTACGTGTCCAACACTCATTAGCGGGGGGAACGTTTTGACGGCTGTCAGCACACGTGGTTTCAGGAAATGAACCGTCTCCCATCAAAGACAACGCAAAATGCATTAAATGCCTAATTATTATCTCGGACTTAGCTGCGAACCGACTCAAAAGCTCGCTACTCCGTAGTGCCATAGAAGACACACGGTGTAAGGGGGCTTACTGTTGGGGACGAAAGTACGCCAAAGTCCGGAGACTCGGACTTGGTGCCTCGGGTCGCCGAAGCATGCTTTGAATCCGAGGCGAGATTATAAATCGAAGAAAGCGAGACAAATTAAGTTGGCTCGGGTGACGAGCTAGCAACCTGGGCATGTGTCGGCTAATGTTCTGAGACCTTATCTTATAAAACCTGTTCACTCAATTGAATCAGAGCCGGCTGAGCCGAATGAAGGAAAGATGGTGTAAAACAAAAGGCCATCTCGAGTATCTCGCAAGAGGATCTCCGATCCCGAAGATCACGGGATCGGATAGAGACCAGAAGCGGAAAAAATCAAATCCAAAATCAAATCTCCACGTTACTGGGAGGAGAATCCTCACACGATGAGATCCTCTCGTATCTATAAATAAAAGGACCTCCATCCTATTGAAAGGTACGCAAAAACCCTCTCCCAGAATCCCTCAATACAATAAGACCCAGATTCCTAGCCTGACTTTGGCATCGGAGGGTCCCCTGCTCTAGTCAGGGTCTCCTTTGTCTTCTTCCTGTGCAGGTACTCGAAGGTCTAAAGAGGGCAGACCAGATTTTTGCATCAACAGACGTCATTCATTATGCAATGGAAAACTTTCTACTATCGAGTTATGCTTTTCGGGTTAAAAAATGCCAATGCCACGTACCAATAAGCTATGACGTCATTGTTCCATGACATGATAAACAAAGAGCTTGAAGTCTATCTCAGCGACATGATCATCAAATCTTACAACATCGAGGGGCACTTCGAACATCTCAAACGACTTTTTAATCACCTGGAAAAATTCAAGCTATGTCTCAACCCCTATAAGTGTCTTCTGAAATGGTTATAGCAACCATAAGAACATGGGAAGCATCCAAATGATCAATTCAAGAAAATTCAACAATAAAAATTATCTCATACCAACTAAAATAAACCAAATCTATCTTTCAACTATCATTTTAATTATTAGACAATTACATTCCTTGGTGTAATTCTTTATTTTGTCAGTCGTTTACATTTCTTAGTATAATATTTATATTTATCAATCATTTACATTATTAGTGTAATCCGTAGAGATAATTAAGTAATTGTTAACTTTAGCCATAATTTAAGTCGATACTCATACGCTGGATTTGGTTCGAATATCAAGCGAAGTTCTTCATCTAGAGAGGGGTTTTGCAGTTTTTCTCTGCGATCAAGTGTAATAATTTTCTTGTTTGTTTTATCTGTACTAAAGAGAAAAACTCTTTTCATACGGAAGATAGATGTGTGCCCCATTTTCAGAGGACGAACCCTACCTTCCAACTATCGCCCCAATATTTTTAAGCAGCACTTTGCAAGTGGCTGAATAAGTGACTGTTCTTATTATAACTATGTTATATTAAGTTCGATTTCCAATGTAGCTGCTTATCTTGGAGCTTGGGGCGTAAGCTGTTCAGTTTGAATTAAGCCACATATTTAATTATGACACGACCACACTAATTAATCACATAACCGAGATCAAAATAGCAACAACAAGTAAAATTTGAACTTTTTACAACTTGGCTAACAAATAAAAGATTGAAATGGAAATTTGAAATACAAAGAACATCATGTACTATCAAGTAAGGAGATCAAGAGACTGAGTTGGCACGAGTGATGGGATAGTTTTTTCAACTAGTAATGTGACAAATTTTGCACCCAAAATTTACGTGAAGATTGTAAAGATTGAGATATCTGTTATAATGTGAGCAAAGCTCTATTGCCTAAGTGATGGGAAGAGAAGATATGATTGATTCAGTCGCACGTGGTTCCGGTATGAATCAAGGCTACTGGGATTGGTGCAAGTTGTTTGTGGGATGTTCAAAACAGGTAAAATGACATCAACCGCAGTAAAAAAAAAAAAATGGAGATTAGATGGTTCAACCGTCGCCCACGGTAACAACTCGCCCAAGTCGAAACGGTGGAAAAATATCAACAGCAACCGATGGTGACTGAAAAAACAGTGGGTCACAAGACAGCAGATGCAATTATTACTCCAGACGTTAGTACACCAACGAACAGCAAGCGCATGAGCGGGCGCGGGATCCACCGAGGTTGGCTGGACCACTGACCGTGGGGTCCACCATGATGTATGTGACTACATCCACTCCATCCATCCGTATAGAAAGTCACTTTAGTCTATGGTTCAAAAAATGAAGCGGATCCAAATCTCGTATGGACCATAGTACATGAAACAGTGGTAAATGACCATTAAAAGCTTTTCGTGAGCCACAGAAGCTTTGGATGAAGATGATATTTATGTGGTCTCTTCGTCTAGGTCCCTGTGACCTTATCAACACGTTGGATGTCAAATAATATTTGTGACCTTATCAACAAGTTGAATGGCAGGTAAAAATTCCGGTGGAATCCAGAAAGCTTTTAATAGTGGGGATACAATCTTGACTGTTTCATGTGGAATGGTCACTTAAGATTTAAGTCGAGCTTTAATTTTGGAAAGTGGAGTTAAGGTACATACTTCGCTGCGAGCTCTACAATCAGGGTGTCACCAACCACAGTGAATCCGGGGATCCGCTGAAGCCGCGCCCACAGGAGAAGCATCAAGATGGGCCACAACTTCAAAACGAGCACTAGATGGCCAGTGATGGTTCGATGGCTTGGGCAGGGTCACGACGCCGCTGGCGGTTGGCGTAACAGAGATGAAGCCGGAAGGAAGAAGGGGCGGGGTCGTGTGGTGCCGCGATCGCCTGTATCGAGTGTTATATGTCTGTGGCAGCGGGTGCTGCTGTGGTGGTTTTGGTCGCCTGTCATAATGTCTCATCGTCGCCGAAAGGGGTGCAGCAGCAAGGCGGCTCAAGCGGCAACAATGGTGGCCGCTGACTTTTGCCGGATTTAATGGTCGCCAACGAAGAAAAAAATTTGATTTCAGATCTGGACGCTCAGATTTGAGAGAGACGGTCGTAGGCGAAGCACGGCAGCAGCAGGGGGCAGGGTTGAAGGTGGTCCGAATCGCCAGATTCGATGGTGTTGGGTGGTTGCGGCCGGAGATGGCGGATCTGTGAAGATGAAGACGAGCGCCAGCAAGAGCACAATCAAAACGGTGCTGGTGATGATAGAGCCTGACAGAAAGGTACTTTTTATTTGTAACAACCCAACAACTACCTACTAAGAATTACATTCTAAGAAAAAGTAATATCATTCTTTGATACCTGCAAAAAAAAAGTATAAATAGAATTCTTCCCTAACATCCCTAACAACCGTAGTAACTTGCGATTTATCTAAAGCAATACTAATTTATTTAGGACTCTCAACTCTCCTAATATAAGTCGAACCTTCATAACAATACACTCTCTTTGAATGACAACTGGTCCTCAAGTTACGAAAGCTGGAAAACGAGCAATAAAGTCAGTGTATATCTCCACGTGGCATTTTCTTCTAGAAATCCTTCCCATTGCAGAAGGACATTGGGAACGGCATGATTCTCACGCTTGAAGATTCCTCGATCAAGTATCTTGCAAGGGGTCCACATAGCAGTATCAAGATCAGAAATTGGAGGGAGTGTAGTCAGAGAAGGGACGTTAGCTCCCAATTTCTTTTTAAGGACCGACACATGAAACACTGGATGAATCTTGGACTTTGGAGGCAATGTGAGTTTATAAGCAACCAGTCCTACACGAGCCACAATTTCAAAAGGGCCATAGAATTGATGAGATAGTTTATGTGGCCCACAATCTCTCACAGAGCTCTGCCGATAATGTTGGAGACATAGAAATACCCAATCGCCAATGTCAAAACTATGCTCCGTGCACCGGCAATTTGCATATATTTTCATGTTATTTTGAGGTAACTCTATATTATCTTTGAGACTTTGAGTACTTGTAGGATATGGTCACGATCACATAAGGCAAAGTCTATAACATGCACACTCATGGATAGAGGTGCACACGAGTCGAATTGAGTCGAGCTTGGCACAACTCAACTTGTCTCGGCCACTAACTGACCCTAGCTCGAACTCGGCTTTGCTCGGTCCTCGAGCTTGAC
Source organism: Magnolia changhungtana (assembly GCA_030180095.1). Classification (NCBI taxonomy): domain Eukaryota; kingdom Viridiplantae; phylum Streptophyta; class Magnoliopsida; order Magnoliales; family Magnoliaceae; genus Magnolia; species Magnolia changhungtana. Next base: position 73,511 of record JASAUF010000147.1, on the reverse strand, counting down.
TGGCTAGCTCGGCTCGGTTTGGTCAGCAGCTCGGGCCAGTTCAAGCTGAGTTAGAGCTAAGATCGAGCCGAGTTCGCCTGTGCAGCATTTTCACTAACACATGGACCGCACCTTTAATTTCTTAATTGATGTAAAACAACAGTAGCGGTTTTACAGGTATTTCATCAAACACTCAGTAAGCAATATCAAAATCAAGACACAAGGGTATTTGTTTCATATCCATACCTTCCTCGCCACTAGCTGACACTTTGCTGAGTCATTGCATCAAACACTTGGTGAGCAACATCAATATCAAAATAACCGAGTCACCAAACTAGTTTGATCTGAGTTCGATTCGAGTTGGGGTTTGATCCGAGTCGAGCTCGGGTAAGCTTGAACTCGGTTCAAAATTTTTTTGAGCTCAAAAAATCAGCTCGACTTGGCTCGAACTCAGTTTTGAACCAAATCGAATCGAGCTTTTTCGAGTCAAGTTGAGCGAGCTAATCGAGCTAACTAGGTTCGTGTACAACCCTACTCGTGGAGCTCAACACATAAGTTTCAATGTGTGGAAGAAGGCATCCATATACTACCTGGAAGGTTGGCATTTTAATGGAGCTGTGGAAGGTGTTGTACTAGTACTCTGCCCAAGGAAGCCATTGAATCCAATGATGTGGGCGGTGATTGCCAAACATTGGAGGTATTGTTCAATGGATTTGTTTACCACTTCTGTCCGCTCATCTGACTGAGGATGATTGGTTGTACTGTGGCACAATTGAGTGCTTTGTTGAGCAAAAAATGCATCCTAGAATTGACTGATAAAAATGGGGCCCCAATTACCGACAATGGATCATGGCATTCCATGCAACTTTGCAACATCACGAACAAAAACACCCACAACTGTGGAAGCAGTGTATGGGTGAGCGAGTGTCGAGAAATGAGCGTACTTGCTGAAACGATCTACCGCAACCATTATGGGTGTTTTACGTTCAGGAAGAAACCCGTCAATGAAGTCCATTGATAGATCTGCTCACACCTCCGAGGGAATAGGCAGTGATTGTAATAAGACGGGAGGAGCGATTGTCTCATATTTTATACGTTGGCAGGTGTCACATTCAGTCATGTATTTTCGAAATAGTCGATATTCGTTTGTAAGTCGGAAAAATTCCGGAGTGACCCCCTATTGAGTAATAATGGAATTCATGAAAAAATTTACTTCACCAATTGGAATTAGCAGGAACAATAATTTGACTCTTATAACGTAAAATGTCGTTATCTAGGGAATTGTGAGGGACCGCCATAAGGTTAAGGCGTAATTTATCGTGTATGATGCAAAGATTTGGATCTTGGGAATAATCAGCTACGATATTGAAAGAGTTGAGAATATAGGTTATAACACCATGAGAAATTCAACATATTCACTTTGATGAGAGAGTGTCAGCTGCTATATACTCCTTGCCAGGAGGGTAGACTATCTTGTAGTCGTAACCAATCAAATTTGGTAAGCCACTTTGGTTGCTCTAAGGTTGTTAACCGTTGCTCAATAAAATACTTGAGGGTTCGATGATCTGTAAGGATTTTGGAGTGCGCCCTAACAGGTATGGCCTCCACTTTAAAATAGCAAATGTGCCAACATCTCTGTCATAAATGGATAAGGTGAGGTGGCGGCCTGATAATGCTTTGCTGAGGTAAGCCAAAGGACAACCATTTTGCATGAGGGCAGCCCCGATGCCAGATCATGAGGCATCACACTCAAGAACAAATTCCTGAGAGAAATATGGTAAAGCTATGACGGGAGTAGTGGTAAGCGCCCTTTTGAGAGTTTCGAAAGTAGTCTCAGCCTCAAGTGACCAGTGAAATGAATCATTGTGAAGCATACTTGTTAATAGTGCTGCAATTTTTTCCATAGTCCTTTACAAATTTGCGATAATATCCGGTTACGCCCAAAAAACCCCGAAGTGCTTTGAGGGAGGTGGGTTTTGGTCATAGTTGCATTCCTTCGTTCTTTGAGGGGTCAACTTGAACACCATTCACTAGAAATAATATGGCTAAGATGCACAGCTGATGTCCGAGCGAACATGCACTTACTGCACTTAACAAAACGTTTATTGGAGTGATGAGCTGAAAAACTGACGTGAGGTGATCTAGATGATTTGTGAAATTGCTGCTATAGACAAATATATCATCAAAAAATATCAAAACAAAGCGTCGCAAAAAAGGCCAAAATATTTCATGCATAAGGCTCTGAAAAGTTGTTGTGGGTATTCAACGGTATAATAAGGAACTCAACAGTGTCCCTCATGTGTTCGAAAAGCCGTCTTTGGTATGTTGGTTTCAGCCACCGAATTTGATGGTAACTTGAGTGCAAACCGAGTTTAGCAAAAAATATGGCTCCATGTAGCTCGTCCAGTAATTCATCAATAACCGGAATAGGATAACAATCCTTTACCGCAATTCCATTGAGGGCGCAGTAGTCTATACACATGTGCCAAGATCCATCTTTTTTCTTGTCAAGTAAAACAGGAGAGGAGAATGGACTGGTACTAGGCCAGATAATACCTGAATCATGCATTTCATGTACTAACTTCTCTCTCTGTCTCTGTCTCTGTCTCTGTCTCTCTCTCTCTCTCTGTTTTTTTTTTTTGGAAAATATGTGGGTAGCGGTATAGTTTGACATTTGTACGTGCACTGCCTGGGAGGAGAAGTGGACGGCAATGATCATGACTTTTGTACAGCGGAAGGCCTCGCAGTTCAGTAAATATATCATTGAATTGCCCAAGTAAGGAAACAATGTGGATGCATAGGGGTATTGAGGTCCACTTTAGATTGTGATAGGCACACAAAAAGGCATTGATGTTGTTGAGAGAAAAGCCAATGAAATTCGCTCCAGTCCTTGACAGAATTGAAAACGGAAGTAATGCCACTCAATTGGATTAATTCCTTTCCCGAGTAAAATTGCATCGTTAGATCCCTGAAATTCCAATTAATAGTTCTGAGTGACTTGAGCCATTCGGCCCCCAAAACCTGGTAAGAGAAAAAATTGTGGGTAAATTTCTACCCTTGTACGGACAATGTGATATCGTGGCAATGTCCCAGACTGTGCACGGTACTACCGTTAACAACAATAAACTTAACAGGATCAGAACAACTTACCAAAAATCTACATTGCTTAGCTACAACCGGACATAAAAAATTATGGGTGGTGTTGGAGTCAACCAATATTGTCACTGGCCGTTTCTTAATATGCCCAGAAAGCTGCATTGTATCAGAATTTTGAGTACCATTAAGGGTGTTGAGAGAAATTTCCATTTGTGGAGCATCTTGGTCATCAAAGCCAGGCTCAAGTTCAGAATTGCCATTGGCTTCTAATAGCAACAATTGAGGACTTTTGCAGCGGTGCCTTGGTCTGAACTGTTTATCGCAGTTGAAACACAATCGCTTCTCTATGCGTTCCTGTTGTTCAGCCAAGCTCAATCGACGGATACCATGGGATATATTAAGAGGCTTAGATGCTGATTGGGGTGTTGGAAGGGGGAGCTTGGAAGACAATATAGGTGGGGTGTGATTAGTGGACGGTGGAGGCAGAGGTGGAAAGAAATGCAGAGGTTGTGCTCGTATTGGTGATCGTCAGTTAACAGACGCAACGATTGCAGCAATAGCCTCCTTTTGCTGCTTAGCTAATGCCGTGTCTGATATCCTCATTAAGTCCAGAAATAAAACAACGAATTAAAAAGGCTTCTAGTAAAATTTGGGACCTATTAGCTAGGTGTTCAAACTTAGCCTGGTAATCCCGTACCAGTGTTGTTTGTTGGAGCTTAGCTAATGATCCTTCTGGGTCCTCATCTTCAGGAGTGCCAAAGTGACTGCACAGGGCTTGAGCGAATGCACCCCAAGTAGGATGCCCAATGGTCTTGCTCAACCATTGACACCAAGGTATGGCCTCACCAGTCAAATTGATTGAAGCCACATCGACTAACTGATCCTTAGGCATGCCATTAAGACGCTGAAATTGTTGAGCACGAAAAATCCACCCTACAGGATCGGTGCCGTCGAAAGTAAGAAAATCAAGGCAGATTGGACGCCCTTGAAAACCTGGAAATTGAGCAGGGCTAATTGGGGACGAGCGTCGGGAAATGGACTGGCATCAGGGAACATATGATGGGGAGGGCATTGATCAGGAGCAGATAGTGGCACGCCTTGATTAGGAGCAGATAGTGGCATTGGTAGTCTTGTAGCCTGGGTCTTTTGGATCTTCAATATGGCTTCGGTTAGCTCAGTGACCCGAGCTTATAAAGCAGTGACATCATTCCGAATGTTATCAATGTCATTGTTAACTGGGACGTTGAATCCTTCAGAAGAAGACATGTCCATAGGATGAGGAGGCTTTGATATCAAAATGATAGAGCCTGGCATAAAGGTAATTTTTATATGTAACTACCCAACAACTATGTACTAAGAAAAAGTAATTTTCATTCCTTGATACCTCAAAAAAAAAAAAAGAAAAAAAAGAAAGAAGCGTAAATAGAAATCTTCCCTAACATCCCTAACAACCTACGTAACTTGGGCTAATTTATTTAGGACTCTTATTTAAAACTCTCCTAATGTAACTCGAACCTTATCTAAGGGATCTCTCCCATACGTAAAAGATGATTATTGATGGATAAACAAATCTTGATATGTGGCAATGAGCATCGTAATAGGTGATGATGGGGCAATAACATCAATGCGCGGAGGTTTTGAGGTTTTTGATGCTGGATCTGGGCTACTAGACGGGTTTGGGTGGTTTTGATGACTCGGTAGCGGGAGCAAAGGAATGTCGTGCCGGTGACGATGGTTAGTTACTGGACAAGTGGAGGTGTTTTGCAGTGTGTTGGCAAGCACTATTGGTAAGGATGGAGAAGAGGTAACAACCGTTTGCGACTTTGTCACAGTAGCAGTGTCTTCGTGGTGCAACATGTATGGTTGGATTTTGCAGTGGATCTACATTGATGGAAACATGGTGCCTTTGAGTTTCTGCAGGAATAATGGAATCTAACAAAGAAAATATGTCGGACAGTCTCAATCTCCGGATTAGAGGCTCTGATTCCATATTAAAAAAAAACGAATTTGGAGAAAAGAAGTTGATTAATTTTTATTGTATGTTTTCATTGAGTGTAACTTTGAATTTATAGAGGAGGAATGACCTCAAAAAAAGGAAGATTACAATGAAGCCAAATCTATCTTAAATTAATTACAACCTGATCAAATCTTGACATAAAAGGAAATTGAATATATTGAAATCATATCATTCTTAATATATGGGAAACAAATGTTCATAGAACACGTGTTGTGTGATTGTGGGTGTGGTCCCATGTGCACATTTGTGTGGTGTGTGTGCATGCATGAGCATGTGCTTGTGTGTGTCAGTGTGTGCATGTATGTGTGTGAATGCCACCATCTTATCCTTATCATATATAAAAATACAAAAATAATTGCAGTTAGTTGACTATACTATTGGTATTGTAGACAATCTACCAGGGCAGTAGATAGTCCATTCAACCGATCCAGACTATCCATTAGGTCCAATGCACATTTCATGGTCCACAATTCAAACACCAACTGATCAGAGGAGCCAATCCATCCATAAGTTAGCCTTCTATTTTATAAACTTTCATTTTCCAACCCATCGATGGGCATGTTATGATTCTATGATAAATGTGATTCTTTAGAAACATAGGCGATCTATGATAAACCCTTTCAATTAATGGCTCGAATTGTTCATAGGAGTATAGGACCTACTTTAAATAAATCATCTTAATTATGTTTACATTTTGAAACACAATGGAAATAAAAGGTTTTTAAAACCTAATTAATTATAATCTTAGGATCCTCGTTTATATCTAGTTTTGTTCCTCACAAAACTAAAAAATACAACTAAACTAAATTAAATTATACTGACGATTTCTACACCAAAATCACTAAAATACTACTAAACTAAATTAAATTATCCAAGAATGGTTTTCAACCATTCCTAGTTAGGGTGCCGCTAAAAAATAGGAACAGTTGGAAACCATTCTGGGACCGCTCCAAAAATTTAAACGCCTATTAAGAATGGTTTAAAACCATTTCTAATTTTGGAAACAGTATTTTAGGAATGATATTTTTTCCGTATTTAGGAACTGTTTTGAACCATTCCTTATTTAGATCGATAGAAATAGAAAGCGCTGTCAAAGGCTTGAGAAGTGCCGGTAAAAGCCGTGTAATCACCGGCAAAAGCCAGTAAATTTTTTTTTTTTTTTTTTAAATTATTATTATTTTAATATTTAAAACCCAAAGAATGTTGGATACAACTAAAAAATGAATATTAAACAAAATTGTACAACTTTACAATAAAAAATATATAATATTTACAACAATAAGTTGAAAATGGTTCGAATACATAAAAAAAAAACTCCTCCATGTAGTCCAGTCCTAGCTTGGCCAATGCAGCTAACTATCTCCAGCCTCTTAGTCCACGCATCATTTCATCCATTCTGCACCAATACAAATGATACCACATATAAAAATAATATTATGAGATTAGTGCACAATCTAAATTGAACAAGAATTGAAGGGTGAGCACATACCACTTCAGATTTCAATTGTTGCTTACTCTCCTATAGCTTCATTTCCATTTCCTGTTGTAAGAGATGACAATAACACACTCATTGATTTGCAATAACAAATATCAGGAAAAGATGTGGCCCCTTTATCCAGGTCTTTGTGACCTTGTCAAAAGTTTTGATGTCGATTGTTGAGTAAAATTTCTAGTGGCCCCCAAGAAGTTTTTTATGGTGGGCAATTAGAGCCAAATCTTGCATAGGGTTCTCCTTTCTTCCATTCTTTTTATTTTTAATGTCTGGTCTCTGGGGCTAGCCAAATTGTGCTAATCGACCAAAACAGCGTACTCACACAAGATACAAACAACCATAAAACAAACCTTACCTGGCCTGCTGAAATACCAAAAAAGCATCTTTGAAAGAATCACTCAAGAAAAACATAAGATCTTCAAAGAACCAATTGAAACAATAAACAATAAACAACTGAAATGAGAAACCCAAATCGAAGATTTTTTCAAATCCATAAAACTAGAATTTCTACAAAAGCATCCCAACTTGATCAGAAATGAACTCGAAACAACATAATTCTATGGCATCACAGGATAGAAATATGATTCTAGAGAAGATTCTTCAAATCTTTCCAGAATTCAAATACTTATAAAGAAGAGGGAAACCCCTAAAATCCAAAATCTTTTAATCAATAAGGTGACTAAGGGAAGAGAAGTTTCAATTGTTGGAGTCATCATTGCTAGCAGAAAATCGTAGCAACACATTTGAAGGGTTGTTAGGTCTGCTTATCTTCAAAATCAGCATTAGACTTGTGGCTATTAAACATTACTAAAAGTTGAAAAAACAAATAGATTGGTGATAAACAACTTATTGTTAAAGTGGGACCACCAGATGAATGACCTAGATCATTCAATGGTGAACCCATCTGCACAATGTTGTCTCGGGGGAAAAAATAGTCCATGCAGGCCAAACTACAAATGGTACCTCTAAATCTAACAAAGAAAGAAAAAGGAAATCATCATCGTCCAAGCCTTATCCCAATTAATTGGGGTTGACTGCAGAAATCATATTCTGTCATTCTACTCTATCAAGGGCTATGACTTCAGCCAGAGCAAATTGCGGGGGATGCAGGACATGAAATTTAAATATGATATGCAAGAATTCAGGCTTAGATCAGACTACTGCAGAACGGTTACATAATGATTCCACATCCCACACAAAAGTTCAAATATTCAAGTATAAGGGAATCTACATGGGTCCAAGCCTACACAGGCTAGGGCTAGATCAGTAAAATTATGGACCAAACAATGCTAAAAGGGAAATAGAAATCAACCACACATGCATAGCAATCAGTCCCTAATCTAAGGAATTCCATAATTTCGATTCAAGGAACCTTAGGGTGAGAGAAGGGGCAAATCAATTAGGGATAATGTAATTTAGGGTTAGGATTTAAGAAATTAGGTATAAAAAGAGGAAAATAGGAAGAAACCCTAAACACAGGCAGCTCTGGCGTGTGGCCTGACGTGAGCACAGTGCTCAGTGCATGCGTGCGCGAGCGCTGGCCGGCACACGTGTGGTGGGGGGACCAAATCCAAAAAAGGATTCCTTGGCCTTGGTCTGTTAGGCTTGGGTTGCAAAACCTCCAAATCTCACGTTGATCCGAGCTATGGTCTGGGCATGGTGTTCCATCGAAGTTTTAACCCTCCTGCAAGGCCTAATTCTGAAAACTGGTTGTAGAGGGATGAATAGCTGCAAAACAAACAGATTTGACGCGAAGATGGTTGTGGAATGGATGAAATAAGATGGAGGGGCGGATTGGGATAAATGTGGCTTCGCACCATGGTAGTTAACCCTTCGAAAAGGGTGGGCTTCGCATTTACTTTAATCTCAACCCTTTGAAAAGGGAGGGCTTCGCACCCACTTTAATTTTTCTACAACTCAAACTCAGAGAGCAGAAAAACCACGCAGGAATTTTTATTCAACTTCAATGAAAAAAAAGAATTACAAGGGGTGCCTATTTATAGGAAAACCCTGTACCCCACAACTCGTGCCATGTGCGCAACCTATTACTTGGCGATAAAGTAAACTAAAATAAAAATCAATCAAAGAAATCTAAAGCGTTCATGATGTTCTAAATAATATAAATAAACAAAACCTAAAATATAAACTTAATCCGATTAGTGGGCCACGATCATGAGATCCCATGATGGGTTTTTCTTGACTATCGGGCCCACTCTTTTGAATCAAACTTCGTCTTCTAACTAGGAGGCCCTCATTGGACGTCGTCATCGAGCCAGATCGATGGTGGGGCCCTCCTTCTCAGTGTGTAGGGGGGCGGCGTGCGTGCGCGTGATGTCCCCATCGGGGGGAGGGGAGGGGGGACTATGATAAAAGTGCAAAAATCAGAACTGAAAAAGGAATTCCGAAAGCCCCATTGTCCAATCACATATTCAATCATGAATGAAACACCAAACAACAAAAAAAAGTTGTGAATGGAAGTTTGAACAGGCATTTTCAGAGCTTCAAATATAATTTTCAGCTGAAATCCACATACAAATAATGATACAAAATTAAAAATGAACAAGAAACACTTTCTATTTCATCCTACATCCTCAAACACTGGATCCAAACCTCAACCAACTCTCCCCAAAATCATAACTCGAAATCGCATTTTTAGAGCTTCAAATGTAATTTTCATCCAAAAATCAACCAAAACTCAACAAATTACTGAAACGAATTTGTAAAATTTGATAGGCTGAATTACTACAATAACGAGATCGAAAATCAATTCAAATCGAAGCTCGAAAATGCATTTTTAGATCTTCAAATACAAATACCATAAAAAATCAACAAAATTTAAAAACAAACATGAAAAACCTTCTGATCTAACACTACATCTAACACAAAACCAAGTAGCAGCATACAAAGCTTAGATCGTAATGAAATCACTATCAAATAAGAAAAATCGCAGCCCAAATCGTAATGAAATCACTATTAAATAAGAAAAATCGCAGCTCAAAACGTAGAGTGTAAACCCTTGAAGAAGATTGACAACATAGATTCTTCGGAATTAACAAAAATCAGACATTTTCTGATTGGTAAGGTGATGAAGGGAAGAAAAGAAATCAACTCCATCCAAACCCTATAAAGGAATGAGATTGAACCTGTTCTTTGTCGATTCTAAGAGCTATGGATTTTGAAATGTGAAGATATCTGCTTCTTGGAAGAAATGAGAAGAAAAGGCAAGAGAAGAAAAATGAGAGAGAGAAGAGAGAGAGAGAGAGAGGAGAGAGAAGGGTTAACGTTTGCCCAAAGTTTTAAGTACACTTAGGAACGGTTTCAAACCGTTTGCATTAGGAATGGCCTTAGGCCGCTCCTTAACCAAAGACTTACCCGTGTTAATTTTGGTGTAGTGGATGAACGGTCAATCATATGCCTTGGCTGATCTCTTAAACTTGGAAGTTTCTCATAGATCTACTCCAAACGAAGGAGATTGAGAGATTCATTCAAGATTTTGGTAGGGGCTAGATCTAACCCTTGAGCCATCTGTGGATGTGTGGATGATGGAAGCACTGAGCACTATCCACTTCCTCTCCCTCTTTGTCCATCTTTCTCTCTTTTCTCTCCTTTTTAGCTCCAACATGGGATGCCCCCAGGGAGAAAAGGTCGGATGACCAAGTGATGTCTTTCCTCCTTTCGAATAGGATTTTTAATAGTAGGGGTTTAGGGTTCTAGGAAGATGCACTGCATATGGTGCTCTATCACCCTGCCTAATCCATACACCCAACCATTCAAATCCCTCCACTATCAATGGTCACCATCTTTGAGTAATTCCCATGCCACCCAGGATATGATTCATGTCAGATCTCAATTGTTGGATGTCCATTAAGTATGATTTAAAGCAAATTAGGGGTAAAAAATGAAAGTTAATAGTTGAAAAACTCTGGTTAATCAATTGAAAACCTCAAAGGTGTCGAACAAGCTTTTAATCACTCGACGGACCATCGAAACCTTAAAATCAACCACCTATTCATTTGTTATCATGTCCCCTAGAAGACTTAGTGGACTCATGTTGGATTGGGGTGTTCGAAAATGGTTACGTATCGGTCGTAACAATTGATACGTAACGATAAAGGCCGTGACTGTTATGCATTACAGGGTCGTAAAGGCCACCCCTCTTTTTTGTGCCCGTAACGACCATTAGTACATAACGGCCATTACGGTACCATAACAACTAGTACAGGCCATAACCCTAAATAAAATGGGAAAAATGAAAAAAAGACAGAAAAAGAAAAAGAAAAAACATACCTTTCTTCTCCTCTCTCTCTCTCTCTCTCTCTCTCTCTCTCTCTCTCTCTCTCCCCCTCTTTTCAGTTCCCTCTCTCTTCTTTCCCTCTTTTCTTTTCGATTCCCCTCTCTTTCTTCTTTCTTGGAAAAAACGAATGCACTTCAAATTTTATTTTTTTTAATGCTCTGCAGTGCACGCAGCACAGTGCACTTGTAGTCTTGCACTATTTGTTATGTAGGGCCCACCTTAATTTATGTGTAGTATATCCATGCCGTCCATCAATTTTTCATGTTCATTTTAGGACACGATCCTTGAAATAAAGGGATCCAAATCTCATTTGGACCACATATTTGGGATTGAATGCCCACTATTAAAATCTTCTTAGGGCCCACTATAATGTTTATTTTCCATCGAACCTGTTGATAAGGTCACGTAGACCTTGACCTTGATGAAGGGAGAACACAAATAACAACTTGATCTTAAAAAAAAAAGTCTTAAGAAAATTTTAATGGTGGGAATTAAATCTTTATTTTGTGGTCCACCTAATATCTGGATCAGTCTCATTTTTTGGACCATGCCCTAAAATAAGTTGGCAAAATGGATGGACCACATGGATATACAACAAATGCATTGAGGTGGGCCCCACTTTTAAAGGGATGCTCACTAGTGGTCCACCGAAGTTTTAGATCTACTTGAATTTTTGGACCATGCCTTCAAATGAGTTGGCAAAACGGATTGATGACATGGATATACAAATTCATTGAGGTGGCCTGCCTGGCCCACTAGTGGTCCACCTGAGATATGGATTTACCTTTTTTTTTTTTTTTTGTTCCAATGCTCTTAAATGAGGCCAAAATGGATAGATGACATGGATATATAATACATAATCGAGTGGACCCCAATACATGGCCCTAAAAATTTCTACATGAGGTACATGTCAACTTAAAATTAACCAATTAAATTTTGGGACCATTATTGCTAAGTCAATCACAAAATTAAATTGTTTGAACAATTTTCACTATTAGTTTGCAGACACACGTTTTTTGAAATAGGACCATTTGATATTTTTCATTTTTCACTGTCCAATAAATGTCCACCAATCCATTAGTGGGATAAGTGCCAATAGATTGCATTAATTTGAGGCTAGTTTGAGGGCATCAAATGGTCCCCAAATCAGCCCCGAAATGACAACACTATTTACCTCAATTAAATTTAAATTTAATTTAATTTAATTTAACAATGATATCAAATTGTTAGGTATATGAAAAGTCCCTAAACTCTATATATTGAAATGAAATGTATGTGAGTCACAAAGTATGCAATGCATTAGCACTATAAATAAAAGGAAAACTTGAAAATATAAGATGTTTTGGTATTATATTCATTAGAGTAATTTTATATAGATATTATATAGTTAGAAAAGTAAATATAAAAGGTTTGCAGTTAATTCCAGGTTGTTAGGTTCATAAATCCATCAGACAACCCGATATAGCATTCCCACTAAAGAGTGAACTGTTACACCATAAACATGTTCCAAATTATAAATGAATGCATATTTGGAATATTTAGAATATTCTAGATTTAATGGATATTTTTCCATATTTTTTTGACCAAAAAAAAATTTGCACCATTACACACCCCGTATTGGTGGATACGGGGGCGTATCCATATCGGTAACGGTGGGCACCGTACGCCCACCGATACTGCAATGGAACACCTTGTGTTGGATCGTGCGTACATCAAGGACCCTAATGAAGAAATCCATCTACACCTGTTATTAGTGGCTATGCAAAGGCCTCATAAGGAGAGCCAAAGCATGATCAATTATGGCCTCTCCATCCACATATCCTCAGGTCATGGGGATTTTGACGGAGTTAGTACAAGCACAAGCCTATTCAAGTATGGGTATGGTGGATCTCTCAATCTTGATGTTTATAAGCAATGCACACCAATGCAAGTGACCAAAGTCCTAATCCTAAGGATAATTCACGACTCACTTATACACTCATGTGTGGTAGGGAAGGAGGCAAATTGGCACCAAGTCAGCTTTAATGGTCAATGACTGTCCATCCTGACACCAAGCCGGTCCCCTCACATGAGATGACCATCCATTGATAACACAGGTATGCTCAAGAATTTGTATGATCATGGGTAGGATCATGAGATCCATGGAATACAACTCTCCCTTTGCTTTCAAGCCATTTTGTCCAATCTCTTGTGCCCAAGAGCATCAGAGGCGATGCCTCTCAATCTCACATAAACATGTTCTATGAGAAATAATTAAGAAAGAATAAAATGCATCATGCCATATTTTAAGGTATAATAACATTGGTTTTGAGGGCACAACCTCAACACCTAACCATTCAATTTATTTGCTACTGATCATATGGTTAGAATAAATAAATAAATGGTCTGATTGATGTGTTTTTTGCATGTAGGATGTTGGAACTAATGAACAATCCAAAACAATCAATGAGATTATCCAAGTGTCTGAGTGAGGTTGCCTAGAACCTATTAGTGTTGTAGTTAGCTGCATCTATTTTGGAATAAATTACGAGAGATTAGTGAAGTAGAAAAGCAAAAATGGGAAAAAAAAAATAAAATAATGGAAACGTAAATTATTTTAACATAAGGAAAGAACAAAAGAAAATATTCAAAAGGTAGTATAAATTATAAGATTCTTCTTGAGTCATGATTATTTGTTCCTTTCATGAATCAATACTACATTACATATCCATAGCGCTGATCAATCATGATTTTTATTTCTTCAATCATAATTTGTACCATATTTATGGTCAGATTTAATATTTTTGTGGGGCCTACGTATGCATATTTACCACCTGATACAATGGAACTCCATGCATGTGTGCCATATTTATGCAGGGGCATTTTCACACCGGGCTCGAGTGGGGTAGCATGTGGGATGTAGGACACACTCGGGGTGGGCGGCTCATGTGAGACGGTACCCATGTGATTTGGGGCCCACCAGGGGGGTTCGGCTGATGTTCTAACCCATGAGATATGAGGCCTGGGCTATGAGATAAATGGATTAATTCGCCATACTCTAACAGTTCGAGCTTTTAGAGCAAGTGGTTAATTGTCCTGCATCAAATTGGTATTAGAGCGGGAGGTCTCGTGTTTGAGATTCCTCACCGGGGGTGATTAATGCAGGGGCATTTTCACATCGGACTCGAGTGGGGTCACCTTTGGGATGCAAAGGCACACTCGGGGCGGACGGGGCCCACAGGGGAGGTCTCGTGTTCGAGACTCCTCACCGGGGGTGATTAATGCGCATTTCACACCGGGCTCGAGTGGGGTAACCTGTGGCATGCGGGGACACACTTGGGGTGGGCGGCCTGTGTGAGGCGGTACCCATGTGATTTGGGGCCCATGAGAGGGGTTCGACCGAGGTCCTAACCCATGAGATGTGGGGCCTGGGCTATAAGATAAATGGATTAATTCGCCATACTCTAACAGTTCGAGCTTTTAGAGCAAGTGGTTAATTGTCCTGCATAACATATACTGAGCAATATGTATGACAATTGCCCTTTCATGACCAGCCTTTGCTTGCTTGCTTGCCATTAAGGGTGTGTGGATCAGTTGGCCTTATGGTTAGTATTGGGTGAGACATGTTGGAATGTGAGTGTTGTCAAAGCAAACCTCTTCGATCATTGGTTGACAAGCCTAAATAAAGAGGAATGGTGCGGTTCGGTGTATTTTTCTATGTAATACTATAGTGGCAACACCAAATGGTTGGGAGAAAGGCTAAGATGATTTTGATGATGATGACAACTTAGTTTCCCTTGGGATTATAAATTTAATCCCATAAACAACTTTAATATCGTATAAATGTTTGATATAATTCTTATACATAAACTCTACACAGAAGGCATTTTGTTTATTTGATGGTCTATATTAAATTTTGAATGTAACATAGTGATGAGTTTGAATCTACAGAATAAACAAGTTAATGTCACCGTGTTCATTTTATTGTCAATATGAACTATATGAATTTACCTATAAAAGTGGCATGGTGTAACTTCCACAAAAATGCTCTTATAAATGCCATTGGTTAAATTTGCTTCTAAGCCTAAAAATGTTAACAAAAGTAATCATATAAATCTTCATTGTTTTATGTTACTAGTTTTTTCTGCACTACTGCTATGTTAGTACATTATGAAAAAAAAATCTGTGGAGGTGACTCTTAACTTGTTTAAAGCCACCCATGAAACACAACAAATGACAGCAACATCCTTCCCCGTTTTTTATCTCAATTTGTTGGATGCTATCTCATATTTCTAAATAATGCTGTACATTTTATAAATCGTTATAGTTTTTATGGAGCTTTTCTAAGGCTACACGTGTCTACAATGCAGTTCTTGTACTCCCCACCCCATGTGGTAGAGTGGCACACCAGTACTATATCCAAGCCATCCATCAAGTGGTCTCACCATATGCACATTCTTGTCCAAAAAAAAAAAAGAAATAGGGTGATCCATTCAGCAGATGAACCATGATATAGAAACATGTGGACTTGTTGGAAACCTTTGGGCAAGTTTTTGATAGCCGTGCATTTGTTTTGTTAGTTGTGGCCCACCTAACAGTGTTACCCTCTGATGGGTGGATTGGATCTCTCAACTTGTGGCATAGGGGCCCGTATGGAATGAACGTGAGCCACCTTCCACACGCTTTGGGCTTTGCAAGCTCATTTTTATGTAATGGAATGCAAAGGGATTACTCGCTCATAGTTTATATTGGTTCGCTAATTGATAGAAAGTCAAGAAGACAATAAATGTTATTTGATGTATGCCATTTCAAGAGAGATGATGCGGTAAACTTTTCAGACCATAAGAAATAGAAGAGAGATTTTGTGGTATTTAAAGCTTAATTCTCATGGTCTTTATTATCTGTTTTTCTTGTCTCTTTCCTTCAACTCTTGGCAGAAAAGATGGCAGAAATTTTACAGAAAATTCTGAACATCTTCCCAACAACGGATGATGAACAAAGACGTTATGGCAAGAATACAGTGCTCATGAAAATGGAGAATACACAACCACACATGTACAAGCTTATAATGGAAATGATGAAGGAGAATAAAGATGATGGAGGTAAGATAAATTGAATTATATGTAGGTTGGCAAATGCATTTAGTTAGATGCATGCTATAAAATAGCAATGCTTTTCTTTTCTTTTGACTACAAATTTGGCATATGAGCCAAGTCACGAAAACATAACAAATTACACCAAAATTTCCTAATTTGTGTGCCCCATAATTTTCTCCCTATGGATTTGGGAATGAGAACCGCATTTAAGAGAAACTCAACCTCTATAGCCATGAAATTAAAGGGGGTTTAAACTCCTTTCCAAGTCAATAGATTACCAAGAGAGGATCTCCCAACGTTTTATGGAATGGAATTGAAACAAGGTGTTTTGTCCAAATTGTATTTTACAGTTTCTTGGTCATTTATTCTATGAACTTACAATGGCACAAAAGACCTCCAGTAATTTTTTTTTCCAGAAAGGTGAGAGTCCACCACATGCAACTTTTTTGATATGTCAAAATGGTTGTACAAATTTTTGGGTGGGCACCACAAATAAACAGGCTTCACTTATCATAGAGCTCCACTATACAGTTCAAAGCAAGAAAGAGCTGCAATAGAAATTGGTTAAAGGGCATACGATCCTGAGGCATGACCTGGGTTTTTTTTTATCCTTGAGGATAGTTGAGCCTCGGTAAGCATCATCAAAAGGCTTAGGATATGTCTATTGGGGTTTGATGATCACTGCATGCACAATGCACACAATCATCTTGCAACTATAGATACATCGACAACATAACAAGGGGCTGGATCCAATACAAAGCTTTGTATGTACTAAGAGAGGTAAAAATGTCCAATAAAAAAAAGTCAAAATTTACTCCCGTAACATCACTTGTTGTTAGCATTCTATGGAAATGCTCTATTCTCCATAAGAATGCTGTGCATGATATGCATGCACTAAAAATTTGTAAACAAGGCTGGCTTATGTGTAACTCAATATAACTATGCAAAAATCTCATGATCCAGATGATCCAATCCATCCTTGCTTTGGCCTATCTTCTATAGCCGTCCTTTTTCCAAGCCCTAGATGGGTTCCAAGCCCTAGATGGGATGATTGCAATTGCCTAACAAAAGTGATTCCTTAGAGTCATAAGCAATCCGTGATTGGCCTTAACAAATAGATGGGTCAAATTGTTGATTGGACATATTTTTGTTAAATATCGACCACCCATATAATGGTTGTTGATCAAATGGCTAATATTTATTAGAGTGGTTTGATGTTTGAACAATAGTCCTTGAAATGTGCGTTAGGCCTAATGAACAGTCTAGATCACTGGATTTAAGACTGTCCAAGTGTCTTAGTGCAACTAGGAAAGCTAGAACTTATAGTGTTATGAGAGAATTGGTGCATTCTCCACTCAATTAAATGATTAGTGAGAATAACAAAGTAGATAAGAGTAATATTTTAGATTAGGATATTTTCTTACTTGTTAAGCTATTTTTTTTTTTTTTTTCCTATAAAAGTAGGAGAAACACCACTTGAAACTTTGTTAACATAGCAAAAACGTTGTTATACAGAATTAGGGTGGGCACCACAAAAGGAACGCGTCACACCTATCGTATAATTGCTCAAAACAGTACAAAGAAAAGAATTACAAGAGAATCCAAGAGGAGCCCATAATAAATACAAACAATAGACAAAGCCATAGCAGAAACACAGTAGTAACCTTTAGAGCCCACAAAATCCTGTTATAGTTCAGCCGCCTTTCGGGCCACAACTGAGCGACACCTGGCAGATGGGCAGCGCCACAAGCCCTGCCATTCCTGGGACCAAAATCAGTGCAGCCAGGGCAGCATCTGGAGGAACAACGACACTATTTACTATCTCCTAATGATTAGCACCCAGGCCATCCAACAAATCTGCCCCTATATTCACCTGAATCTAGTATCAGCTGCACAAATCATTGTTCCCACAAGACTCTACAAATGCCATAACCATAGTAAGAACTAAACCCTTCCAGCTCCTCTGAAAACAGCTCCATAGCAAGCCGACGACAAAATTCATGCAAGGGGGCTAGGTCCAAAGCAATTGCTCATTGATCCATAGATCTCTCACCTCTTCTATATATTTTTATGTTGTCAATGAAATAAACAAGTTACAAGTCTATAATGTAGTAGTATGTTGTGGTTTGTTGATGCTCTTTTTTGGTTGGGCTACCTAGACCCTTTAATACCTGCAATGGGGACCCTGGCTGTTGCCGGGGACCCTCCAATGCCTAAGTTAGAACAAGGGATCTAGGTCCAGTCGAGAAAGGGTGTTTGTGCATACCTTCCACCATAGGTGAGGTTCTTATTTATAGTAGTATGGTGCTGGTTACGTAGATGGTATCTTCCCTACTTGGTA
The DNA here is from genome assembly GCA_030180095.1 of Magnolia changhungtana. NCBI lineage: Eukaryota > Viridiplantae > Streptophyta > Magnoliopsida > Magnoliales > Magnoliaceae > Magnolia > Magnolia changhungtana. The sequence continues at coordinate 55,217 of JASAUF010000147.1, read as the reverse complement.
GGTGCGTATTATTATGAAAGGGATCTCCTTTCGGGTATGTCGTCCTTATCTTCCCAAGATTCTGGGCGAGGATCTCGAGGAGATCCTATCTTATCATCTCCAAGTGGTCGACCTTTGAGGAGCTAGGGGTCGATGACTGAGTCTGATCTTGTAGGTGATGTGGTCGAGATCCTGTGGTCGGTTTGCTAGGACTGAGTCCAACCTCATGGGCGAGGCGGCCGAGGTCTATGGTTGGCTTCCCAGGATCGAGTCCGACCTCATAGGCGAGGGGGTCAAGGTCCTGCGGACCGAGTAGAATTGTTGACTATGGTCGGGATCGATATTCGTGGTCAGGTTGGTACTCGGAAGCCGTTCGTTTGTTGCAATGGTGAGGTGTTGACTGGAGTTAAGTTCACACCTTATGGTCAGTTCTCGGGTTTGTCGTGGAGATCATGCTCGGTTGTCGGAGCCGAGCTACTTCCCTTGTAATGCTTTGGGTTCTCTCTTATACAGGTTGTTCCTGGTTAGTCGGGTTTTACCCATAACATGGTATCAAAGCTAAGGTGAAACTCTAGCTCCAATCTCTCTCTCTCTCTCTCTCTCTCTCTCTCTCTCTCCTTATTACGGAAGGAGAACAAAATCACGGACGTAAATGGGCAACAACATCACCCCGTCACCCAATAGCCGTCATTGTTGAACCCCAACATCACGTTGGCCTTCTTCTTTCTACAAGGTTTTGGCAGGTGAAACCCTAGCCCTAATCTCTCTCTCTCTCTCTCTCTCTTCCTTCTTCTTGTTGTCGGCAGCCATACCGTCACTAATGCCAAACAACAGTGGCAATGCCACCACCACACAATAGTGACAACATCGCCGTCACCAGACAACTGTCATTGTTGAACCTTGGTGTCACCTCCAACCCTTCTATGACGCTAGTTGTGGCTAATCTCAAACCCCATCAATAGCTATCCGATTACCATCATCTCTATAATCGGCACGTCCTGCACATGTCCATCATCTTTGATCCAGATCTTGGCCCTGTTTATAAGAATTGAGCCCCGAGCATCTGATCAGTATCCGACACCTATCATTGAGTTCGGTAGGCATCCTGCTCCTATTTGTCACATTATCTTCGGTCTTTGTCTCACAGTTGCCGAAAACCCCTCTGTAAACCTTGGAATTGTTGTCGTCATCATCTCCTATTGCTAGAATCTAGCCTTAAGTTCATCGTTGAATAGAGCATATGTTGCTTTAAGCCCATCTCTATTATTTCCATCCATTTTTTTATGCCCAATTTCTATTGTTCGACCTCTATGCACTCATTTGGTTACATTTACGGATCTACAACTTCCAACATTGATTGAACCACCTCCGCCATCCACCAATGTCACCATCAATCACATCTAGTGGAGATCTTGCCCCTGCTATTGATCACTTCATTGTTGTTTGCTTGGAAACTCGTCATTGCTACCCGTGTTTTCCAATTGCAGACCTATTTATTCACCACCATCTCTATTGTATTTGTTTGTGGACACGACAGTGTCAGTCTTCTTCAATTACAATGATCTTGTTCCATGAAAACTACAATGTGTTGCAACACCGCACTCTGTTCTTCCAAATTTCTATTTGATGGGTTTTCTTAATTTGTTTTCCCATCAAATTTTAAGTATTTTCTCTCTTTTATGGGTTTTCCATGTTTTTCTTTTGGATTTCTCTTTATCTTTGATTTATCAAATTTCTTGGGTCTTCTATGATTTATCACTGAATTTTTAACGATTTCTCCTTTTTTTTTTTTTTTTTTTTTTTTCAAATTATTGAACTCTCATCATCTCCTCCATACATGTTTGACGATATATCTTTTATATATTTTTCTTACCTTTTTTTTTTTTTTCCTATAATAAAATGCATTTTTTGTTTATGCTGGGCTTTTGGACCAAACTTGGTATTGTGTTGGGTGTGTAAACCAGACTTGTTATTTGCCAGGCATATCAACCAAACTTGTTATTATGCTGGGCATATTGACCAGATGTTGTAATCATGTTAGCCTTATGGCCTGACCTATTGTTTCTTTGTTGTCGAAACATCTAGAGCCACCAATGTTTGAACTCTAAATCACTGGAAGTGTGTATTCACTGAAGAGCAATTGTTGAAATTTCAGACATCAGAAGTGTCACTAGATCATTTGACATTTGTTGGACGTGTAAATAGTTCACATCCCAGAAGTTATCAAAAGTGCTTGCTCATCACATGATACTCTTTATTTTGTTGCCACGTTACCGTTGATTTTTGTTTCCTTTCGTTTTGGATTTGTTTTCATAGTACCTTTCAAACTTGAATTATTCCTTTTAGAGAGATAAACCAGCTATATTTGTAATTTTTGTTTTGGCTCGGTTTTAGGTAGGTGGGGCTCAACCCTTTTTTCGGTCCCTCCCGCTTGGTCGTAGACGAAAGATTAGCCATAGTTACATGATAGACGAGGCCCTTATCTTTCTTTCCTTATCTCTTTTTTTTTTTTTTTTTTTTTTTTTTTTTTACCATCTGCCTGAATCATTGTAAAGCTTTCTTCAGATTTAATAAAGTTACAAGTGGTGTACTCCCACCTTAAAATTTTTTTTTTTTTTTCCCCTTTTAGAGCACCTTAAGTTATGGGAAGTTATTACACTAGATTATGGTAATATTTTAGATTAGGATATTTCCTTATTTGTTAAGGTGTATGTTTGTTAGATCTCTTCACAAATCTCTTATCTCTTTTATATATTATTGTTATTGTCAACGAAATAAACAAGTTATAATTTCCAAAATGTAGTCTCCTGTAGTTTAACAAGAAAAAATAACAAGTGATACATTATTAAAAAATAAAGCAAGAAGAAAAGAAATATTCAATGATAGTTAAAAATTTACAATGTTCTTCCTTAGTCAAGATTTTTAATTTTTATTTTTAATGTTTCACCAGCACAATAATTTAATCTATCCATAGTGGAATTGGATCTACCTTTCCTTAAGTGTCCCAGTGAATTAAAAGAGGAGGAAGGAGATGATAAAATTTTCATTACTAGCATATGAGAGAATTGTTAATACAAGAAATGTTTGGGTGTTTTGAAATCCTAGTCGCATTTGCACAATCACCTATCCGACTCCATTAGGTCATTCATAGGCCACCCTGAAAATATTACTATTTGGACAAACTGGAAACTCAGTAGCATACAAAGATGGATCTACAAGATCATTTGTAGAATGTAATTCCCATCACTTGCTAATTTCTGCACACTAGTGGAAGAATATTGGATTGAGCCTAATGGATGGTCCAGTTCATGCATTGTTCCTAATGTCAGTGACTACACTCAAAACTCGATTGAGTCAATTGATGACGTTTTGAGCCGAGTCACTTGGAAGCTTGATCATGTATGTTACTTGTCTTCGACTCGTCAAGTCAGTCACCTAAAAGTGTTATTTTCAATAAAAAGCATAATCAAGTTTTGAACCTACAGCCCGTGTGGCAAGCTAGATAGTTAATTAAATTATTTACTTTAAATATTTTATACTAATTTTACCATATTAAATATTATTAATTTTATTTATAAATAATTTTTTAGTTTGTTTTTTGGAAAGGTGGGAGCACACTACCCATAACTTTGATGATTTGACAAATCAACACCGTGAAATTATTTGGGTGGGTGCCACAAAGACTTGTCAGGTAAAGACTTGTCGGAGTCTCTGAGTTCACCCAACCCAACCCAGTGTATGGGTACACACATACACAAGTACATACATATATACATAAAGGGCTGTTTTTTTGCAAGCAATGCATGCATACACAGAGGGATAGTCTCATATGCCAGAAATGCCACAGGAGATCATTCATGTGAGCAAAGTGGCGTGGCCCTTATGGGGTAGGGTTGTCTCTTGTGAACAATATGCCGCAGGAGACCGTCCATGTGGGCAAAGTTGCATGGCCGCCGTCATGCTCCACTGTGATGTGTATAAAATCCACTCCGACCATCAAGTGTGTCACCCGGTGTTATGCCTAGGGGCCAAAAATCAGGTGCGATCTGTAATCAAGTTGACTACATTAAGGGAAAAAGGTCGTAGGGGGATGCCCACCCTTAATTTTGTACAGGGCCCAGTGTGCTATGTATTTGACATCCGCCCCAACCATCAAATGTGTCACCCACCTTACGTCCAGAGCCCAAAAATATCAGGTCATTTTGAAATTTAGGTAGGCCTTGGTGAAATTAATGGTGGGCTTTCCCTCCCAAAAATTTCCCTCAGTGACTTGTTGTGGCCCAGCTCATTGGAGACCACTGATGGAAGTCCCCCCTTGAACTATTTCCTACTGTGTGATCCACCTCAATTTGGATCTGATTGATGCTTGGGCCCCTGCCCAAACAAGCGAGGACACATCTAATTAATTGACTGGTCGGATGTCATCAACACAAATGGTGAGCCCCACACAATGTTTTCACCGTATTTTCGTTGAAAATGTTTGCAATGGTTCATGCCATGGGTCCATTGTGTTTTTGTCAGGGTTGTGAAACTTGCAATGGAAATTATAAATAATAAGAATTAAGCACTAGTCTGGTTATATGAGAATTATACTTGGCTTTTGAATTTGTACCAAGTGGGGATGATGGTTTAATTTTCTAGATCAGTAGTCTGATGAGTTCCACTCCATTCTGGTTTGACCATGCCCAAAGAATCTCCTGAGTTGGAAGATCTAAGTCACCAATCTTCAGTAGAAAGTGGGCTGGTGCTTTGTTCTCGTCTTGGCCATCTACTTAAGGGTAAGGCTGTCAATGTGCCAGGCCAGGACCCAACAATCATAAAATTTTACTATTATCGCATCGTGATAGTTTGGTTCATGGTCCATTCATGGTGGAAATGAATGGACCAATGGTCTGGAGTACTGAACCATGGCTCCCACTTGAACAAACTAAAACCAGGATCAGATAACGAAAGTATTCTTACAAAGTGGTGCCATGCATGGACAACCTGTTGATAGGTTGGACGGAGACACCATTTCTAGTGGCAGCTAAAATGGGGGTGGTGGAGATGGTGAAGAAGATTCTCGAGAAGTTTCCAGTTGCAATTCGTGATGTGAACCAAGATGGTAAGAATGCACTACACTTGATGATGGAGAACAGAAAACACAAGGTCTTCAAGTTTATGTCAAGCAATAAGGACTTTTGGGATCATGTTAAGGATGTTGATAATGATGGGAATACTGCGCTGCACCTAGCCGTGACCCTAGGTAAAAGTCAGCCATGGCTAACTCCAAGTGCAGTACTACAAATGCAGTTAGAGTTGAAGTGGTACAAGGTGTGAGAACTCTCTCTCTCTCTCTCTCTCTCTCTCTCTCTCTCTCTCTCTCTCTCATACGTTTTCTATTTTAGGCAATGGAAGAATGCCGTTTAGGACTATTAAATAGTGGGAAATTTTACTGCATAATTCCTCAGCAATCCTACCAAAAAGTGCATCAAGGAACTGAAATTCTCAGGCAGTGGTTTTTGAGGGAGGAATTACATAAATGCCCTCCTTTATTTTTATTCTTTAAAGAGCGATGTATTGAGAATTGTGGGACCACATGTCATGTGTCTAACTTCTAACCCGTTCAACAGACGAACTCCACTTACTCCACCATGATTAACAGACTAACAATGAACCTGGTGGATCCAATCACAAGGTGGGCCAAATCATAAAAAAACAATATACAACACTCAAAAACATCCAAATTCATGTATAGCTTATTTGATGATGATTCCATTGGTTACTTTTTTTTATTATTTTATTACTACTATTATTTTTTAATAAATTCGTGTGATCACCATGGTAGGGTGAATATGTTACATGGGTCGGATGTCATATACATCCCAGCTGGCTGGGCCCCACAATTCTCACTACTATTTAAAGAAAAGATAACTAGGGCATTCAGGAAATTTCGTCCCTCGAAAAGGATCTTATTGAATTTTGATTTGTTCAGGCATTATTTGGTATAATGATAATTTCTGAAGAAATTTATAGTAAAAATTCCTTAAAAAAAGTAGAGATTGATAACTATAGTGGATTATGCTGATTATTTGACCTATAGGGCAGTGGCATCAGTGCCACTGTAACCTTACAATGGTACCGGCCAAATGTGTTTCCCACGTGATTTATTCACACCATCTAGCCCATCCATCAGATGCATCACCTTAGAAAACCTCTAAAAGGCCAAATAGTCAGCCCGATCAGTAACTGAAGTGGGTCACATCAAAGGGAAAACTCTGGGATGGAATGGCCACCCTTTAATCACATGGGCTCACCTGAATAGTAAAACAACCTGATATTAGGCCAGACTTTCCATTTGGCTTGGATGGAGGGTTTGAACGACTTCAAATTTATATATACAACTAGGTAGGCCGCTCACTCTAATCAATGGTGGGCAGTCTCTTTCGACAGGTTCCATGTGTTATGGCCACCTGAATTTTGGATTGGGCTGATTTTTGGAGGTTGGGGATGTTTGATGTGACACATCTGATGGACAGGTTGGATTCTGGGAAAACATCACTGGACTCCACTTCTGACCAGTAGTAAGGTTACCAAGGCAATGGGACCACTGGACCGCACCCCTTGATCTACTTCACAGTGAACAAATATGAAAACATCTGCTAAAATTACATGAATTTGAGTTTTTTTTTCCCAATAATTTGCTGGTGCTTTAGTTATCATCCGTCTCAATGAATTCGTTTAGATTCCATAACCACTTGCCTTCGTGCGAGTGATTATACAGTTGGTATATCTGGACTGTCCATTTTGAATGCCTTAAATAAGATGACCCATGCCTCATCGCACTGCATGTCTTAATGAATGGACTATATTGTCTTTTGAATGAAGACTGTTATACATTTATTTATTTATTTATTTATTTAAATCATTAAGATGAGAAGGAGACTGCATATTACAGAACTAGTATTTCCTAGGTGGTTTGGTTTTTCTACATTGGGTCATATATGGTAGAGCCACTTGTTACTAGACAGTCTGGATTGACCACTTTGCAGTGGAGTTTGTCATGAAACAAAACAAAATTAATTGAGCTGTGAATGCAAGACACCATTGTTTGTTGACTTGTATATAGGCCGCAGTATGCCATTTTCGGAACCATGGATTCCATGCAGAAAAATAGAAATGGAAAGGAGGTTTCCTTTGTTGTGATGAATTGTATTGTTTAATTTGGATGGTGAAGAAAATGGTAGATTCTACCAAGCAAACATTATACTTCTCTATAATTTAGATTAGGGGCACAAGAAACTTACCATTTTGAAAGGAATATGAGATTTCTTCGTGCTATCCAAACAAAAACTCGAAATTGGAATCCATGTTTCAATAATTTTCATTAAAATCATCATTGCATAACAATTATTTTGTCCTTCCTTTTTCTTTGAGTTTCATGCATCCAAAGGTACCTTTAGTACAATTTTCAGAAACAGGAGCACTGTTCAAAAAACCTCTTTCTTTGAAATGCAACATAAAAGAGCCTGATTCTTGAGTTTTTAAAAATATTTTATTACAAGTAGAAGCTTCAAAATCATAAGTTAATTGTCAATGCTCCCGAATTGTCCAGGAGACCAAAAGCCGTCAGGAAGAAAAGAAAAAGAAAGAAATAAAGAATAAAATTGCCAAAGATTATGAAGCTAATTTGTCTTATAAAATGACCAACAATGTCGCTCTTTTTGTTTTTTTTTTTTTTTAAATTTTATTTTCCCCCTCTGAGCATCATTAATACTTTCCTATACCCTCGCAACATAGGCTTTCCTTCTTAGCATTTTTGCCACAAAATTCCTCGAGGATTTTGTTTTTACCAAAAGATGCGCTGATTAATTTCGAAGCATCAAAACAAATATCATTCCCGGGTTACTAATTTTTCCCACTAAAACGTGGTAAACTTGAACACCGTAGATCTCACATAGTATATGTTACCCAACCTGTCCAATAGGTGTTTCAAGTGATTGTCAACAACAAGAAAAAGGCCAATTCAATCATTACGCCACACCAAAGAGACAATGGATAACACCCAAAAACATCCAAATTCATCTGCCCCACCTGATAATTGGATCTTCCTGTTCATATGATCATCATGGTGGGGTTCACCTATTAGACAGAAAGGATGTATACGCACCATGTAGGGCTCAAAATGTTTGACTTTACCTCATTTTAGGTAGAAGATTAGACTAGCGCAATACAGCCATTTCACCCTCTCAAAAAAGTGCTTTGGGACTCTAAATTGGACAAAGCGCTTTGTTGTAAAATCAGGATTATCGATGCATTCTGTGGTAAAAATCACTTCCATTTTCCATTTTGTCACGTCTGATTAAATGATGCAGATCGTCAGTGAGGCCATGCCAAGTTATCTCATAGCACGCCGCAACCACAAGGGTCAGACAGCCAAGGAGGTGTTCACAGAGACTCACAAAGATATGGTCAGGGAAGGAGCTGCTCAGCTAACTAGCATTTCCAATTCATGCTCAGTTGTTGCAGCACTCATTGCAACTGTAGCTTTTGCAACTGCAGCCACAATTCCAGGTGGGTTTAGGACAGAAGATGGCACACCAACATTTGAAGGCAAGAATGCATTCGATATTTTCACAGGCTGTTCACTCATCGCATTGTGCCTCTCCATAATCTCTCTCATCACATTCCTTGCCATCCTTATCTATCCCTACCAAGAGTCAGATTTTGGGAATTATTTGCCAAAGAAGCTGTTAATAGGCTTCACTGCTCTCCTACTCTCAATCGCTTTTATTTTTGTTTCCTTCTGCGCTTCCCATTTCTTTCTTCTCAGAGATAACCTTCACTATGCGGCCTATCCGGTGTATGCCACCATATGCTTCTCTATCACATTCTTTTCTATATTTCAATTTCCCCTCTACTTCGATCTCATAAAATCCACTATCAAAAGTACGCCCCCTGATTATTAGATTGCAGTGTGTGATTATAGCTTCTCCCTTCACCTTCTGTGTATGCTCGGATTGAATGCAGCGATTTCAACATTCCCATATTTGTATTCAAGTCACTACTTTCTGAGGGCGGAATGCATTTCAAGCTATTTCTTTTTTCTTTTTTTTCTATTGAATACTCTTCTTAATATGGTTTGTTATACAACTTGAGACTCTTTTTGGTTTGTGATTTTTCAGTGTTGTTGTTGATATAGACATCTTGGCTCCCATTTCATTGACGTAGTATACTTATAATCTTTGTTGTCATTTCATTCTCTGAGGTAATTTTTTATAGCACCAATAAATCTTATATTACTCTGACAATATTCACCTAGTTTATTGTGCCAATAATCCAAATTATGGAAAAGTGTAATGATTGCTCTGTGGAGTCTACCATTTTCTTTACTATCCACACAAAATAAATCATCACTGAAAAGGAAAACCCTTTTCCTTTTACAATGTTTAGCATGGAATCCATGGTCTCTAGACTCCAGATATGGCCTTAGTGCCAAGTGAAATCATTTTCCTCACCTCAAAAGTTTGAAAGATTTTGAAAATAGTTAGGGATTGTTTGGTCACTGAATGATGTTAGGATTGTTTGTTGGAAAAATAACAATCTAGAACATAGAGGATATGGGAAAAATATAATGAGATAATCATATCTATTGGGTTCAAGGCTCGACTTGATTAGTCAATTTCTCAAGACAGATTTGTTGTCATTTTTCTAGTAGTTCCAACAAGTGCAAACGAAGGAAATTTGCAAATTGTCTTAAGGATACAATGAACTTTCAATCCGAAACACGAAAATTTGCACATTTAAGTGTTGAACATATCTCTAGTTATGACACTGATATGCCTTTTTAATGTATTGGAAAAATACAGTAAGAGGTTAGATTCGAGAGTACTGCACAATAGAGAGAAGAATGTATTTCTGGATTATAATATCCACGATTTATAGCAATTGAATGGTCATGGAGTTTTCCCTGTAGAGATACCAAAGTGTCTCTTCAAGATGTTCACACCCATTCATAAGCAAACAACATCTTTTCATGAAAGGACACGACCTTTTAGACAGAAAAAGGTCATCTAACAGTTTAAAACTATTGCCACATGAGTGACACGTGGCATATGTGCCACATGTACAACCATATCACAGTCACCCTCAATCAACACTAAGGTTAATAATATTTCAGGTAGTCAAGTTTCACCATGGCGAAATAAAAATAAAAATTGAACCACGTACCAAAAAGACTAAGGGTCTTTTGGTTCCATGTGTACGTGCGAAGTGCGTCTAATAAAGCGCTCAAGCAGCCCACGCTGCGCGAGTGCAGACGGGTAGAAGCAAAAATCCATTCTCTTACCAACTGGCTATACACACTATTTATGGAAAGTTTAAATAATTAATATATTTATTTACTTTCTAAAATTAATTTTTATTTCAAAAACACAACATTGTTTATGTGAAGAAGGTATTTAAGGGGGCCTAGATTGCCAGATGGATCCAACAACAAATAAAGGCAAACCTTGATTTCAACCGATGGCCCACTACTAACCATTGGGGAAGGACAGAATAAGTTCACTCGTCTGATACAGCGGCTATGTTATTAAGATGATCCAATGATGTATGCAATGGGCAGTTGGATCACTCTCTAAATTAATGGCTTTCTCAACTACCTATTTTCGCTGCACTCATATGTATGAGATCTCAAAAAAGAGGGGTATTCATATAAAGTCCACTGGGCAACTTTCTGAATGTGAAAATAATCCCCAACTATATATATATATATATATATATATATATATATATATATATATATATATATATATATATATATATATATATATATAAGACATGTTCCCAAATATGTCGTTTCAACGCATGGCACCTACTCAAGGTGACCAGCCAAACAGGGCATTTCAATGTATATCCCTGTCAAGCATAGGTATGATCCCTCAAGGGAACTTACCAAACATGGCATTTCTAGGTATGGCACCTCTCCAAGGTGAACAACCAAACATGGCATTTCAACTAGGGGCACCTGGCAATGGTGACATAACACCCCAAGGTGGCCAACCAACGGTGGGGAAGCCTGGAGAAGATATCAGGAAAACCTTGAAGGACATAATTCTGGTTCGCCATGAACAGTCACAGGGACGAAGTGGTGAACATGTACAAAGAGAAATCACTCACCCAACAACCCAAAATCACCGGTTCGGAAGATACAATATTACACCTAGCGGTCACTGACGATAGGATGGACACCGAGAGGAACTCGTGGAGGAGGCGACCAATGCCTGCAATCCACTTGGCAGCGGCCATGGGAAAGGTGGCAATGTGCAAATGCATGGTGGATAAGCACCTTCGCACTGGCCGCAAAATGCAACAAAGATGGCAAAACCCCACTCTTCTTGGCCGCACTGCATGGCAAAGAGATTTCCTTCCTCTCCCTCCATTCCAAATGCCCCCAGTGGCTACTGGAGAAGGAATGATGGTAGCAACATTCTAGGGGTGTACACGAACCGAGCTAGCTCGAAAATGAGTTCGAGCAGGCCCAGGTCAATTCGACTCGGATAGAATCCAACTCGGATTGAACCAGCATGTCCTCCAACAACTGGGACATCAACATCAATAAACTTCAGATTCTTCTTCTGTAAAACAAATGTGTTTGCTTTGACAACATCCAAAGTTGTAACACCAAAAAGCTTCTTTGGATTCTGCTTGAGAACTTCTGCAGCAATTGGGACAGTAGAATTGACTGGGTTGCTGATGATGTGAATGAAAGCATCTGGGCAGTTATCGGCAACAGCCTCAACCAAGTTCCTGACAATGTTCGCATTGATGTTGAAGAGATCATCGCAGGTCATGCCTAGCTTTCTTGGAACTCCTGCAGGGATGACAACCACATCAACACCTTTCAAAGAGTTGCCAGTTCAGATGGCCCAGTGAAATCCAAAACCTGCGAGGGGGTATTGCTGTGGCTACGATCTGCTGCAACCCCTTTCACATTTGCAATATCTTGGTTTTTATGTTGCTTATTTGATAAAATATCTGTAATACCATTGCTTCTGTTCATAAAACAATGAGATTTTGAAGTTGCAATTCAAGTGTTTGTGGAAATGCCTCAATGGCAAACTCAGCTCGATCTTGGCTCAAACTTGGCCCGAGCTGCTGACCAGACCATGCCGAGCTGGCTAGCCAGGCTCGAGGACCGAGCCGAGCCGAGTTCGAGCTGAGGTCATCCAGTGGCCGAGCTGAAGCCAGCTCGACTCGTTCGACTCAATGTACACTGGGCATTTGAGGAATACTTTGATAAGACTTAAAAACTGAAAGTCATTGATACTATCGTGTTTGATGGTCTACTCCAAACGCATCGCATACATGTAAGCCAAATTAAACCACCCAGTTTGGATCCCACTTAAGATTGGTCAAAAAGCAAAAAATGCTGATTGTTGGAGACCCAATTGACAGTGGACGGTCCAATTTCAACAATAAATATGACCTATCTACATCGGGTCCAGCAACATGGACAGTTTAAGATGAATTACTTATCGTGTCGTGTTTACAATTTTAGGGTGCATGAGCACATAACTTCCAAGTTAATGCTTTTTGTTTAATTTCATGTACTCGTACTTTGATACTAATCTACTTCTAAGATTTGGACTACCAAATAATAAAAAAGTACAATAGGATTGAGAACCGGGCCGAAGAATCTTCCAGCGAGCAATCTTTCTGCCTTCTGAAGTGGAAGACACCTGGGAAGACTTGTAAGTGTCTCATCTAACATTGTAAGCTCCTCTCTCTCTCTCTCTCTCTCTCTCTCTCTCTCTCTCATTCACCTGGAACAGTGGAACAATGCCACATCATGCATAAAACATCTAAACTCACTTCGCGGGGCACACCTGATTTGAAATGGCAGGACATATACTGGGATCACTCATCCAAGTGGGACACACAATGGACATGTCAGAAATGTAAACCACATCTTTGCGTGGCCCTAAAAATAATTAAGTTTTACTGAGTCGGCATCCACTTTATATATATATATATATATATATATATATATATATATATATATATATATATATATATATATATATATAGTGTGTGTGTGTGTGTGTGTGTGGCATACCTAAGTCATAGGCCGAGCTGGATTTTGTACTCTAGGATTATCCGGAGAAACACATTGTGTGCAGGGTAAATGTCCAATATGTTGTGGGTTATTGCCACACGTTAGACATGAAAGCAACTTTAGAACGAATCAAACAAGTAATAGAGAAATGAAAATTCTAACAATCATAGACAACATAATGGTTTTATGTGGAAAAATCCTTGCAAAAAAAAAAAAAAAACCACGGTACTAAGCGACAAACAATCTACTATGAAAAGAGAATTATAAGAGATGAACAACTTACAAATTCAAAACCCTTGTCTCTATAGACGAATTCCCTTTCTCAAAACCTTAGTTATCTTTAGCACAACTTTAGAATTCCCTAATATTGCATATAACATGGTTTATATAACTCAATTCCAGAATTAGAAACAAAACCACACACTTATATAGAAGTCGTGCACACCACAATCAAACCTTTAATCGATCAAGTCCAATCGATGGTCTTCAGTTAATTGATACCACGTGTTCAATTCGATTGAACATGCACAAAAGTGTCTAGATATCTAACTTGGGTTTTTTTTTTTTTTTTTTTTTTTTTTTTTTTGTATTATCTCTATCGATTAGGCCCTGATGTTCGACCAATTGAACATGTTCAAAACTATCCAAAGAGTAAACTGATCTATTCGGGATTTTTTCGATCAATCGACTAGGTTGTCGATCAATCGAAGACCCTAAATTTCACAAGATTGAAGGCACCTTAATCAACAATCTCCATCATGGCTTCTATCTAAAGTATCCACTTATCTAAGTTGCTATCTTCATCTCTAATCTTTATCATACATTCATCATCATTTTATGTGCACAATCCGTCTTCATTCATCATTTGACAAGCCCAGAGAAGTAGAGCAAAACTTGAACTTTTCTACAGGAACCACCTTTGTAAGCATCTCTGACGGATTTTCACTGGTGTGACACCGCCTTCCTCCAGCATTTACTGGATAAGGTGATGACACACATCAATGTGTTTGGTTCGAAAATGGTATACCGAGTTTTTGGCCACATTGATCGTACTTTCACTATCACAATGTACAGGCACAACTTTCTGTTGAAGTCCCAACTCATTCATTATTCGTCTCAACCAAACTGCTTCCTTGAATGATTTTGTCATCGCTATATACTCAGTTTCAATTATGGAAATAACAACCACAGACTGAAGCTTCGACATCCAACTGATTGCTCCACTTGCTAAAACAAACGAGTAACTACAAGTTGACCTTCTATTATCCACATTACTAGCATAATTGGCGTCCACATACCTACTAGTTTATCATCAGATTTTTTAAATGACAAAACGTAGTTAGTCATACCTTGATTGTAATGAAGTAGCCATTTTATTGCTTCCCAATGTTGCTTGTCGGGGTTTGACATGTATCTGCACACAACGCCCATTGCATATAAAATATCAGGTCTTGTACAGACCATGATGTACGTTAGACTACCAACTGTGTTCGAGTAGAGCACACAAGACATATACTATTTTTATTCATATGTGGTAGGATATTGTTCAAAAGAAAGCCGAAAGTGAGTGGTATGGAGTGTGCTAATTGGTTTAACCTTATTAAAACCGAACTTGATCAAAACATTCTCAAGATACTCCTCCTGAGACAACCATAACCTGTTTCTTTCCTTGTCCTTTTACATCAATATTGAGAATCCTATTTGTAACCCCTAGATCTTTTATCTCAAATGACATGAATAACTAAGACTTCAATGTGTTGATTTTCATATATGTTATGGCTGGCAATAAACATATCATCAACATACAATACCAGAATTATAAATTCTTCATCATTCAATGATTTGAAATAAACACAATGATTGAATTCATTTCTAGTAACCACTGACTCAATATGGAAGAATCAAACTTTTTATACTAATACCTAGGTGACTATTTCAGATTGTATAACGACCTCTTCAACCTGCAAAGCTTATTCTCTACTCCATGTACCTTGAATCCTTCAGTAACTCCATATAAATCTACTCTTCTACTTTCATATGTAGAAAAGTTGTCTTCACATCCAATTGTTTTAATTTCGGATTGTATTGGGCAACCAACGCTAATACGAATTTGATAAATACTTGCTTTACAATTGGTGCAGATATCTCACCAAAATCGATGCCTTCTTTCTAAACATAGCCCTTCGCAACCAGTCTCCCCTTGTGCCTATCCAGTTTCTTACGGAAGAACCAATTACACTCAATCACTTTCGCCTAATGAAAATCTCCACTAGCTCACACATTTCATTTTGTATAAAGAATCCATCTCATTATGCATCTGCACCATCCACTTTTTAACATCTGTATCATGTGCTGCTTCTTGGAAGGTAGACGGATCCCCCTCATTCGTAATGAGGGTAAACACAACATTTGAGTCGTTCATGTATCTCATTGGTAATATGCGATTTCTCAATAGATTCCTTCTTACAGGTGCTTGCACCACCTCTTCATGTATCTCTTCCTATGGCTCATCTTCTTCAAGTGTTTCACTTCTATCTGTATCAACATTAACAACCAATTTTTTGATTTTCTTGTGTACATCCTTTCAATATAAGGAACTTTCATCGAATTTGACACCACGTCTAAATGTAATTTTCTTTACATCTTGATCGTACAGTCTGTACCCTTTTACTCCATCACTATAGCAGACAAAAGTACACTTTTTGCCATTTGGTCTAGCTTTTTTCTCTCGATTGACGGCACATGAGAGTAAGTATCGCAACAAAAAATCCACCGGAGTAGTCAACTTCTTGGCCACTCTATACCTCTTTTAAAAATTTATAATCAATCTGCTTAGACGGGAACCAATTCACTAAATAGCAAGTCATGTTAACGGCCTCATCTCATAGCTCATTGCCTGACCCAGCATTGCTTAGTATACTCTGGGCTCTTTTCAAAAGAGTTTGATTCATACGCTTCACCACACCATTATGCTCTAGTGTATGCCTAACTGTATTATGCCTCACAATCCCCTCCTTACAAAATTAATTAAATTTGTTTGAAATAAACTCTCCACTGTTATTGATCCTTAGAACTTTCAGTTTCCGCTTTAATTATTTTTCAACTATAACATTCCATGACTTGAAAGTGACAAACGCATCAGATTATTGTCTTAGAAAATAAACTTACACCTTTCTAAAATAGTCATCGATTAATGTTACAAAGAATGACAACCATCCTCTAGAAATAATGGGCAATGCTCCCCACACATCAGAACACACATAGTTAAGTTGTCCTTTACTTGTATGCTTCCCAGTTGTAAATGACAATATTTGTCATGCCCTGAAATTCAATTATAGAGTGTGTACCCTCAGACCCAAGTTTTGAGTTGTAACTCGTACATTGTGTACTTAACTCATTCCATTATACGATTATTCAGAGGCAAAAGTAATATTTAATTTACATGACAATTGAGTCCATTCACTATTATTCACACAAAATGATTTAAGCACCAACATCCGTTTATTCTCAACATTCATAAACATTCAATCAACATAAATTAGGCATCATTCATCAGTCAATACAGCTTACCAATGAATCCTCATTATTATTATTGTTGAGGTCAAAATCTGGACCACCCTTTAGTCAATGCGGTGAACCTTTGACAGACCCTGGTCCTGCACAAAAGGGCGGGGGACCCTCCGATGCCTAAGTCAGGCTAGGGAATCTGGGTTTAAGTTGAATGTAAAGAGAGGGTGCGAGATATTGCGTACCTTTAGCAATGGGGTCCCCTGGTATTTATACCTGTGGGTTGAATGATCCGCATCTGTTAATCTTGGCACGATTCGCTCAATCAGTGGGATATTGCGATCGTTGAGATATCGTGTGTAATCCATGGATTGTGTAGCGTATCGTGTCTTAAGAGAGCGTATCCGCGGGCGAGATATTCGGTCACGTCTGCGTTGGGTAGTTTCCTGGTTCGGCACTTGGAATATCCATATCTGGCCTCAGCCTCGGCCTTACCCAACTCGAGGCCGAGTGTTATTAGTTGGGACTGGTCGAATCCCCTTTGCTTCAGCTCTGGACCTCGAACTTAGATGACCTCGGACCAAGACTAGTACGTAGATTGACCTTTTGTCGAGTTTTTAAACGAGGATAGTGGCTCGGAGCCGAGATGTGCCGAGAGAGGACTCGACCCTGCTTATCCTTCATACATTCCCGAGGTCTCCCCTCTGAGTTCTGAGGTCCGTAGCCGTCTTGACTCGTCGAGTTAGATTTCCCCACAACAATTATTATTAGAAAAATAGGACTAACCTGACGCATGAGACACATGACAAGGAACCATCAGAAACTACTGAAGTGCTTACTACTAAGGAAGCTAAGCTGAGCAAAAAAACCCAATGGCCAAGCTGAGTCAGACAAGTGAGCTCGGTGATAAGGCTAATTGACAGACCTTGACCATGGATATTAGCCTCATCAGATATCGACCACGACCACGTATACTGACCTCGTCGAATATTAACCTCGACCACGGATGTCAACCCCGACCTTGAGCTGGGGATGAAAATATTCGGAGAGAATCCCACGTCGTATACAAGCAGGATTACCCAGCAAGATCCTAGTCGAAGATCATGTCAATCGAGGTATAATTATAAATATACTCGAAAGAATATTACTACTCCAATTCAGGCCCCTCTCACGTATCTCGATGATCTACTCAGATACATGAGCCACCTAAAGGAACAAATACATCACCCTACATAAGGGGAAATGGACGCACAACAATCCTGACTCTAATTACACCTACCTTGGGTTCATCAACTTGACTTTGGCATCGGAGGGACCTCGGCCACAACCGACGCCCCCTAGTGTCATTTTTCTCTCCATTGAAGTCCAGGTACCCATTGGAGATGCTACGGGATCATCCAGATTCAAGCGATAACAGTTTGACGTCGTCTATGGGAACTAGGGGTGCACATGAATCGGTAGAACCATGGAACTGGGAACTAGGGGTGCACATGAATCGGTAGAACCATGGAACCGAATCGGAACCGACCAAACGTTCCGATTTGGTCCAGTTCTAGATTGCACCGGTTCCATTTTCAAAAATTAAAGAACAGTTTAGTTCGGTTCGTTCTGGTTTGGGGGTATGTAGAACCAAACCGAACCGTGGATCCGATCCGTGGAATCGAACCGTAGAACCGAACCTGGAACCAAGAGTTTACAATATATTTTAGTTGTATATTTGACTAATGATTTATGGTTTACAATGCACCCTTTGCTTGTTTTCATAAATGTATTTTTTCACACCATATACAATATCTAAACATTCATCAAGTGGATCACAATACGAATGGACATGAGCTAAATTATAAAATAGAATATGCAATTGGGCCGGATTATAAAAAGCCCAGAACCGTGGAACCGATTCGGAACCGAACTAGTTTTCACGGTCCGGTTTCGGTTCCGAAAATCCTGGAACCGTAAGGAACGGTTCGGTTTCGGTTTCACCCCAGAACCGGACCGAACTGAACCGTGTGCACCCCTAGTGGGAACGATAGCAAAACCGTTGAGAAAGTTCCCTCAACAACAATGAGCCAAAATGCCTTTCCACTTCTCCTTTGATGGCTAAGGTAAAACGAAGGGCTTTGTCTGCTATCGCCGAGCTGATACTAGAGCAACAACCCGAAAACCCTCCAACTCTGCATCAGACCCCCAACCTGACCCCTGTAACGCCTTGGCTCTCGTAACCCAAGTTTAATTCTCATTTTCTGAAAACCCAAGTGTTAACCTTTAAAGATAGCCCAAATTTCACGTACACACACATATATTCTTTTAAGAGTTCGCAATTTAACGGAAGAGGAACAAATCAAACATAAGGATAACTCTGCATACATGTTCAAATATATGACCGGTTGTCCATAGGGCTTATACAAACAAATGTCTCAATACTAATAAATACATGAAATAAACAATTTAACATATGAAACCGAATAAAATACAGCTAGGCTTGAGTTGCACGGTCACGCAACTTCTCTTGAGCAGATACAATGATGCATCCCTGATATTTGTACCAGACTCCTCATCAATCCGAACATAAGTATCATTTAAACCACCTGCAACACCCGTACGGTTATATATTCAAAGATTGAGTAGCCATCTGAGTGTGAATTTCCCTCAAGATTACAAACTGTCCCATTAGTTAAGTATAATTAAAACAAGTAGATATAGCAGTTCACATCGTACAAATACTTTCGAGAAGTCTTGTTTAATGCATGAATGCATGTACATACTCATAGACTTGGGGATGCACATCTAGTTGGAAAAAATGTCACAAAAGGAGAACTAGCCACTTGAAAAAGTACTCAAAGGTACACCTTAAGAAAAACTAGCCACCCAGAAAAGATCATGCAACAAGGACAACCAAGGTGAACTGGCTTCATAGAAAAGTACTCTAAGGTATGCCTTAAGGAGAACTAGGTACTCGAAAAAGTCCATGCAATGAGGAAACCTAAGGTGAACTAGCCTCCCAGAAAAGTACTCTAAAGTAGGCCCTAAGGAGAACTAGACACCCTAAAAAGTCCGTATGCCATGAAATGCATGATTAGTCCAACCATTATTATTCCCATTTCAAACAGCCATTTTAAGGAGGCTCAAAGGTCAACATAGGGGGCTCATCACCTAGCATAGGCCGACAGCTCGGGCATAGTGTCCCATACCACTATCTCCGGTTTAAAATATTCCAACGTTAGGATGCTTAATGGTAACCTCCTCAACTAGTGGCCAATCATAGGCTAACAAGTATAAATTACCTTCATAAGGTTGTACGAAAATAATCCTCAGGGCAAATATTCAATCAAAGCCACATGAGCTAAATATTAAACTAAAACTACATAGGGCAAATGTTAAATCGAAGCCATATAGGGCAAATAGTCCATTAAAGGATACAATAAAAAGGTATTATCCCTAAAAGTCACAAAGGCGTAAACTCTCCACAAGATGGTAAGTCCACGATAAAATTTCATTTAATCCAATATAAAAAATGGCTGGTAGATCGGGGGCCATTGTAATCACAATCAATCAAGTTACATCACAAATATGGATATTCATATATAAGTGGTATTTTCTACAAATTGATGTAGCAATTTAAGTTCATAGACAATCTACAAGTATAAAAAGATATTAAAGTGTAATATGTACGTGTTTATACAAGATAATTGTTGAGCATATAATTTGAGGATAAATTCCAATAACTAGCACTAGTAATCATGAAATAAAAATATCATTTATTAGTCGAAATTAAAATATAAACTATCACTTAAGCTTACATGAAAGCGGGAAGTCCAAGGGGAAAAGTCATCACTTTAGAAGTCTTGGGCTGGTTCTCCGTTCTCATAGGGACGAGGCCAATCTTTCTACCATCTTTAATAAATATAAATATGTTATCTCGACCTTTATGCGTAACCATAACATCAATATTATCTTTTCATGGTCGACTAAGTAACATATGGCAAACTTCCATGTCGACTACGTCACAAAGTACTTGATCCTTATAATTTTACCAATTGAAAACGAGACAATGCATTGTTCGGTTACCTCTGTTTTATTGACCTCCTTAATCCATCCAATTGTGTACGGAGATGAATGCTTTTCTGTTTTCAGTTGCAACTTTTTCACCAATACTTTCGACACAAGATTCTCACTGCTTTTGACATCGATGATTACATTACAGACTTTTTGGCTTACAGTGCACTTCATTCAAAAGATGTTGTCTCGTTGTAAATTTATTTCTACCTCTAGCATGTATAACGACTTCCTCACGATCAAAGTTGTGGCCTGCGATTTACCATCATCTGATAATGCTCTGCAGAAATCAAGGTTATCTCGTATAGCGACCACGAGCGGTTGAGCATCGTTTTGATCTCGGAGCGGAATTAGCGCATCCGCAATACAGTTGAAGGTTGCCTGTAGCCCTTGCATGGTCAATTGACTCTCCTAGTAGAAAGCTTTTATTCTTTCCGAAAGATAACGAATTCCTAGATCACCGTCCATAAGATTTTGGTTCATACCTTTATTGTTTGTCATCGGCCCGAGGGGAATCTTTACTCTGATACCAATTGACGTAGAGATGAACATGATGAGGTCGATCACCATCTTCCTCAAGGATAACTACTCTGAATCTACGGAGCTTCTCTAGACTCCTCACAGAGACTTCTTGAATCCACGAGGAAAAAAAATAAAAATAATTCTAAAATATTTGAAATAAATTTGTTAATGATTGATAAACGAGTCTACAACTCTTTAAATAGGGATACCAAAACTCCAAAACTTGGAATAAGTTTATGAATTAAACTACAACTAAAACTCCATAAAATTCGTAACTTACTATAAATAGTAAATTTACTATTTATAGTAAGTGCCCTATGTGACTTAACCACATTATTCTCCAAATTTTTATAAACACTTTTCATGTTGGACACAACTCCTAAAGCGCAACGAATGAAAAGTTACAATCAAACCAAAACTTACTAAAAATAGTAAAAACGGAAATAAACAGAAAATTTGACCGTCGATCTGATGGAATCTCACAAATTCGGCGTGGGCAACCCGGCTATGCCGGGTTGGTTGGCTAAAGTAGATCGTCCCATCCCACAATCATATATGGTACATCGAGTAATTTATTCCGGTTTGCGAGATATGTCTATTTTAAGGTTATGATGGTCTTGATGACTTCTGCCTCCGATCGGGCCTTCTCTGATTCATCTTATACATGAAAGTGTCCGCGGCCCGCTCTACATCATTTATGATAAATCATATAGTTAGAATCATCAAATCAAATTATTGCTTTAGATTCATAAGAAATACAAAATTGGATATATCTACTAGATATTTTAAGATAATGATTGGGCCTATTGTGTTTCTCTGATCAATCTTGACTTAGTATTTTCATGCTATTGATTAAAAGCTGAGGATCACCTAATTGGCATGATTTTCACCTACCTTATGATGAATGAAGAGTCTATATCAACAATAGGTCACCCAATGGGTCATTTAAAAGGTTCAAGGATGTAACATCCCCAAATCTTTTAAATGATATATGAGATGTCCCACGTAGTTATCAATCAGGATGGTTAATTCAATAGTACCAGAGAGCAAGACATGTTGCAAGAATTGCGTCGATCAGATATTCAGATGATCCTAACCCTTTAAATGGTGCCAATTTATTATAGTTGAATGTTGTTTACGGACCATAAATCACCTGTTTAGAATAACCAAACGAAAATGCTACTTTGGAATCATATGCAATACAAGGTGGGATATTTCAAATAGAAGTTCCACGATTATTGGATCTTATTTTTTTTCTCCACTCAATCTCAACTCATCATTTTTCACTATTGAATGGATGTCTAAGATGATCTGATTGCCATGAGTTTTGAACCATGGGTTAAACGATGTCATTGTTATTTTTGTTTAATTTTCGAAACATAATTGATCCATGACAGAGCCTACTTAGTTGGATGGCCCAGTTGGTACCTCTCCCAGCTACATGTGCCGTGGGGAGATGGCGCTGCCATATTCGAGTTCTCCCGGTTGCACCATACGGAAGGGGATTGCCTCATGCGGCATGACGTGGCCCAAGCAGAGATCTTTGGGGCCACCATGGTGTATGTGTTTTATCCATGTCATTTATCTGTTTTGCCCGCTCATTTTAGGATCTGAACCCAAAAAGGATGCAGATCTAAAGCTCAAGTGGACCACATCACAGAAAACATTAGGTATTGAATGCTCACCATTGAAAATTACTTAGTAGCTGCAGAAGTTTTTGATTAAGCTTAGATTTGTGTTTTCCCTTCATTCAGGTCTTTGTAACCTTGTGAACAGATTTGATGGCACCACTTGGACTATGGATCTCAATCATTTTTGGGTTCATGCACTAAAGTGATATGGAAAAACGGATGGATGACATGGATAAAACACAAACATCACAGTGGGCCCCACAGAACTTGAGCCACGTCGTGCAACAGGGATACCCACTTCCATAATCTCCAAGAGAAATAAAAGGAAAAGGAGAAAGTCGAAAGAAAAAAAGAGAAGTACAGAGAAATGTCCCCTAGTCAAATGTACTGATGAAATTCCAACGTGATTTGCGCAAGTTTTAAAAGGGGTGAGGTGCCCAGAAGTCTTTTTCTTTTTAATTCATCGGGTGGGGGGAAAGCAGTAAACATTTCCTGGCCCTAAAATCAGGCCGTCCATTTGTACTTATCAAATGGGCCACACTTGTAAGAAAAGATTATTCAGTTACAAGCGGCCTATATCAAAGAAAACGGCTGACCCAATTATTCATTGAACTCAATACTGATGGGCCCGGGAATGCTGACCGTGGAGCCCACCAATGAACGGCCTCTATCTTGAAGAGGTGCCACATTGGCGTCCTAGGGGTGACTGACCTCTTTCCTCGAGAAGATCACTGTTACTACTGGTGGGACCCGAGAGAGGGAGGCGTTGGTTATCAAGTACTACAGTACACACACACACACACACATATATATATATATATATATATATATATATATACACGGAAACGCTCACCTGCAAACCAGTTCGTACGTAGTACGTACGAACTTTTTTGAGAACCCATCATATGTGATGTGGATCCAAAATCTGAACCGTTCATGTGAAGCAGAACCTCGTGAAACCCCCCACGCCCAAGTTTTACTTTGATCTAAAACTTTGATGGGCCATGAAGAATAAAACAATTTCCTCCCTTGATTTGCATTTCTCTTTGCTATGGCCCACCAGAATTTTAGATTGTGGTGAAAATTTTTTACATGAGGTTTCATGGGATTCCGCAGCACATGGACCATTCAGATTAGACACCCATTGCACGTGTGCAAAGGTGCGCACGTGCGTAGGTGCGCAGGGGAGCATGACTCTATATATAAGTTAATGCTCCTAGTTGCATTGGGACCCTTAGTACTATTGACTGATCTGAACCGTCCATTTAGTTTAGAACACATTGCAATGGCTAGGGTGCAAATATCATACTTGTAAGATGATTTAATTAATTTGGCCATATTTTATGGAGCCGATTTTTCCATATAATGGATGGGACTGTGACAATTGCCTAACAAAAGTAATTCTTTAGAATGATAAGCAATCAATGATGGCACTAACATTTAGATCATGGATCGAATAGTTGATTGGACCTATTTTTGTGCAAAAAATCTTGACCGTCCATATTAAAGACCATTAACTAAAATGGTTAATGTTTGTCAAACCCTTGAGATGTTTGCATTGAGCCGTGGAATGTGCACTGGACCTAACCAGTAGTCCTAATGCAACCAGGGTAACTGTAGCCCGCGAGCGCACACGACACTGTACTATGCGGTCGGCCTCATGGAAGCTCCCATGAGGTCGAGCTCTGTGGGCCCAACCATGATCTATGTCGGACATCTACATTGTGGATTTGGTGGGTCCCCTCTACGTTATGGGATCCCAAAATAAGTCATATATGGAACTCAAGTGAATCACATTATCTGAAACTGTGTGAAATCTAGGGCTGAAAGTTAGGCGGGTTCAACCCAACCGACCTGACATTGGGTTGGGCTCGAGCAAGATATATTCGGGCTTGGGATATATAAACACCAACCCGATTAAACTTGGGTCGGGCTTTGGTTGAGGTCTCAGGTTGCCCGACCCCATCTAAACCCGATATATAAACCTATATATATATATATATATATATATATATATAATTATATATATATATATATGGATCATCTACTGTAAATTATAATTGGCGTGGATCATCGTAAGTGTTTCAAGTATGCTGAAAATTTCAGTACGGTTGGGTTTCATTGGTCCATGTCATTTTCCATGACCCAAGCTAATAAGATACACTGGATTTCTCTCTTCCAAATAGATTGTGCTACACAACACAACTTTTAAAGGTTTAGTTGTCCTATGTTTCAGCTTGTTTGTATGCGAAAAAATGAAGTTTGTTGATGCATAAATCTAGTTAGCCTTCCTTGGACCTTCGTATACATGCACAAGGGAAGAACAAAGGAGACCTTGGCTGGTAGAGGGGACCATCCGATGCCTAAGCCAAGTAGGAAATTTGGGTCTAGTCAAGTAAGGGTTTTTAGGCTAGAGATCATGTGTACCTTTCACCATTAGAGATGCTTCTATTTATAGTTGAGGAGATGTAGCGCCATAGAGGAGAGCTCCCTATTTAGTAGGGGCGTATCGTAGAGGGATTCAGATCCCATACGTGTAGGGAAATCTTCTAAGATCCTTGGTATCGCGATCCCGAGCGTATTACGGGTATCCTTCGAGATCTTTGGAGAAGATTTCAACAGGATCTCTTTTAGATAAGGTCTGATCATTCGGGATTAGCGGAGATGTGCAATAGGAGGCCGAGGTGATTTTGGCCGACCTGACCTGGGAGCATTGTGCCGACCTGGTTCCTTTGGCTGGTGGTCGAGCTTGTTGGGCGCCCTAGCAGGTCCGAACTATTCTTGAACGATTAAGTCCGTTCTTATTTCAAGATCGAAACTAAGTCGTCATTGGTCAAGGTCTTTGCATAGGCTACTCTTGCTCGGGTGGTAGACTCTCAGGAGTTTCAACTCCCAATCAAGGGTTCGAGTACCCATAAGTGGTGAAATTCCACCAGCGTGAGTGTGTGGGGTGTGTGTGCGTGTGAAAAAAAAAAGGTCTTTGCATAGGGCACATATATTCGACATGTATTTTACTTAATGGCTAATATTGTTTTTTACCCATAACAGTAAGCTCCCTTACTTCTGAGTTCGCGTAGCGGGCTCGAGAAGTAGATAGATTTTAGTTAGGTCGGATTTTTGTGCCCGAGGTGTTGATTTAGCTTGCCATTAATGTTGTTTTAGGCGGGGTGCACAAGAATCAGAGCGTGTCTGCAATCATGATACGCAACGCTTGAGGTGAGGTGTTGGTGGCTAGAGAGCACGTGATCTGTTAAGGGGCCCTTTCAGTTCTTGGCCTATGGGACGACGCTGCGTGGTCTGCTCTCGGTTGTGGAGCCGAGCGGCGAATGGTAGAGCTCCATGTGTTCGGGCGTGAGCGTCGAGGAGCCGTATCGGGTCCAGGATGTAGAATATCTTCAAAGCAGTTAGAAGAAATTTCAGCTGGTCTTGCCACCTAGTAAAATTCGCACCATCGAATCAGTCCAATCTGATCAGATCCTTGTTCATTAGTTTGATTGATGCAACACTTTCGATATCCATTATCACACTTTAAGATTATTGTGAAATATGTTGAAAATATTGAAAATTAAAAATAAAAGTAAAATTATGTCTTTTATTTCACTAGGCTGAATCACGAAAAAATTACGTTGTCCTAAAAGCGTGATTCGCCCCCTTATCAATTGCTGATGGGTTATAGGCGAATTGCTTTCAGGATAAGACAAGCCTATCTAGATCATGCATGCAGCAATCACGAATGGTTCACTTAGGAACTATTCAACGCGGCTGATCTTCTGGTATAGTCAAATAGCGGGCGTATTTGTAATATTCTTGGTGATGTTATTTTAAGATCTGATGGATGATGAGAGATCTGTTGGAGTTGATTGGTATTTGGACCGGAATGGTCCAGTTTATATATGCACCATGATAGAAAACGGCTGACCATTTGGATTAATAATTTGATCGTTTTCTGTAGCCTATAAAACCCAGGCCCATATCAGACCACTCGTACCCAGGCTCATATCAGTGCGCCTACTAGCGCCACTACAGTCACATTGCCCATGCACACGCCCTCGCCTGAGCGCGTGTGCGTTCCAATGCGCAACCCGAGCATCTCAATCTCCAAAACTCCAAGTAAGAATACTATACACACCTCTACATATAAACCAAAAGATTTCTTTTCTCATTTCCAATACAGGACATAAGAAAAAATTACACTTTCTTATTTGAAAACTTTCAAAATCGTTTTGACAGCAAAACGAAAATTCTGAAATTTTGTTTTTTCATGAACCAATTTTCAACATAATTTATGATAAATGAGTAATGATTATTTGTCTATGTATTTACAGTAGCACTCCCAAGATGACCTTAAGCTAGAGTTTGTTTGCCCATTCAAGATTTTTTTTTTTCATCCAATCAGTAGGAATCAATAGAAAAGGCAAATCCCTTATGGGCTTCATATAGATTATATAATTATAATTTCTGCATGTAAATGTTGTGGGCCCCACAATGATGTATGTACCTTATCCACACCGTCTATCTGTTCTGCTAGCTCATTTTAGGTACAAGCCCAAAAAATGAGGTAGATCTGAAGCTCAAATCGACTACACCATAGGAAATGGGAATTGAACACCCAACATTGAGAACTTCTTAGGGGCCATAGAAGTTTCGAATCAAGCTAATATTTGTGTAGACCCTTCATACATGTCAGTGTGACCTTATGAACAGGTCGGATGATTAGATACACATTTCTATGGGTCGTAAGAAGGTTTCAATTTCAAACGGTGAACATCATTAACCCCCATTTCCTTTATAGTCCACTTGAGCTTCCAATCCATCTAATTTTTTTTGTCTCACAACACATACATCAATGGGGAACCCACGGATTTTATGGGTACTCCATACCTCTTTGATTTTGATGCATTTGATGCTATTTTCGAAATGTAATTAGTAGCTATTTTCCTCTCAAACAAATACCCCTCAAAACTCATTAGTAGCTATTTACTGTCATTTACATATGTAATTGAAAAAATAAACACCCTCTAATTAATCTTCGGTTACCGGAATGCTTACGCAGTCCAACCAATTGAATTAGAGAGTTTCACACACACATACTCTCACCCTTACACGCGCAGCACGCACCCATATATAGACACTCACCCACGCACACAACCCCCGTCAATTGACTCAAGCTTTCACCAATGGGCTTCTTGTTCTCTCTATATCTATGGTCAGCTGTTATGGGAGTTACCACGTTTGCAAGAAAACCACCAGGCCCTAAATATCCGGACGATAAAAAGGAGGAAAAGTGTCCTATCGATACAGCTATGTATTCTTCTGAGATCCAACAACCCTATGGATTGGATTAGCAAAAGAGGTGAATGGTTCATATGGGTGCCACGGTGGTGACTCGTCTCTTAGATCCACTTCGACCATTAGGTGTATAACTCCATGTTAAGCATAAGCCTAAAAAATCAGGATTATTTGTGATTCAGGTGGTCCATACCAAAGGAAACAGTTAGAAGAGGAACACCCACCCTTGATTTTTTATGGCCCTCTGGTGTGTATATACAATCTACTCCAACTATTAGTTGGGTCATCTGTGATTGGGCCTAACAATCGAGTGACCCGTGAGTCAAGTAAGTCACACGGAAGGAAACAATTGAGAGTGGAACATCCACCTTTAATCCTCTACCAGGACCATCATCATATGAAATCCATTCCAACAATCAGCTGCCTCATTAAAAATTATGCCTAAGGCACAAAGATCACGCACATCCATGATTTATATGGCCCACACCAAAGAAAATAGTTTGGATAGTAGGAATCCCTTGCATACCTTTCTCAAAACTGTGGTTCTAAATTTTGGGCACTAGGCCTAGCATGGGTTACACACCAGAGGTGAACGAGGAGCACGGTCAAGCTAGGCTTGGGTGAGCCCTAACGTAATGTGCATGTGAAATCCATTCTGATCATCATATGTGTCAGCTCACATTAAGTCCTGAGCCTGAAAATCAACCTCATCCATGATTCGGTTGGACCACACAAAGTAAACAATATGTCCTCTTCCAACCGTTCCTTTAATGTGGCCCATATAAATCACTGGGCCTAATTTGGGGCACCATGCGTAAATTTTTCCGAGGATTATGGTTGGAGTAGATTTCACATATTCATAACAGTGGACCTTGTAGAAAATTAAGGGTGGATGTCTCTCTTCCAACTTTTTCCTTTAGTGTGGCCCACCTGAATTATCAGTCAACCTGACTATTGGCCCATGGGCCTAACCATGAATGACACAACTGATGGTCAGACTGGATTGTACGGACATATCATGGCTGGCCCCGTAGGCTGGTTGTCTCCCTCCAATGGTTTAGCACACATGAGTTACAAATCTGCCTGGTTTTTAATCACTACACCTAAAATATGGTCATGCACCTGATAATCATAGTCGATTTCAGAAACACATCACAGTGCGGCCCACCCAGGTGCACACCCCTTTGCTTGCTACATAAAGATCAAACGTTCTAGTTTACTTGCAGGAGATGCAGTTGTACACACTCACACAGCCATCAGCTGTCTCACTAAAAGTATGCCTCCGACCAAAAGATTATGTGGGACACACACACCAAGGGAAGCAGTTTCGAGGGTGGGCACTCCCCACATATTGTTTCCAATCATCGTCCACCTGAGTCAGAGATGTGTCTGATTTTATTACTTCAGGAAAAATTAAAAGGGAATGTAGAGATAGAGGGTACATAAAAATTTAAAAAAAAAAAAAAAAAAAAAAAAAAACTTTAATAATAATAATAACAACAACGATAACAAGAATAACAGTAACAGTAATAACAACAACAACAACAACAATAATAATTTGGTTTAAAAAGGGATGGATGGTCTGTAAAGAATCGAGGAGGGGGCAATTGGTCTTCCTCCCTTTTGCTTCAGTGTTTTTTTTTAGGTCTTTCTTTTTCTTTTCAATTTTCTATATAAAAGATGGTGCCACTTAAAGCGGATTATAGGAGGCTTTCTAAGACTACCAAGATTTGGTATTTTCCTTTATTTTTCTTTTTCTTTTTCTTTTGGAAAGAAGAGAACCATCTGTGGGACCCAACCGGATGGTCTTTGTAATTTGCACAATATATGAGACATTTTCAATGCATGCCGACATCATATATTGGATACCTTGGCACTTGGTTGTATATCTTACCACAACCAAATATGGCATTTCAAGGTATGACACCTACCCAAGGTGAACAACCAAACAGGGCAATTCAAGGTATGTCCCTGTTTCAAGGTGACCAACCTAACATGGCATTTCAAGGTACGATCCCTCCCCAAGGTAACTTACCAAACATGGCATTTCAAGGTATGGCACCCACACAAGGTGACCAACCAAACATGGCATTTCAAGGCATGGCACCTCCCCATGGTGGCCAGCCAAACATGGCATTTCAAGGTATGGCACCCCCCCAAGGTGGCCAACTAAACATGGCATTTCAAGGTATGGTACCTCCCCAAGGTAACTTACCAAACATGGCATTTCAAGGTATGGCACCCCACCCAGGTGACCAACCAAACATGGAGTTTCAAGGCATGACAGCTCCCCATGGTGGCCAGCCAAACATGGCATTTCAAAGTATGTCACCCCCCCAAGGTGGCCAACTAAACATGGCATTTCTACCAGGGGCGCCTGCCCACAGTGGCCAACCAATAGCTGGGATGCCTGAAGAAGACCTTAGGAAAACCCTGAAGGAAATGTTCCGGTTCGCCATGAACAATCATTGGGAAGAAGTGGTGAACATTTACAAAGAAAAACCATCCACCCAATCTGCCAAGATCAGCAGTTCAGAAGACACAATATTACACATAGCAGTCACCACAGATAAGATGCATGCAGTAGAGAAGCTCGTGAAGGTGGTGACCAACATGAGAATCCTAGAGCTGGTGAATGACAGGGGCAACACTGCACTTCACTTAGCAGCAGCCATGGGGAATGTGGGGATGTGCATATGCATTGCAGATAAGCACCCTCCACTGGTCGCGAAACGCAACAAAGATGGTGAGACCCCACTCTTCTTGGCTGCTTTGCATGGCAAAAAGAATGCCTTCATCTATCTCCATTCCAAATGCCCCCCAACACATGGCACTGATTACTGGAGAAGGAATGATGGTAACAACATTCTTCATGTGGCCATTTCAGGGGAATACTTTGGTAAGACTTCAAATCTGAAAGTCATTTGATACTATGGTGGACCACACATTACATGCATGTAACCCAAATTAAATAGTCAAAGTTTGGACCCCACTTCAGATTGGTCATAAAGGAAAAAATGCTGATTGTTGGAGATCCAAGTTGATGGTCCAAATTCAACAACAGATATGACCTATCTATAGTGGGTCCTACAACATGGACGGTTTAAGTTGAATTACATGTGTTGTTTACAATTTAGAGTGCATGTGTATGGACCTAACGACTGCAAGAATATCATATAACTTCCAAGTTAATCCCTTCTGTTTATTTTCATGTACTCATACCTTGATACTATCTACTTGCAAGATTTGGCCTACCAAATAATTAAAAAGTACAAAACGACTGAGTACCCAGCTTTGGATCTTGTCAACTTTGTGAATGAACGAGGACAGTCAGCTTTGCATCTTCTAGCAAGCAATCCTTCTGCCTTCAAAAGTGGAAGTCACCTGGGACGACTTGAGCGCCTCATCTACCATTGTAAGCCATCTCTCTCTACCTTAATGAAGCTTAAGGTAAGATCAAGCTTTGCAGGACCCACCATGATGTGTATGTGACATCCAAACTGTCCATCTAGTAAGTCCCCTCCATGACATGGAACGTGGCAAAACTCAGCTCTATCCAAACTCAGGTGGTCCACATCATCTAGAACAATGCGAAATCATGCATAAAACATCTAAAATCACAAGATGCGAAAATGCCCCTGCATTAATCCGAGACCTCCCGCTTTGATACCAATTTGATGTAGGACAATTAACCACTTTCTCTAAAAGCTCGAACTGTTAGAATATAGCAAATTAATTCCTTTATCTCATAGCCCAAGCCCCACATCTCATGGGTTAAGACCTCGACTGAACCCCCCTCATGGGTTTATGGGCCCTAAATCACATGGGCCGCCCACCCCGAGTGTGTCCCCGCATCTCACGAGTTACCCTACTCGAGCCTGGTGTGAAATGCACATTAATCACCCTCGGTGAGGAGTCTTGAACACGAGACCTCCCCCGTGGGCCTCAAATCACATGGGTCACTCACCCCGAGTGTGTCCCGCATCCCACGGGCTACCCCACTCGAGCCCGGTGTGAAAATGCCCCTACATTATGGACGCCATTTAAAACATTCACCGCTTCTTTTAGTAGTCAACAGTAGTAAAATTGTAATTACAATGATACATTTGCAGGTATTGTGGTCGAGCGGCTCGAAGAGACGCCTCTTCACTGCGTCTTCGATGATGAATCTCAAAGAAAACACATTGTCAAATTGCCAAAGAATTATACAACATGCATGCAATTCTATTTGCTGCTGCGAAGGCTGGTTCATTTCTCATTTGGAGGTTGATTGTTCTTACATAGCCACCATCTTTCACTTCATGATTTGGTATTGAAAGGTTTAGTGTTTTCAGTTTGTACCAGGGCTCTTGGTTCATTTGCCCAAACGGTTGATATTCTGGGCCACAGAAAAAAATCAGCTAGATCGGAAGATTCAAGTTAGTCAATATTGAAGGGTTAGGATTCTTCCAATCTGGGGAAGTCTTGTTACATGGACCATCTACAGTGATGCCCGTCTTATCAAATGTTTGGATCACTGAATTGAACCATTTGCCGCATTTTCCCCACTTGCATAAACCACAAAAACCCAAATGGTTGTGAACAACCTTCAGATTTCTATAATACCTCCAGCTAAGCCCGCAGCACCATGTTTGAGCTACAAGTGCACATTAGCTGATTTTCTTATCCAAATGTCAACAGTTTGATGGAATGGAACACTTGTGGCAACATGTGGTCCGCTTATCAAGGAGGCCACAAGTGCACACTGAATACAGAAATAATTTTCTTATACATGTGCCGTCCATTTGATAAGTCAGCCTAAGAAGGTCACAACAATGTGGTGAAAGAAAACATGTCCAACCCATCATAGGTGAAAGAAAACAAATCATAGGCCATTTATGAGCCAATATATCAGACCCCACCAACATGTCCAACCCATGGGCAAGTATATAGCATAGTTCTACAACTCACTGACTGGACCCGAAACTCACCCGAGTCAACTCGACTTGGTGAGATTCAAGCCAAGTATCTTCGGCAGCTTTTGGGACAGACTCTGTCCTTGATAGGAAAAGACTCATCGAGTCAACCCCTAAACTCTGTCAACTCAACTCACGGTGACTTGTACAAGTCATTTGCCCATTCTCGTGGCATTTTCTTTATAGATAGTCAAAACATAGAGATGGAGTGTTGAACCTACAACCAATAACAATAATAATATATGACATATAACTAGTTTATATGTTGAATCCTAATACAAATGTGTTACTTTAATTAAATTATAATATCAAGTCAATCCGAGTCTACTCCTGCCGAATCTTCGAGACAATCTGACCTGCTGGAGATTGAGTTGAGTTTTCAGGTTTTTGAACTATAGTATTTACTTCTTCTCAAGCATTTTGGTGGTCCCCTTGTATGTGGCCCATGGAAGGCTGTTTGATTTTCCAATCAGATGGGCCCAACATAATCGTTTCCAGAAGAGAAAACAGTCCACCAAACACAATGGAAGTACATAATGCACAAAGATCATCATTTGTGCCTCTTCTAAAGTATAAAACACGCAATTCAATAAATGCAGATGGATGATTAGAAAGTAGATGGAAAGTATCCAGGAAGTCATACTAATCTTATTGGATGATCCTAATCATCCAGCGAGTGGCATCAATGGATGATTAGAAAGTAGATCATCAAAGTTGGACTTCGGAGGAATCCTTATTTGATCTGGGAACAGGAAGTGACCAATGCAAAGAAAGCGCTGCTGGGGGTACTTCAGTCAACCCCAAATCTTCCCTTGCATAAGTGGACCACCAGTGAGTGCATAGGTCTCTTTTTCTTATGCAGGAAAAAGGTGCATAGTATTACTCTATAAAGGATTTCTGGTTTATTACTGTGAAAGCAGAATTAAACAAGACGCACCATATCCCCATTCAAGCACTCAGGGAAAGCTAGATAGAGCTTACAGTTGAAATTTTGAAATATGCAATACAATGAATGCCATCCACAATTTTGGATATCGATATCAAATCAGTTGATACAGTCATGTTGTATCTGTATCGGCCTGATAAGAATATGCCATACAGGGCTGAATCGGGCCACCCTAAAAGAATGGGCCATCTTGGCACTAATACAGGTGCGATATGGGCCAATGGACCCATAATGGCCCAATTTTTATTTTTTTTATTTTTACTCATTTTCTTCTTTTTTCATTTCAACTATAGATGAACCTTAGAAAATCATTTTAGACTAGATTTTGACCTATTTTTTGGGATGAAATCAAAAGATTCGAGTGGTATTTGACGAATCAAAGTGGAATAGACTATTATGGGGTACATCAGGAAAAAAAGAAGAAGAAAGAAGGTAAATCTCCACATTTTTCATGATTTCATCTTCTTTTTGTTGTATTTCAATGTAATTGGCCCTAAATTCATGAAATCATGCTTGATTTATGTTCAATTACGGCCTTTGATTGACTTTTAATAGTTCAAACCAATAGACAAAATAGTTATCAAAGAATAGTCTGATACACCATTATATACATGTCCAAAGTAGGAAAAAGATCATAGATTCTTGAATATCTCTCTCTCTCTCTCTCTCTCTCTCTCTCTCTCTCTCTCTCTCTCTTTTTTTTTTCTTTTCTAAATTCTTTGGCTTTAAAAAGAATTTGACCGATACAAGCCAATATGGTCCAATACAGGCCGATATGCCTCCCAATACCCTATTCAGAACCATGATGTCATTGATGGAACATGTAATCAATTATACTGAATTTATACCATCCAAGCATCCAAATCTAATCAGGAAAGAAAAGAGGAATCAGATAGTAAAGTTCTTACTTGATACAAACTAAAAACTCTCTTAAATCTCTAAGAGCACAATTAGATAACTAGTTGAGTAGATGAACAATGAAGATCTAAAAATCTCAAAACTCTTATCCAAAGTATGTGAGAAACCATAAAAATAGACAGTAATGATGACATACTTGTATCTGTATTTGAAACTATGTTCTTTTCAGTTCCCAAATGGGCGCAGCAATGTCCCCCAAACCAAAGAGACAAAGAGAACCCAGATGATGTGAGATCTGAACCAACAGGTGAGGGGCATCCAACAATATTTGTTATGCTCATTCTACATCCATGTGTGATATTTTATATATGGAAAATGATTGCGTGGTGTTAAAACCACCACAATTGTGGTGGCGTCGAGTTCAATCTAAAATATGTGATGAATCTTAAGAATAGATGTTGATAGTGGCATACTTGAACCTATATTAGAAACCAATTCTCCTTTCAGTTCCTCAATGACTATGGTCATAGTGATGATGGACAGTCCACATCCAGTGATTGGAGTGTCCAAGTGTCCTGATGAAACTCTATGAGGGGCTCATTTCCCTATTTTATTTACTTCTAATAAGCATGTTGTCTTTTTATTTCAATGAAAGATGTTTGGATCTAGGCCTCTCCTAGCCATTGTGTTTCCTTGCCCATGTTAACCTTTAGACACATTTTATTGCAAGGTGGTGGTGGTAGCAGTAGCGGTAGCAAAAGCAGAAACAATCAAAGTGAAGGAAGAAGTCGCAACAACCATGAACACCCATTTCCACCTAATTATGTCACGTGCTATGATTTCTTTGAGCTTGCACTGGTGGTCTTACAAGTTCTCGGATTAGGTTAGTACTCTTTACCAAGTAATTAAAATTTTTAACTATATTTGAAAAAGTGTTGTTCTACTTCATTTTTTGTATACCCAGATAAAAAATGAGGTTGAAATAGACAAAATAAATGCAAATTCATTAAAGTAAACAAGAGAATAAATTCATGTATTTCAACTTCCACCATTCTGGTGAACGATGTTAAAGTTCAATGGACTATGTGTTCATCCCTCTGGCCCATCCAATATATAGTCAACCCCATTGATAAGACAGTCCAAATGTCGCACTACTTAGATTCCTTTAGCCAAAGTTCAACAACTTGAAATTGACTAGACACGGTGTCCAGTTGGATCAAGGTGACTCAAAGACGTGACCGAGTTTTCACTTGACTCAACTCGATGTTTAGTAAATAAATTAAGGACATCTAAAGTAGGATTTGTTCATCTTTATTCATGCTATTTGTTAATGTTCTTTTCTATTTCAATTGATCATTCTTTGGGCTCCTAGAGCTCAGTCATAGAAAGAGTGCTTACTTACCAACGACTTTGACCATTTAAAAGAACCGATATAGTTATGGATACTCAGGTTTTTCCAGGATCTACTCCACCTGGCCTCACAATCCATGACGTTGGATATTTGGTTTATTGATTGATCTAACAAAACCAACCTCGCTTTTTCAACTGTCTCACATAGGGTCTTAATGTGAAGAAGATAACACACATCTTGACAGAAGTGGAGAGAAGAGGTCAATAAGAACGGGTTTTGATAGAATGCAGGGGTTGGTTCGCACCATTGGAAGTGTGCATGTGATGATGTGATCAAACTGGGCCATTCACAACCTAATGCGAACTATTTCATGCCATATTCAAAAAATCAATGCAGTACACTCATTAAACGAACCATACGTGCATTCAATTTGGACCGTCGGACTTTTTTCTAATCTTTTATTTTTATCAAACAAGTGTAACCTGCATAATGGACCAATATTATTTTTTTTTAACAGTGTACACTATTTGATGAATGGCTCAGGTCTCTAGCATCAGTGCCATCCAAGGACCGGCCCCACATGGTAGCTATATGTTGGACCCCACATTCTATCAAAACCCTACAAAAAAAGAGATCTTCTAGTGACTTCACCTTTGCTAAACCAACAATAGCCTTATTCCATGTTAACTCACTTGGTCTATTAAATCTAGCTAGGATAGGTTCCATCACAAGTCAAAATTGAACCTATGACAACTACACAAGACATCAAACCAAATTAACCTAAGGTCATAACCATTGGGGGCACACTTGTTGGACATGAAATGAAACACGGAGTAGAAGTAGTTAATATGTAGGGACAATAATGGGCATATGAGACCCACGAAATGGAGTCGAAACAATTGATTGGCGTAGTGATTCATAATTCAACCACCATAGGAAGGAAACAAGATCTTTACTCCTTAAATCCAACAGCGTAGATGGTAACCAAAGGGGAAGATCGCCTTTGAAGTGGGTGCTCGAGAGTCCTTTTCCAATGGTCAATTATTTCATGCACCCATTTATATGAATTGGAGGCTTTAGCCTTGATGGCATCTTTTATTATCCGCGTGGACTTGTACAAAGAACCCATCGATGGATGTCTCGTTATCCACCTTCCTTGACACTGTATATATGGGCTCCAAAATACCCATCACACCACGCACACGGTCCCAAAAGGAGCTGCACAAAACAAGCTCCTCAATCCTCCATGTTGCTCCCTTGTCACTTTGATTCCACAGAATACTCCCTAGAGCTGAAGAGCTCTCTCAGCCCCTGCCTATGTTTTAGGAGGTTGTCCAAGGTGATGAAATTTGTGGCAAACCGTGTGCCCCAGGCCGCAGTATAACCCCACCACATCTCCCCCACATCCCAACTAATAGCTAGGTGTAGTTGTAGACAGTGTTCAAATTATCTCCGATATTATCTTTATCTCCAGCTCAACGATACTGATAATACTAGTAGCGATACCGATAACGTTGGTAGTATCAGATATTTCAGGTATTAACAATGTATTGCTAAGTATCACGAATGTATCAATATCGCTAATGTAATTGCCAATATTTTTAACTATATAAATTCTAGTTGTCACTTGTATTGCCAATGCATCAATATCGCCAATATTTTTGACTATGTAAATTCTAGGTAATGCTTGTATCACAAGTGTATCGACGATATTTCAATAATATTGCCAATGTATTGATATCATCAAAATTTTGTTTATTAGAAAAAAATTGTTTCAAAATTTTTTTTTTTTTCATGGGCACATGGTTGTATGTAGTGTTCAATTTATCATTGATAATATTAATAACATCTCAATATTATCGATATCGCAACATGCATGATATTGAGAGCACAATCTTTCGTTTCCTTTCCAACCGTTGATGATTTCTTGGTGAAATATCATGTGTTGTTGATATTTTGCAATATCGATGGATGTTTGGATGGAAGGTTGGATGGTTAAATAGTCTGGATGGGATGGTTGGACTG
Source organism: Magnolia changhungtana (assembly GCA_030180095.1). NCBI lineage: Eukaryota > Viridiplantae > Streptophyta > Magnoliopsida > Magnoliales > Magnoliaceae > Magnolia > Magnolia changhungtana. Next base: position 17,002 of record JASAUF010000147.1, on the reverse strand, counting down.
ATTTCTTACAACACATGCTTTTAAGGCCCCATTAAATGGAAACTTGTTATATATATATATATATATGCATTCTTTGTGCATTTTTTTTAATTTCTAAATATGCAAATATGTACATTTTTACATCTCCTGAAGTTTCGTTAAAAATTCCACCATTTTCCCCATGTTTCCTTGCATTTCCGGTTATCAACGATATTATTGGCGATATCGATATTGTTTTTGTATCCCTAGCCAGCGAAACTTGTAGCGATACCGATACTTCAAACATTGGTCATGGGTAAGTTTACCTGTTTGTAGCCCAAAATTCTTTCAATAGACCTAGCTCTCAAAGAAGTGACTCTTGCAAGATGAAGAAGCGACTCTTTAACAGGTTAATTTTCTGCCCAAATGCATCCTCATAGGATTGCAAAAAGCCTTTGACCATATGGAGGGATTCAAACTTGCCATTCACAAACAGAATTTTGTGCCATCCATGTTGGAGATGGAAGGGCAAGCAGAATCCCCTAGATAGCAGACGCTTGAAACTAGGGCTAAGGACCTCCGAGGCTATAATAAATAGGCTCGACGAGAGGATCTCCCTACCTAAGCCTGCGAGAAGATTTGAAGAAACCCACCGCTCGACCATTAATGAGCACTGAGAACCAAGAACTTGACCAACAATTTTCAACTAGGCTCACCCAATTCTCATTAAAATCGAACTTAAGGAGGACTACTTTGAGAAAGCCCCAATCTAATCTATCGAAAGCTTTTTCCATGTCTGGCTTCAAGATAACATTTCCGCCTCCCACCTTTCTGTCAATCTCCCTCATCAACTCGTTAGCAAGGGCCACATTTTTCGATATGCTTTGACCTTTTTAACAAACACCCCTTGTTCTTTGGAGATAATCCGATGAAGCAGATAGTTCAGGCGGGTTGAAATTAGCTTCCGAAAAAATTTATACGTGCAATTGCACAAACTTATGCAAGCTTTTTAAGGCACTTGGCCTTCGGGATGAGATAAATAAAAGTGTTAGAGAACACGTGAGGAATTGATCCCCCTCTGAACAGATCACAGGCCACCGCATGAATATCCCTACCAACTATATCCTAGCAGGCAGTAAAGAAGGCACCCGAGAAACCATCCGGACCCGGGGCACTATCCCTTGGAAGGTCCACAATGGCATTCTTATCTTCTTCAAAAGAAGGCTCCATTAACAACTTCATATTGTCCTCAACCGTTATGGCATTAGGGTTGCAATCAAGCAACTCCCCAGGGCCAAGAAATCTACGATTGAGAAAAGGTGGAAGAAATGCGCAATACCTTCCTCTTGAATCCTATTCTGGTCCACAATTCTTTCTACCAAATCTAGTTTGATACACCTTAAGGAGGATTTTCTGTTCCGTTCTATAACTTTTGCTCTGTTCTATAACTTTGTTGTGGAAGAACTTGGTGTTTGTCACCACCTAGAAGCCGATTATTTTTGGCCTTTTGTTTCTAAAACACTTCCTCTTGGAGTTGCACCTTCATAAGCTCATCCTTAGCCTTGGTGAGATTGGCCTTGCTAGCTACATTGTTGCATCTCATGACCTCCACATTAGCTTTTAGAATCAAGTCTTCAGCTTACCAAACTCTTTGGAAGATGTTGCCAAACACTTGTTCTAAATTTTCAATGCTTTCTTAAGCTTTTGTAATTTCAGAAGCACAACTATCATAGGAGTGTCAACAACTTCTTCAGCCCACACCACTTTAACGAAGTCTAGAAATCATGGGAGACCCGCATTCGCTGGAAATGATAGGGTTTAGAAACACAGTCCATTTCCTCTTGGATGGACAACATCAAAGGAGCATGATTTGAGCAAACCCGAGGGAGATGAGTAACCTTGAAGGAGGGAAATTTGTTAGCCCATTCCAAATTAATCAGCACTAGATCAAGTCTGGCACAAGTTCTAGAGGGACCCTTGTGGTTGTTACACCACATCAACCCGACTGCTCACATAACCCACTGTTGGGGATTGTGTTGCCGAATCACACAGAGATGAATCTAGGATAGCAATCCAAGAGCACCAAGCAAACACAAGAGAACACAAAGATTTAACATGGAAAACCCTTTCGGGAAAAAAACTATGGCACAAAGCGACAGATCTTCACTATGAAAGCAGAAATTACAAAGAGAAAGGACTTACCAGACTTAAGTAATCCTTAAATCTCTCTCTTGCTCCACCCTTTTAGAAACCCTAGAACCCTTTTAGAAAGCCTTAGAATGCCTCCCAATCTCGTTTACACCTATATATATATATATATATATATATATATATATATATATATATATATATATATATATATAGGAAGAATCCCAAACAAAATCGGAAAGAATCATAAACAAAATTGGAAACAAATCCCGCACTTTCGCAGTTGCGTGAAAAGTCTGCGTAGAGTCTAATTAGATTTAAGACATCAAATACAACAATCTCCACCATGTCTTCAATCTTCAAAAGTGTAGCTCCTTATCCTCTTCTCTTATCTTTGCCTCGCATCATAGCTTCATCAATGCTTCTTATGCACACTCTGTCTTCCTTTTACGCCATCGCCAAGCCCAGAGAAGTTGCACAAAATTTGAACTTCTCTATAGGAACAACTTTGGTGAGCATGTCTGCTTGATCCACGCTGGTGTGAATCTTCTCCAGAGTTACGCATCCTTCCTCAAGAACCTATTGGATAAAATGGTGACAAACATCAATGTGTTTAGTACAAGAGTGATAAACAGAATTTTTAGCCAAATTGATAGCGCTCTCGCTATCACAATTAACTGGCGCCTCCTGCTGAAGTCACAGCTGATTTATCATGCCTCTTAACCAAACACCTTCTTTAAACGCTTCCGTCACTGCCATATATTCTGCTTCGGTCGTAGAAAGTGTCACCACAGACTGAAGCTTCGACATGCAACTAATTGCTCCACCAGCTAGTACAAACGAGTATCCTGAAGTTGACTTTTTGGAATCCACACTTCCTGCGTAGTCTGAATCCACATACCCTACCAACTTTGCCCCTATCTTCTCAAAAGTTAAGATGTAGTCTTTTGTACCTCGAATGTATCGAAGTAGCCATTTCGCCGCTTCCTAACGTTGTTTGTCGGGGTTTGACATGTATCTGCTCACAACATCGACTGCCTGTGAAATATCTGGTCTCGTACAGACCATGACATAAATTAAATTGCCAACCGCATTCGAATAAGGCACAAGAGACATAACCTGTTTTTCGTCATTTGATTTAGGACATTGTTCTGAAAAAAGCTTGAAGTGAGCCGTATAGGGAACACTTACTAGCTTTGCCTGGTCCATCCCATACTTGATCAACACTTTTTCAAGGTATTCGGCCTGTGATAACCAAAGTCTGCTCCTCTTCTTGTCTCTATGAATATTTATGCCGAGAACTCTCTTTATAGCCCCCGGATCTTTTATCTCGAATGTCCCTGATAACTGAGTATTCAGTACGTTGATTTCAGACATATAATGACTGACGATTAACATACAATACTAGAATAATGAATTTGTCATCACTCGGTGTTTTGTAATAGATACAGTGATCGTATTCACTTCGAGTAAATTTTTGACTCAACACAAAAAAATCAATTTTTTTATACCACTACCTAGGCAACTGTTTTAGGCCGTACGGCGACCTCATTAACTTGCAAACCTTTTTCTCTATCCCTTTAACTTCGTAGCCCTCTGGTTGCTTCATGTACATTTACTCTTCCAACTCCCTGTGCATGAAAGCAGTCTTAACATCCATCTGTTTCAGCTTGAGATCATATTAGTCAACCAGCGCCAACACGAATTTGATGAATATTTGCTTAACCACTGGCGCGAATATCTCTGTGAAGTCGATTCCTTCTCTTTGAGCATACCCCTTCGCTACCAGCCTTACAGCCTTTGTATCTATCATATTTCCTTTTAAATAATCACTTGCATCCAATTACTTTTCGGTCCACTGGAAGCTCCACTAGCTCCCATGTGTGATTTTTGTCTGATAAGTCAATCAATCTCATCGTCCATACTTTCTTGACTTTTCTCGCATCGAGCTCATCTCAGAGCCTCCTGAATAGTTGGCGGTTCCCCCTCATCTGTAATGAGGGCATATGTGATATTAAAGTCGTCCCTATATCTTGCCGGTAACTTGCGATCACGTGGTGGGTTCCTTCTCATAGGTGGCTGCTCCACCTTCTTCTGTACCTCTGTCTGCGCATCTGTCTCTGCCTGAGTATCATCTGTGTCAATCTAGAAGTTTACGATCAACCTTTCTGGTTCCTCTTCATCCTCTTGATCATTCTTGTGGAATAGAGAGCTTTCATCAAATCTGACGTCATGGCTAGTGATAACCTTACGTGTGACCTTATCAAATAACCTGTAACCTTTCACACCAACACTATAACCAACAAAGATATACTTTTTGGCTCTTGGTTTAACTTATCTCTCTCAGTTGATGGTACGTGAGAGTAAGCCTCACAAACAAATATCTGTTAATTTGTAAGTCTGACTTATCACCACTTCATACTTCCTCAGGGATTTTACATTCAATTGCGTGAGACGGGACCCACCAAATAGCAAGTTGAGTTAACGGCCTCTGTCCATAGGTCCTTACCCAACGCAACATTACTTAACATGCATTTGGCCCTCTTTAAGAGAGTTCGATTCATCCGCTTTCGGAGTTTCGAGATGTTTGTTCCGTGTAGCGCCTTGGTGTTGTGCTAATGATTCCTTTATTCTTACAATATTCATTAAACTCAGTGGAAATAAATTCTCCACCATTGTCAGTCTTTAAACCTTTATTTTTCGCCCTGATGTTTTTCCATCATTGCCTTCCATTGTTTTAATATGGTGAAAACATCGGATTTACGTTTCATGAAGTAAATCCAAACTTTCCTGGAGTAGTCGTCAATAAATGAAATAAATCATGACGGCCCCCCAATGGAAACCTTTGGCGATGACCCCCATACGTTAGAGTGCACATAATCAAGCACTCCCTTACATACATGTTTTCCAGATTTAAAAGATAATCTAGATTGTTTGCCATATATACAATGCTCGCATATATCTAAATCAGAATTTTTAAAAGCTGGAATTAAACAACGATTAGATAGTACCTTCATGCCCCACTTGCTCATGTGGCCCAGACGAGCATGCCACATATGTACAAATGTAAAATTTGCAACATTTCTTTGCCCTCCACCCTCTTTGAAGTGTTCCGATCAACTTTGTAAAGGTTTCGTGCCTTAGCTCTTATAACCACGAGTGCCCCTTTTGAAAATTTAAGGACACCATCAATACCAATGAACTTGCACCCTATAGCCTTGAGTGCATCGAGAGAAATCAGACTTTTCTTCATATCAGGAACGTGCCTGACATCAGTCAAGGTACACTCCATCCTATCAAACATTTTGATGCTCACAGTACCAATAGCCACAACATTACAGGCATTGCCATTGCCCATAAAGACCTGTCTATCATCGCATTCCTTGTAACTGGCGAACCAACTTCGATGAGGAGTCATGTGATATGATGCTCGTGTCAAGGATCCACTCATCTCTAAGATTGTCATGCAAGTGTTCGATCATAAACACGGACAGAACATCACTTTTACTTGTTTCTTCATCAGATGTGACAACATCGGCCTCCCTGGAACAAGCCTTTGAGTTTTCTTTCTTTGCTTTAGGATTTGTGCAATCCTTCTTCATGTGTCTATTCATCCCACAGTTCCGGCACTTTAGTTTTCCTTTGCCCTTACCCTTAGATTTTGATATAGGTCTTGAAGATCCTGTACCTCACTTAGTATTTCTTCCCCTCGTAAACAGTGCATCGGAAGATGTCCTCATGCTGCCGTTTAGCTTTCTCATGGCCTTCCCTTGAAGGGTTGAGATAACAGTGTTGACACTCAGGGTTTTATTTGCGGTGCACATTGTGTCCGTGAATGACTCATACGATACCGGAAGAGAATTCAACAACATACATGTTTTTTCCTCATCTTTGATCACTTCCTCCATATTCAGTAGTTTGCAAACCAATTTATTTAAGTTGCTGATGTGGGCCTCCAGATCTCCACCCTCTGCTATCTTAAAGGTATACCATTGTAGCTTCAAGTGTAGGTGATTTTCAGAGGATTCTTTCGCATAAATATCCTCTAACTTCGCCCATAAACTAGCCGCGGTTTTCTCCCTCAAAACATTGTAGAGAACCTCATCCATGAGACATAAATGGATGGAAGCTAAAGCATTCATGTCAAGAGTATTCCAGTCTATTGAGATGTGGAGTCACATCTGGGTAGCGCCACTCGACCAGTCGAGTGAGTTGCTCGACTAGTCGAGGGCTGGCTCGACTCAAAGTCCAGTGAGCTATGATTTTTTGGGTTCGCGGTGCTCGACCAGTCGAGGCCCTTACTCAACCAATCGAGCAGCTTGCTCGATCAATCGAGGCCCTTGCTTAACCGGTCGAGCAGCCCTCGACTAGTCGAGGTTACGCAGATTCGTTTCCAGATTTTGCACGGACTGCGGATTTTTGAGTCGGTTTTCGCAGAGGCGCAAAAGGAAAGTTGCCTAAACTTAAATAGGGGTCCTTAGGGCTTTTCTAGGGTAATGGGAATTATTCTAAAGTGTGGGCAAAGGGTTTTCTCTATACATTCAAAGGAAAAGGTTAGTATATTGCTTGTAATCTTGTTTTCTTCATAGTGGAAGTTTGCACCCGTGGTTTTTTTACCCTTGTTTGGGGTTTTTCCACGTATATCTTGTCTTGTGGTTTGTTTGGAATGCTTTGGTTCTTCTTTTAGTTTATATTTCTTCTTGTTTATCGTTTGTGGGTGAGACCGGAGATTGGATCTCGGTTCACTACTTTGTTGGTGTGCTGCGCAACAACTAGTATCTGAGCTATTAGTTTAGTTTTATTGGGAGCAATGACGGAAGAAGGGAAGACAAGAATTGAGAAGTTTGATGGTTCAAACTTTGCCTTCTGGAAGATGCAGATGGAGGATTATCTGTATCAAAAGGACTTCTATATTCCTCTAGGAGGAAAAGAGAAGAAACTAGAGAAGATGAATGGTTTTTATTGGATTGGAAGACTTTAGGAACGATCCGACTCTCTTTGTCTAAGAGCGTCGCCTTCAATATATCCAAAGTGAAAACCACAAAAGAATTAATGGAAGCCCTAGCGACGATGTATGAAAAACCCTCAGCGTCCAACAAGGTTCATCTCACGAAACAGCTATTCATCATGAAGATGTCAGATGGTGGGAGCGTGGCTGAACATCTAAACGAGTTCAATACAGTCACGAGCCAGTTGGAATCCGTTGGCATTGTTTTTAAGGATGAGGTCAGGGCGTTATTGATCTTGTCCAGGTTCTTTGAGACGCAGTTGGGATGGTTTGGTGATTCTTTGTGAGCAATTCTTGAGTCGACAAAGTGAAATTTGATGATGTGGCCGGTCTAATTCTCAGCGAAGAATCTAGAAGAAAGGCATCAGGAGTTTCAGGGGATTCAGGGAATGCTCTAAACATTGAAGGAAGAGGAAAATCGCTGAACAAAGGAGGTAATAAACACGGACGTTCTAAGTCGAGGAAGAAGTCTAAGAGACCGAATGACAAAGACGGGTGTTGGCATTGCGGGAAGAAGGGGGACATGAAACGTGATTGTAGGGCGCTTAAGAAACAAGAAAGAAGCTCTCAAAGAGGGAAAGATTCAGTGAATCTATCTGAGAAGAGGGACACAGAGGCGTTGATCTTGTCTCTTGATGCGAGGAATGAGTCTTAGGTTATAGACTCGGGTGCTTCATTTCATGCCACTTCATGTAGGGAAGTTCTGCATGATTATGTATCAGGTGACTTTGGAAGAGTCTACTTGGGTGATGATGAGCCGTGCAGTATTGTTGGAAAGGGAGACGTTCATATAAATCAGAAAGACGGAACAGCTTTGAAATTGAAGGATGTCAGACATGCACCGAGTTTGAAACGGAATTTGATCTCAGTGGGGCAGTTGGCCGATACTGGATATGTGACGACATTCACTAGTGATTCCTAGAAGATCACAAAAGGTGCTTTGGTGATATCTCAAGGCAAGAAAGAATGCACTTTGTATGTGACTTCAAGATCGTATAGTTCACTCAAGATCGCATCAATTGGAGTGAATGGCGATTATGGCATCGAGGGTTGGGACATATGAGTGAGAAGAGGATGAAAGTGTTATTAGCAAAAGGGAAGCTACCAGGGGCTAAAGTTTATTGACTTGAATTCTACGAGGATTGCATGTATGGCAATCAGAAGATGGTAAGTTTCAAGAAGACAGGACGCGCTCCAAAGATGCATTTGTTAGAGCTTGTACACACTGATGTGTGGGGACCGGCACAGGTATCAACGCTTGGTAGTTCACGTTATTTTATTTCATTTATTGATGATGCTAGTAAAAAACCGTGGATTTATTTCTTAAAGCACAAATCTGATGTATTTGATGTATTTAAGAAGTGGAAAGTAATGGTAGAAAACAAGATAGGTAAAACAGTAAAATGTCTCAGGTTTGATAATGGGAGAGAGTATTGTGATAAGAAATTTGAGGAGTTTTGTGCAGCAAATGGAATCAAACATCAGAAAACGATTCCAGGGATACCGCAGCAGAACGGTGTGGCTGAGCGCATTAACAGGACCATCTTTGAGCACGCCAGGAACATGAGGTTACATGCAGGGTTGCCCAAGACGTTTTGGGCAAATGTTGTAAATACTGCCACATATCTCATCAATAGAAGTCCCTTAGCACCATTGAATCGTGGGCTACCAAAAGAAACATGGACTGGGAAAGAAGTGAACCTTGCACATCTCAGAGTGTTCGATTGCACTTCATATGTTCATATTGATGCAGAGCACAGAAACAAGTTAGATGCGAAGTCCAGGAGGTGCACGTTTATAGGTTACGGGCAGCATGATTTTGGCTACTGAGTTTGGGATACGAGGGAAACGGGGAAAATCGCCAAGAAGCAAAGACGTAGTCTTGATGAAAAAGTGATGCATGGGACGATGTAGGAAAATAAGGTCGAGGAGAAAGAATTCGAAGAGTTGGAAGGATTCTTGGACACAGGGTGTTACACATGCCACGGGATGATCATGCACAGGAGCATTATTAGGCAGAGTCACGGAACACGGTTGTGAGGAGGTCTACTCGGGAGAGGAGATCCACGGTCCGATACTCACCCTCTCTCCCACATTATCTACTTCTTGATAGATAATAGTGAACTAGAGTGTTTTGAAGAGGCATTACACGTCGACACAGGTTAAGTGGGGCAGGGCCATGGATGATGAGATTGATTTTCTTGAGTCTAATCGTACATGGGAGCTAGTCACTCTACCCAAGAATAAGAAAGCTCTTCATAACAAGTGAGTTTATATGTACTAAAGGAGGAGCACGATGGTTCGAAAGCCAGTCTGAGGCCGATTGGTCGTAAAGGGTTTCAACAAAAGGCGTATCGATTTCTCGAAATATTTTCACCGGTAGTGAAAATGTTTACGATTCGCATGGTCTTGAGTATAGTGGCTATAGCAGACTTACATCTAGAGCAACTAGATGTTAAGACAACCTCTCTTCATGGGGACCTTGGAGAAGAAATATATATGCATCAGCTGACAGGATACATGGCACTAGAAAATGAGAACAAGGTGTGTAGACTGAAGAAGAGTCTATATGGCTTCAAGGCCCTAGAGCGTAGTGGTACAAAAATTCGGCAGATTTATGTAGGTGGAAACGGTTTTAGGAGATGTCATGCGAACTTCATTGTGCTATTTGAAAAAGTTTGATACGTCATCTATGTCATCCTTCTTTTGCAACGTTGATGATATGCTTGTGGCCGATTCAGCATGTCATCTGAGATCTCAAAAGACCAACTGTCAGAGAAAATTTGTCATTTAGAAAAAACAAATCCCCAGGCATGAGGATAAAGCATGATGGAAAAAGCAAAGCGGTTTTGTCAGGCGAGTATATGCTTGGTAGTTGATCGATTCAATATGGGAGTCTAACACTCTATTTGCCAACCACTTGAAGCTTTAAAAAGCAAAGTGTAAAGACGCAGAGGAACTAGGACTACATGGCTAAATTCCATACGTGTCGGCTATTGGGAGTCTCATGTATGCTTGTATGGTGAGCACGAGGCAGGACATTGCTCAAGCCGGTGGGAGTTGTTAGCGGGTTCATGAACGACCCCTGAAGGAACATTGGGAAGAAACTGTGAAGTAGATCCTCGGATGCCGGTAGGTCTTGTGGATATAGGGTTGTCTTTATGGTGGATCGGAAATCAAGCTACAAGGCTACGTAGATTCAAATTTGGCAGAGATATCGACAAAGAAGAAAACTACAGGTTATGTCTTTACTTTGGGTAGTCTTTGCCGATCGATTGGGTCTCTCGAGTGCTTAAAAATAGTATCTATCGGTCGATGAAGCGAGAATATGTTGCTTTTCTGAAAGTGTGCAAGGAGATGGTGTGGATGCAAGGTTTCATGGAAGAGTTGGGTAGAAGCAAGATTGGTGCAAGTTGTACGGTGGCAATCGAGTCTGTACACTTGCAGCTAAATTGAATTCAAAGCATTTCATTCGAGGACCAAGCATATTGATATCGAGATATCACTTCATACGTTCACATTCTTTGGAAGATGAATCGATGCTTTCGGAGAAGATTCATACAAGTGAGAATCTGCAACGGATATGTTGACTAAGGCAGTCACACAGGAGAAGATGAAGCTCTGTTCAGCTTTGATTGGTCTTCAGGCTTGAAGATGGGGAGGTGGTGTACTCCGGATGTAGAAGACGAAGGTTTATGGCGATGTGTCTCCAAGTGGGAGATTGTTGAGATGTAGAGTCACATTTGGGCAGCACCACTCGACCAGTTGAGGGGCCCACTCGACCGGTCGAAGGCTGGCTCGACTCAAAGTCTAGCGAGCTATATTTTTTGGAGTGCACGTGCTCGACCCGGTTGAGGCCCTTGCTTGACCCGGTCGAGGATTCGCAGATTCATTTTTCGGATTTTACCTGTGCGGATTTTGAGTCGGTTTTCGCAGTGCGAAAGGGGAAGTTGCTTATAAATTATAAATAGGGTCCCTGGGCTTTTCAGGGTAATGGGAGTTATTAAAAGTGTGGGCAAATGGTTTTCTCTATACATCCAAGGGAAAAGGTTAGTATATTGCTTGTAATCTTGTTTTCTTCGTAGTGGAAGTTTGCACCCGTGGTTTTTTTTACCCTTGTTTGGGATTTTCCACGTATATCTTGTCTTGTGGTTTGTTTAGAATGCTTTGATTCTTCTTCTAGTTTATATTTCTTCTTGTTTATCATTTGTGGGTGAGACCAGGAGGTGGATCTCGGTTCAACTGCGTTGTTAGCGTCTTTAACTTGACACACGATCTTCATCATTCATAGTCGATTTCCTCTCCTCAAAGAGCCTTAACTTTGCCTTGGTTAATAGACAAATCATCTTAATCTTCCATAACTCAAAATTATTTTTGCCTGAGTACTTCTCAATATCAAACTTAGTGTTTCCCATTGATGCTAATCCTATAGATCCAGATCTATGCCCCAACGATTGCTTTGATACCACTTGTTGAGGATTGTGCTGTGGAATCACACAGAAATGGATCTAGGATAGCAATCCAAGAGCACCAAGTAAACATAAGAGAACACAAAGATTTAATGTGGAAAACCCTTTCAAGAAAAAACCAGGGCATAAAGCGACAGATCTTCACTATGAAAGCAGAAATTACAAAGAGAAAGGACTTACCAGATTTGAGTAATCCTCAAATCTCTCCCTTGCTCCACCCTTTTAGAAACCCTAAAACCCTTTTAGAAATCCTTAGAATCCCTTGGAATACATCCCAATCCCGTTTACACTCATATATATAGTTTTAGAAAGAATCCCAAACAAAATTGGAAAGAATCATAAACGAAATCGGAAACAAAATCCCACATACGGGTTGTGTGAAAAGTCTGCCTTGACATTTGATTAGATTTAAGACATCAAATACAACATCCACATCCAGCAAGGTTCACCTTATCACATCGGAGAAAGTCATACATACCACGCAAATCAGGCTCACTGGCTCCAACTCTTTCTAACACCTCGGAAATTGCATTAAAGTCACCACAGAGGGCTTGCTTGAGGGGGAGCAATGTTGTTTTCCCAAAGAAATTAAGTCATTCCAAGGCCCCCTTCTCAAAACCTTGTTGCAATTAGCATAGACAAAGGACATGAAAACATCAGCATCACTACCGTCTAGACCAATATTCAAGGAGATACATTGATCAAAGCAATATGCACCACAACATTCAGATAATTCATAAATAGAACCCAAGCTTTACTGCATTTTGAGCATGTGAAGCTTGGCAGAAATGCTATACCCAACTTTTGACGATCAGAAGCTTTTTAGTTTTCCACAACCATAGGCTCAGGGACCACCCAAGATGCAAGCTTTAGACTTCTTTATGATCTACTTGATTCTGACCTCAACTTGAAGATACCTTTGTCGAGAAGCCCAAGAGACACTCACTTGCACTTTTTTTTCTTTTTCTTTTTTGCACTTGTCGTAGATAAATTAACTACAAGTGTTAAAGATGAGATCTCTTGGCATTAGTGTTTTAAATAGAGAATAGCGTTTAGCGTAGCATTCACCCCTCAGAAGCGTGAGGCATAAGCTACATAGTGTGTAGCGTAAGCTACATGCTACTTCTAGATTTTTAATCAAGGTTGTGCTTGGTTGCACCAATTTCATGATATTCTACACCAAATTAGGTTGATTAATAATGAAATTTAACACAATTTCATAATATTTGGTGCAATCAAACACAACCTAAAGTAATAAGAAAGGGCAATGATTAAGTACGAAGGTAAGAAAGAGCATCAAAACTGATTTAATTTTGTTAGTTTGTTACTTATATTATTTTACTAAAAGCATTGAAAAGATAAACTCTTCTTCTTCTTTTTTTTTCTTTTTTTTTTTTAAAATTTTATAATATCGAAAATAGGAAAACAGAACAAATAATTGGAAACATTAATTAATTTTAATGTTGTAGTGAAAAATAACTTAAAATGTGAGCCATGTAATGGATAGCATAGTCTATGCAGCGTGAACCATATGCAAATTATCATGTAGCGTAGGCTACACATGCCTTAAGCTATTTTCATGTGCTACATAGTGTTAAGGCTAAGCTACGCTACGTAGCTTTAAGCTACACGCTACATAGCATAGCTATTTAAAACACTGCCAGGCATATATCTTTGGTAGATGACATGCTGTTGGTAGAAAAGGTTACAAAGAGAACAAATGTTAAATTGGAGTTTCGAGGAAGGCCTCTATAGTATAGAGGCTTAAAAACTACTATAACCGAGATGGGGCATTCGAAATGCAACTTTAGAAAGAACAATAGTTTGCGTCTTTCCTTGTTTGTGTGAGAATGGCATTGCTACACTTTCTGTGAGGGTGCCTAATTCCTGAGAGCTTTGTGCACCAATCAGCTACTCACACGATGGTATGAATGTTGTGCTTGTATTAATTTAATTGCAAGCACCACCATGAGGGTAGGTTTTTATATAGATGGCATGCTCTACTGTCTCTCCCCAACCTAAGCTTTGGGGGCTGCTAAGAAAGAGGAAGGGAGACAAGTATGATTGGTTATGCAACTGACCAAAAGATTGACTGGGCAACTGGCAAATGCTAATAAAGAGGGTCAGTGGAAAGACAAAGGATCCCATACATGAATTAATTCGCATCAAGTGGGTCATCCCTTGAGGAGAGTGAACACGTCCTTTTATATTGGAAAAGTCTACCTAGCACTCGTTCCTTATATGCCTACAAGCCTCAGATGAATGCTCGATAGCTGTCTCGCCTGGCATGTGGTCACTGTCCATGAATCTCTAAATGCATAGCTAAATACATCATTTCTTTTTATTTTTGGTAATGCAATCCCCAGTTGGTAAATGCGATATTTTCTTTCTACAACTTATAATATAATGGTACACATCTATACCTTTGTATTAACAAGAGTAGAATGCAAAGATGAGCCTGTGTAAATATCAGCTCCATCAATATGTTCTGGGAGTTCTCCCCTGTGTTTGTGATAATTTTTGAATCAACACTTGTGAAGAAAATGAAACCTTATTTGCTAGAAAATTTCCCCAACTATCCTTCTCTTAAGAATTTGAATGACAAAGCCCTTAATTTTGAAGGAAATGGTCCATATCACAAGGAAGGTAGTTAAATGATCATGGGTTTGGATTCCAATCTGAGGTTTTTTTTTTTTTTTTTTTTTCTTTGAGGGGGCGAGGGTGTCCTCGTCATGGTGGGGGCCTGTGGGGCCTATCATGTAAAGAGTTTGATTAATTGAAACATTACCTCAAATCCAATGGCCCTAGTCACGACGTGTCCTACAGTAGTATGCTGGGACAGGTAGCGAACCTCGAGTGATCAATTACATAATAGTGTGGTGTCCAAAGGCACTTCAGAGTTTATTTTGAATATAAGTGGTAGTGTTTGTTGATGGCCTTCACACATTTACGCCAAAACATTAAGGAAAAATAATCATAGAATCCCTCAAGTCTAAGTGCCAGCTCAAAGGCCAAAGGTCCAAGACTGGCTTAATACAACTATTCTTTTGACACTCAAGGCTCCATCCATGCATAAATTTTCCATAACCTAATGAGTGGACCATCCCAACTTTGGGTTGAGGAATGTCGGACATGTGGCTCACCTGATGAATGGTCCATATTTGAAAATTTGTTGTTTCAATACATTCCAAGAACCTGTGTTTGATGCAAGCAAATGCAGAAATGTGAATAACATTCCCCTGTTTCATCCGTTAAGCAATATTTTGCCCCTTTTTAGATGATTTATGATATACCCTACAGATGCAGAAATGAGAACATCATTCCCCCTTGTTTCATTACATAGCCAATATTTTGCCTGTTTTTAGATGATTTATGATATATGTTTCTTATTTTTCTAGCAAAAATCCTACATTGAATGTGTGAATAACGTTATTAACCCAACATGACATGGTTTATGACTATGAATCTTATCACTGCATGTAGGGTTTATAAGAACATACAAAATTAAAGAGAAGAAGCAAAAACATACATGGGCAGTTCAAATCATGGAAGAACTTGTTTCCCAAGCTTCCTCGTGGGAGTACAATGCAACTGGGAGTAAGCCCAAGATAGCAGATTGGGCTTGTCGATGGTAGGCATTTTTGATGAGATAAAGCGAGCTCCTTCGGAAATGAGTTGTCTGAAATGATAAAGAGGAAAAAAGGAGGTAATCTGACATTATTTCTTTTATTTTTCTTCAACAAGAAGGAGTGGATATATTGAGAGAGAAAGTAATAAATAATATAGAGAATGACCGTTATATATATATATATATATGAGAAGTGATCACCTACGGGCAAGGCACCACAGCTTGTGGTACCACACCATCCTTTCTAATAACATGCCAATTGTGTAAACATCAGTACAATTAAAATGGCAGCCCCCAACATGAAGATCACCTGTACCAAAATCAGGATAGTCAGCTCATCGGATGAGCCACACCATTGGAATCAATGGACAACCGATGGTCTGACTTAAAAAACAGTTGTGGCCCACCTAGTGAGCTGATCGGCCTGATTTTCTTCATGGCCGTGCCTCTCATTTTCATGGTACTAATTTCATACACAAGTGGCAAGTTGGCTAGCAAGATGGGATAGTACTAGAGGTTGTGGTACTTTTGCTATGGCAGTGTTCAAGATGTCCCGGTATACTACACAAGTTTCACTTGTCAGGGATGCAAAAACAATATCGATATCGCCGATAATATCGCTGATAACCAGAAATGCAAGAAAACATGGGAAAACGGTAGAATTTTCAATGAAACTTCAGGAGATGTTAAAATACACATATTTGCATATTTAAGAATAACAAATTTGCAAAAAGAATGTATACACAGTAAGTTTTCATTTAATGGGGGCTTAAAAGCATGTGTTGTCATAAGAAACAGTCTAATCATCCCATTTAAGCATTTAATCATCCATCCAAACATCCACCGATATTGCAGAATATCGACAACTCATGATATTTTGTAAAGAAATCATCAACAACAGGAAAAGAACTTAAAGATTGTGGTCTTGATATCGCACATGTTGCGATAATGATAATATTGAGATATTATTAATATTGTAGCGATAAATTAGAAAACTGCATACAACAATGTGCTCGTAAAAAATTGAAATAGATTTTTTTTTTTTAATAAACAAACTTTACGTGATATCTCTACATTGGCAATATTATTGAAATATCGACGATGCACTTGTGATACAAGTGTCCTCTAGAATTTACACAGTAAAATTTTTTGGCAATACATTGGCGATATCGATACATTGGCAATATAAGCGATGCATGGAATTTGCACAATTGAAAATATTGGTGATATCAATTGTATGTGAAGTTACTTAGTAATACATTGTTGATGCTTGGAATTTCTAATAATGCACCGGTGTTATCGGCATTGCTACCCCGTTGTTATCGGTATCACCAAGCTGGAGATAACAATAATATTGGAGATATTTCGATTATATTGGAGATAATTCAAATAATGCTTGTAGGTGATCAACTCTGCATGCATGCATGTGTGTGTGTGTGTGACGCTTGGATAAGGCTTAAATGATTATGATGATATATATGAGGTACACTTATAATTGCACAAGCATGAACCCAAGTGGCAATGGGTTCAGGTGTGGGAGCAGGAAGTGCTGTGACAGCGCGTGTAGCAAGTGCAGAAGGCTAGGAAGCGGGGAGCAAGAAGAGCGATTAGGAAATGGGGAGTGACACCTGCTAACAAAAGGCATGGATCGTAACACCCGTTGACATGGTAACGCCACCATGTAGCAGGACTTATTGTGGACTGACACCTTGAATTTATTGCCTACTGATACACTCCATCCATCATGTTAGCCCCTTCACCTTCATTTGTAGAACCCAAAAATCAGGTGGA